>BSBK01008307.1:7500-607500 GCA_027943335.1 Chamaecyparis obtusa | reverse complement strand
TGATCCTAAACAAGCCTCATCTTCCAAACCAATAGTTCCTTTAGCTTTGTCTAGCTATGATCTTGTCCATTAGTTGCAATGGACACCCGCATAGATATCTATTTTTGAGTTGCCTGAGCTATCCCCTTTGCACAAGGAGATCCTTGAAAAGGCTTTGTGTACAGCTAATGTCCCTAATGAAATTGACCTAGATAAGTTCCAGGCTATGGTCAACCACATCTCATCACCTCATTATCTATCTTTTTTTATAGAAGATGATGTATCTATTAGTCACCCTCACAATCTTTCCTTACACATTGAAGTTATGGTCTACCATACCCGAGTCCGCCAAGTCCTAATAGACAATGGTGCAGGGTTAAATATTGTCTCTTTCAATGTCATGCAACAATTGGGTTTGTCAAAATTTATTGTCGATCCTAAGCGGAAAATCACTATAAAAGCATATGATGAAGTTGAAAGATCTTCCAAAGGTCTTGTCATGCTACCTATTCGAGTGGGCCCTGTCATGAAAGATATCATGTTCCAAGTGTTGGACATCCCACTTGCTTATAAAATTCTTTTGGGTCATCCTTAGATCCATGGCATGCAAGCTGTTCCTTCTACATACCATCAGTGTGTCAAATTCCCTCATAACAAAGCTAAAAATTTTATTCCAGGGGATCATTCTATTGCTATTAATGCTCTTGTTGCTACTGAAATGTGTGTTCCTCATAAAAAACCTTCTAATGATCCTACTGCATCCCTGGTCACTGCTGAGAAAAATTTTAAGATGATGAGCCTTGGCATGGGTGAATACACACTGGATTCCCTTGCTGCTATGCCTACTCCTAGATCATATGGGAGACCTTCTAATAAGACGAAGCCTTCTGCTTCTACCATGACAATTTTTGGTAATTTTGTTCAAGCGTCCGTACCCCTAGAGGTAGAAAGAGAAGAACAAGCTGTTAGAGAATGGATCTATAGAGATGAATAAGATAGTACCATTATTGCTACTCCTATTTCTCCTAAGCACTATGGTAAAGGCTATAATTTTTTGCAAAAAATGGGCTATCAAGGTCAAGGACCTATAAATGATAATGGACATGCCCTAGTTGAGCCTTTGAGTCACACTAATGGCCGACCCTCTAAGATTACAATAGGTCTAGGATATGGTGTCGATGATGACCTCCCTACATGTTCTAGAAATGCTCCCATGATTAGTGATTCAGACATAGATACAGATGAGTCACCACTGCACACTATGGCTCAAATGGGAGACAATCTTCCTTCTACTTCACTCCTTTGGGAAGGATAATTTATGCCTAACAATGATTCAGTTGAAGCTTCTATGTCTTGAGATAATGAATTTGATCCTAGAGCTAGACAACTTAGGAATATTTTGCATTTAATAAAAAGAGGAGATCTCACAAATAATGACATTGAAGCCTCTACTTTTAAAGGTCCTAAACCTTCTTGGTGCAAGCATCCCAGTAGAAGTGTAACAACAGATTCAAATGAATATGAATGGGATACCCTCTCAGATGGATCTTCCACAGTGGATATGGAAGTGGATGTGGTTCATACTTATGGTGACCAACCCGATGTAGTTGATGAGTCTTGTGTAGGGTTTGATGAGTTTAATCCACGTATTACTTTAGTGGACCACATTGGCCCTTCTATGACAAGTCTAGATCTTAACACTTTTGGAGCTTACCCTATAGGCTCAACCTCTCTTGTCACCAGAGATGACATCCCTCACATAAATGCTATTGAACTAGTCACTTTATTTCATCTTGCAAAATTAGATATCATAGCTTGGTCCACCTAGGATCAACATGTCGTTGAACCTATTACTTCTCCCACTAGCGAACCAACAACAAAAAGGACTAAATCAAAAATCAAGTATCTCAATCATCAAATCAAAAGAAAAGAGTGATGGTCGGATGGCAAAAACCACATTGTGGTGGTATCCGAACCTTAAAAAAGTAAAAATAAAGACCTGCTAAAAAATGATGATTATCAAATAAAAGATGACAAGCTGATTCTCTACAAAAAAATAGTGAACTTTTTCAAGAATTATTTCACCTTTGTCATATTTCAGCACATTCCTAGAGCTTAGATCAAAGTTTCTAATGCCTTGGTTACTTTGGCATCCATTTTACAATTGAAAAAGCATAAATCCCACTTCCATTTCCTGGTGGAAGAATTGCGCTATCCTGCCCACAATTCCTAAAAAGCCACCATCTTTTCCTATTTCCAACATCATGTTATCCTTGAAAATCTCATCCATAATGCCTCGCACTTTACCCTCATCTCTGGTGACTTGTATGGGAAGATTCTAGATGGAACTCTCCTTAAGTGTCTCAAAATAGATGAGTCAGAGAAGGCGCTAGCCGTTGTTCATGATGGTATATGTGGATCACACTTTAACAACTTTGTGTTAGCTTGGAAATTGCTTAGGGCTGGCTACTATTGGTTAGGACCTTATCTTATCACTGTAGCATTTGGGTCTGAGGCCTATCATTTATCTACATCAAAGGAAGAAGAGCTTACCGAGCCTATCAATGTTCTACAATTGCAAAAGTATTATGTCTGAAGTTCTAGAGCTCTTTGTACATATTTTTATTGATCCTAAAAATTTTTTTAAAAAATTCATATATGATGTTGAAAAAATACTAAAAAGCATAAAAAGTACTGAAAAAATGAGCATCCTAGTGAAAACCTAGAAATAGGCGCTTTGATGTCTCACAAAAAAATTCAAAAATTCAAAAATTCAAAAAAATAGAAAACGTGCCTTGGTAGCAAAAATAAAAAAAAATTATAAAAAAGTCTTGAAAAAATCTACCAAGTGGTGAAAACTTGGAAACAGGCGTTGCTTGAGACCCTTGCACCTATTTCTATCAATCTTGCATGGCGCTCATTCACTCCACTTCTCACTTTGCCTCTCCTAGCCTGGAATTGACTCTCATCTTAGTCTAGGGGGCATACATTGTTCTAGCTCATCTTAGGTCTCTTTGTGCATTCGGGTTTCTTGGGCCTCTTGGTTCCAATGGTGTTTTTCAACACCACCCCAATTGTGTTTTTCAACACTTTCCTAGCGTCAAGTGTTTTCTCAACACTTATCAAATATCCTATCCACAATCTCGAATGATGCAATATTTCTCACTAGCAGATGTGATACTCAAAGTTTGACTCTATGACCTACACACACGCACTTAAACACTTGACTTGTTGAAATTTCCTTTATTTCTTTGTGTGCTATCTATGATGATTTCTTTGATGAGTGTTCTATACCTAATAGTTTTCGATGATGCCGAGCTAGAAGACTGGGGCATGAGGACATGTTTTATTTTCTTTCTTCTTGTGGGTATATTTTGCTAATCTTGGTTGTCATGAGCATTTATGCTTGTTCCACTTGACTCTAGGATCTACAGGGTATTATCCTTGACTTTTTTTTCTGCAAGTGCATGCTTATAGTCATCTTGACTTTCTTGTGTCTCGATGTGAGCATAATCTTGCTATATCAAACTTAGGGAATCTCACTGCACTAGTCATCTTGACCTTTATGTCTTTGATGCCTAGGTGGGATTCCCACATTCCTATCTGGTATAGATCATATTCAGATCCACATAGTTATACTAGTGAGTATTGTATGATCTTGCGATGCTACCAACAATGCTGGATGATGAATATTAGAGTCTAATAGCTTTGTGACCTTGCAAGTAAACCACTTTTCATAATAGCTTGCATTCTTAAGTTCATGGTAGTTAGTTTTGCATCTTGCATATGGAGAGAGCTCTCCTTTCATCTTTCATGGACTTGTCAGTCAACTGCACTCACCTTTCACTTCTTCTCGATCATGTCTTTCACTTCTTGTCTTTCATATCACATCATTTTCTCTTCATTTCGGGATCGAAACCGAAATTCAAGTTCACCTTGATCATCAAAAATTGCATTTCTCCTTCTTCTGCACAGTTGGTGACCATTTGAGGCCTGATCCTTTGATCTTTGCTGGGGCATTCTTTCCTTCTTCATGCCCATCTCTTCCAACCTTCTAGTCTTTCATTCATTTCATTTCATCTCTCTCTCTGAGGCCTTGACTGGGGCATATCTTCACTGCTTGATGGTTATCCTATCATCTTTCATCTTTGATTATGATTTCTAGTGATTTGATCATGTTGCTCTTGCTTCTACATTCCCTCTACCTGATTTTGATTTTGATCTCGAGGGGGAAAACACATCATATCCTTATTGGCTATTATCCAAATCATATGCTTGACCATTCCATTTTCTCTGATCGATCTATCTTTGCACTTGACATGTTAGTTCTCATCTCAAGTTTTGATACTATCCATCTCTTTCCTAAGTGTTCAGTACTGTCGCTACCAGGCTGACCATGCAGGATTTTCTATCTCTCTGCACTTCATTCTTTGGAGTCAAATCTCTTTTGCCTTCTTGGATAATCTATTCTTTGACGTAATGTGTTCCCAGATCGATCACACATTAGTCAAAGAGGGGCAAATGTAATCACCTAAAAATGGTCATCTAGACTATTAGCCCCTTGCTAGCATTTTTGCTAAAATCATCAATTGCTTATTCTTGATCAAATCCTAGTTCTATCATTTATTCAATTATTTTCTATGGGCTAACCATCTTATCCTAAAGCCTTTATTTAATTAAAAGGAATATTTCCTCCCTTTTTATTAAATAAAAAGCCCCCCACTTTTCCTCTTGTCCTAAGTTGCACAAATAAAGCATTTTATAAAAAGGGAAAAAGCACTTTTTGTCTCATATGGACACAAAAGTCGACTCTTATTTTCTCATTAGAGGATACTTATGCACATGGATTGCTCCTCTTTGATGCTCCACCGTTGATTAAATATTTTGCCTCTTAAATCTCCATGGTCCATTCCTTCTCATTTCTTATAAAAGGAGAGCTCTCTTCTTCATTCTAGATCCCCAACTTTTTATGCTAATGTTATGTTGCAGGTTTTCTAGGTCACTTTGGAGCTTTTTGAAGATTTGGAGCATTCTTGGCTTTTGCATCTACATGCTATCATAGTTTCATTTCTTGCATTGTCATGGCATTCATAGCTTCATATTAGCTTAGTTTCCTTTATGCTTTAGATTAACTCATGTAGCTTAATTAGGAGGCTTTGTAATACTTGCATATTTCCTTTCATAGCTTAGTTGCATTGTTCTTTCATTTCTATAGCTTAGCTTGCATTTCCATTTCTAGCATAGTTGCATTGCATTTGCATTTCCATTTGGATTCTTGAAGATATTGGCATTCTTGCCCTTGTCTTCATTTGAATCTCCCATTGCATGGTTTACTAGCAAGGTTATTGGCTTAATAGCTCTAGCTGAGAGCATTCTTAACACCCTTGCACTCCATGCCTAGGGAGCTCTAAATTGCATTCTCAAGGTTTCCAATCCATGGACTCTCTTGGAAGTAATGATTTAGAGAAGTGCACTATTTAGTGTGTACAACAGGTGGTTTAAAATTGCTCACAGGCGGGTTTTAAATATGATTAAGCGACATTTAAATGCACGGATGCGGCATTTTGTCTTCCTAGGCATCATTTTAACTACCCTAGGTGGCATTTCACAAATTTTCATCAAAAAATCAAGTTTTTTATGCTATAAATGTGAAAACAAAAACTTGAAATAAATGCACTAGGAGGATCAGAGTCACTTACCAAAGGTCCATAATCCAATGGTCTCTAATACCGCCGTCCTCTCTTGAACCAATGCTCTCAAATAGAGATAACCATCACAATCAACTTTCTAAGGATCATAGCAAAATCTCAATAGTAAAAAGTGCAAATGAATAGTAAATTTGGGTTTTTGAACCTATTTATGCTATTTGACCTATTTTTGAAGAGATTTTTGACCTTTTGACCTATATCTACACATCTATCAAAATGGGGCATTTGTTGTGACTGTGACTATCATCAATGTTTTTCAGAAATGAAAACATATTGGATCTATTTTACATCAATTTCATCATATTTTTCTATCCGGCAATCAATCTGTTTCATTTCTGAGGGGGAATTATCATAGTATCAAATTTGCATCAACATTGAATCTGGGGCATTAAAATTTTGAGCTATTATCAGTGGGGCATGTTGTATGATTTTTCAAATTAGGTTTTATCAATCAAAGCAGTTTCAAATCAGGTTTCAAATCAGTTTTGTATCAATCAATCAAGTATCGAATCAGTGATTAGGACATACAATTTTATTTGAATCAATGCATTACACACATCAATTCAAAGAGGGGCATTTGTAGACACCCAAAACTAGGCAAGGGTCTTAGAATCATTCAAATTTGCAAAATCTTAGCCAAATGCTCTAATTTTCATCAAAATGGATCAAATCAATTTTAAATGGATATTTATTAATCAAAATTGGACAAAATCATTTAAATCAAAGGAAAAATCAAATCATGACATCAAATAATTAAATACAAGCTTAAAGGGATCAATCACATTATATAATTTATTTTAATCAATTAATTGTATAGTTTTAAATCAAAAATCAAATTGAACCTATTCCCTTACATGGCTAATTTAATTAATTGATGGTATTTTATTTAATCCTAATATCTTTCAACATAATTTGAGAAACCAATAAGAATTGAGAACACAATGCACATGGATCACTCCAAATAGTTGAATATCTATCACACATTTTCAACTTTGAATCTCAATCACTCAAATTTGTCTACTTGTCCAAACCTTTGAGACAATCATTTAAATTTTCCCCCCATTTAAAAACATTTCAAATTTTTTGACTTAACCAAGGCTAAACCATGATCAAGTCACTCTACCCCCTACCCTTGGGATTTTACTATAAATAGAAGTCATTTTGAGACCATAATATATTAGAAAATTGAAGTGCATAGCATCATCACTATAGGAAACTTGAGAGCAATTGAGAGAAATTGAGCAATATTTTGAGCATTTGGAGAGAAATTGAGAAATTTGAGAGCATTATCATGAGCATTTGAGTTAAACCTTTGTATCATTTTGAGAATTGAGAACTAGATTAGGCATATTATCATAATTTCTCATTCTAGGATTATCACTAGTAGAGAATAAGGCTTAGAGCTCTACTTACCAAGCTTAGATAGAGAACCATGAGATGTTATGGATGTTAAATGCAATTCTTAGATTAAATCTCCATTGTATTTTCATAGAATTGTTGTTAATTGTCCTAATTTCATGAAGGTGCAAACACTCACACACATAGGGTTTCCATAAGTTTCTGATTGTTTCAGGACTGGACTAGCCAGAATCAAACTGGATCTTGTTGATCTCTCAAAATTTATTGTTTGTTTGTATTTGGCTGTAACCAGGAAGGCCTTACAGCCTGGCACATTGCATGTAATTAGTGAATTTATGAATGAAGATTTATGTTCTCTATCAGATCTAGTGTTGTTGTTGTCTAATTCTACGGTGTTGTGGTTTGGCTGCAAGTTTAGACAGTCCTTAATTGGATCCTCCATCCTTGACTACATCAAGTGGTATCAGAGTAGAGTTGATCTTGTGGAGTGAAGGTTGACCTATCAAGGCTGATCTTGCAAATTTGATCTTGTTGGTGAAGAGATCATATGATTTGAGTTGCAGATCTGGAGCACTAAACTTGTGGAATCTTGCCCTAGTTGTTTATGCAAGGTGGCAGGCTGATCTGACTTGCACACAACTTGGAGATTGTCACAAGGTGGTCAGTGTAGGGTTTGTTGTAGAGGGTTTCTCTTATCTTTGAAGATTCCTCTGAGGAGAGCTCGTGAGATCTCAGAGGAGGAAGCTGCTGGAGAATTCAGTCTTGATGATTTTAGAGCTTTGCAGAAACAAGTGCAAGATGTACAAGAGGAATTGAGAAAGAAGACTACATCAAGAGAAGATAGTGATGATGAATTTGAGGAAGAAGAACATTTTGAAGAAGTCGTAGAAGAAGCTAGGGATCTAGAAGAAAATAGAATCCTAAAGGCTATGTCTAAAATTGGGAAAAGACCTAAGATTGAAGTTTCTACATTTGTTGGAAGCCTTAGGCAAGAAGATTTGATTGATTGGATTAATTAGATAGATGAATACTTTGAGTATGAAGAAAAATAAGATCCTGATAGAGTTAGATTTGCAAAGACTAAACTGAAGGGTCATGCAAATATTTGGTGGAGGGAAGTTCAGTTGGAAAGAAGTAGGAGAGGAAAGGAAAAGATCTCTAGATAGAACCAAATGGTTGACAAATTGAAGAAGAAATTCATTCCAGTAGATTACGAGTTATATATGTTTAAGAAGATGCAAGCCTTGAAGAAGACCAACAAATCAGTGCAGGAGTATATTGAGCAGTTTTATAGAATCTTGATTAGGACTGGTCATTCTGAAGCAGATAAAGAGAAGGTTGCTAGGTATGTTTATGGTTTGAGACCTAGTATTCAAGAAGAGTTACTTACTGCTCGGATGACAAAAATAGGAGATGCTTATCAGATGGCATTAAATATTGAAGAGAAGCTAAATAAGAAGTTAGAAGGAAGACAAAATAATAGGAACTGAGGTGGTAAAATTGGTGAAACAGTTGCTGAAAGTAATGTGGTAGAGAATCCTAATAAGACTAATTTAGAATCTAACAGTGTTCAAGTCACTAATAATTTCAACACTAGATAGAGAGGAAGGTGGAAAAATGAGTTCACTGGTACTTGTTATCAATGTGGTGAAGCGAGTCATAGAATTTTTCAATGCCCTAAGAAAAGAGTTGCACTAACTACCAAGGAAGACATTGAGAATGTTGCAACAAAAGATGAATTTCTTATCACTAGGAGGTTGGCTACATGTGTCTAGGAACTAGTGCAAAGAAGGAATTTGTTCAGAACCAGATGTAAGTGCAAGAATAAGGTATGTAATTTTATAGATGTTGATGGTGGCAGTTCTGAGAACTTTATTTCAAAAGAGATGGTTAGTAAGTTTAATTTGGAAAGAAAGAAACATCCCAATCCTTATTAGATTAGTTGGATACAAGATGTGTCTAAGGTTAGGATTAAAGAACAATGCTTGGTTAATTTTTAGATTGGATCTTATCATGATGAAATATTGTGTGATGTATTGCCTATGGATGCTTGTCATCTGTTGCTCAGAAGGCCTTCACAATTTGATAGAAATGTTTTGTTTGATGGTCATGCAAACACTTATGTGGTTAGGCATGAAGGATCTAGGCATAATTTATTACCTTTACAGGAGATAGGGGCTAAGGGATGTGGATTTATCAGGTGTTGTCCTTATGACAAACCTCAGGAGTACAGGATTGATGAACCTACTCCTATAAAGTCTAGTTTGAAAGAGAAGGAGAATGATATATCTAAAGAGTTTGTTGAGATTAAGAGGCAGATGGTCTTTATGATAGAAATAGTACAGTAGATAATGACATTGATGACATAGAGAGATACGGATGATGTCAAGTTGATTGAGGAGTGTGGAGAGGATGGTATTTATTGAGGAACTAATGTGATCGACAGTGGATGAGATGGTCAAAGTTGGTTGTTATCAGTTGCAAATAGGAAAAATAAGAAAAGGGGGAAGCAGGAAAACTTGCTACAAGGGACAGTGGATGAAGTGAAGACAACTTAGGATGAAGGACAAGAGTAGATATGGGTTAAGAAAAGATATGGCATACCTGTTCTAATTCCCTTAACATGTTTCTTATTTCCTTATGAGAAAATCTTCTTTACCTAGGGTGACTGATGTAGGAGCATCCTAGGATTCTTGGCAATCTTGTATCAACCAAAAAATATGTTTGTTTTGAAAGGTAGATTAGTAATTTTAATCTTAGTTGGTGAGGTATTTGCTCAGTCTTGGAGTATGGTTGCTCAGTTTCAGTGTTTACCGGGGTGCTTAGTCTCTGAAGAACGCTTGGTGACTGAAGGTGTTAGTTTTCCTAGTGCTTGGCGATAACTACGTTGCTCGGTGATGCTTGGCATGGTCTGTTCACTGGTGCTCGGTTATTTCTCTGCTACTCGGTAAATGGTCTTACCGATTGGTGTTCTTGAAGATTTTCTTGGCTGACTTGGTGCATTTATTTTTGGTAGCTGACGTCACCTTCTCCTATGTGGATCTAGAGGCCTACATGCTAAATTTAATTATTATAAGGCTATTTGAGAGCTAACTTGTATTGCATTTAATGTTTGTTAGGAAGAGTTAATTATTTCATCCAGCTGACTTGTGGCTGATGATTAGTATTTAAAGGGTGTTGGGGTAGTTGTTTAAGATAGAAGTATGGGAAGAGAGATAGAAGCAAATTTGTGGAAAAGTTCCTGCAGGATCTTGCAGATCAGATTGTTATTTGATAGTTTGTGTCAGTAGAGCTAGTGGTTGAGGCTTAGAGACAAGGAGTTTTCTTGGTGGCTTGTGAGCACAAGTTCAGGTATGCCTTAGGGTTTCCATCAGTTTTTTATTATTTTAGGAGTAGACTAGCTAGAATTAGATCAGATCTTGTTGATCTCTCACAATTTATTATTTGTTTGTATTTGGCCCTAATCGGGTGTTGGAGATTTTCCAGCAAGCCAGTGCTGACTGTATGTTTGTCATTGATGACAACATATGGTAAGTAGCATGTGTTGAAGACTTATGTAGTAAGCTTTGAGTATATGTAGCATGGACATGTTATCATCATGATATCATGGATGCAGAGGTTAACTATTAGTACACACAGTTATGTAGAAGCTTGTGTCAGCAATGTTCCTAACAAAGTTATAGGTAGTGTTATGTGAGTGTCCATACAGTCATCATGGAGCCTTGCACCTTTGGATATGTGATGAAAACATGTTAGTGGTGCTACAATCATGGACCTAGAGTCTGATGATCAGTAGAAGTGATGTTATGCAGTCGCTATTCACCAGTAGTAGTTTCTTATGTTTATTCAGAAGAGCTGACAGAGATTGTATTGGTTCATGAGTTGTGCCTATCATGTTGGTATGTGCCCTTGGATGACAGATTGGAGAAGTGTTAAGAATGTTCGGTTAAGAGACCATGATGTAATTCATCTTGAGGAGAAAGTTTTAATTACTTTGGTAGAGTCGATAATGTGTAGCGTGCGTCTACATTTATTAATATTGGACAGGTCCCAGATTGTGTTGCATGCTTAGTAGAGCTGAAATAATTATTATTGGAGTATGTTATGGTTTCTCTAATATGATTTTAAGGTGGTTCTAACAAGCCGACTTGATTATATCATTTAGAGGAAAGATATTTATATGCAGTCATTTGTGATTGCTAAGGTATGGTTCAGAGTTGTTTGTGAAGAGAAGAGCAGAGTGTGTGAAGTATTGAGCCATCAGTAGAAGGTCTATGTGACCATGTAAAGATTTTTTGCTATACATTGGAATTGATCCAGACAGTAGGTTAAAGCCCAATTCACCAAGATCTAGATATAGTGTGTATATGTTATTTGGAGGGTTGTAGCCTTCACCCCTTTGAGCAGTGTGCTCTTAGACAATGCATCCTCACCCCTAACAGGCTTAATTGTAAAAGACTCCTAACAGGGTCCAACCCTTGACCAAGTCACTATACTAAATATATTGTAAAGAAACTCCTAACACTGTTAAGGATCTTCTAACAAGGATCATAAAACACTAGTGCAGATTATTAGTGGGTGTCAATTCCCACTGAGGTTTTTACATATTTAGGTTTCCCCGTAACCAAAATATTAGTGTTGTGTTCAAGTGTTCTTTCATTGTGTTTATGCTTTATGTTTAAGTATACTTAATTGGATAAAGAATTGAAACTTGTAGATAACTGATTCACCTCCCTCCCCCTCTCAGTTATCTCTTGGGACTATTCCTAACAATTGGTATTAGAGCCAAGTGCCTCGGAGAGAAATTTTAATAGCTTGAGGTTGATCAGATGTAATTCTTTAGAAAATGCAGTCCTAAGTTTGATGCATAAAATTATCTTGATTAGAAGAACAATATGATGGCACATTTGCAGTGAATTTCTTTTGAAGTTTTTGAAGTGGCTATCAAGGAAGTTGAGATCCCCTCTCTAGAAGATCTTGCAAAGGATGATGCTAATAGAAAGTAGAAGGATTTTTTCCATCAGAATGCAATAGAAAAAGAAGCTCTTATCAGTGCCCTATCTGATAGTGATTTTTCAAAGATAAATAAAGTAGACACAACCTACAAGATATGGAAGCACCTAGAAGACATGTTTGAAGGAGATAAACAAGAAAAGAATGCACGCAAAAAGACATGGAAGAAAAAGTACAATACATTGGAGATGCTACCTAAAGAAAACATAAGAGCCTACAATCAAAGGATCAATGAAGCAGTTGTTGGAATCAGAAACAATGGTGGTGAAATCTCACAAGAAGACATCATGGATAAGGTGATGACTACCTTGACACTAGAATATCAAAACAAGATAAACATCCTTGATGAGACTATGCAATTCTCAGAAAATTTCAAAAGAGAGACCTTAATCAACAAGATTTCTACATTTGAGATATCAAGTTTGAAGACAGAGCCTAAAAGTGAGACAACCTTCAAAGCTTCGGTCCATGGTAATAAATCCTTGAACACCTCTGGTAATTTTGATGATGAAGAAGAAGAAGAAGCCCTAGATAATTTCATTGCTATGATTTCTAAAAGAGAAAATAAAGGAAAAGGAAAAGGAAAATATGAGGGTCAACTACCATTCAAATTATTTTCATGTAATAAAATTGGTCACTTTGCATCTAAGTGTCCTACAAGAGTTAAAAAGTTCAAAAATGACTACAAGCCTAAGTATACAAAGGAATGCTACTATGTTGGAGATGGAGTATCAGATGAATAATCAGTAGAAGAGGAGATTGGATTCATTTCTCTTAAAGATGAAAAGAATTCACAAGAGTTAGCACTGATTTCACAAGTTGACATTAGGATAGACTGGATCATTAACACTGGTTGTTCTCATCACATGATAGGAGACAAAGATAGATTTTTTCATTTAGACAGATATAAAGGAGGCATGGTTAGATTTTGAGATAACACTCCTAAACCCATCATTGGTAGATTAGCCATCACCTTGGATGGAAAGAACAACACTAATGATGTTCTTTATGTTGACGGTTTGAAACATAACCTACTAAGTATTGGGCAGTTGCTTGACAAAGGTTACATGTTGGAGTTTAATGGAAACAAGTGCATCATTAACAACAAGGAAGGAGAAATGATTGCATTAGGATCAAAAACTAAAGATAATGTTTTTTAGCTTAATCTAGAAGCAATTTTTTTTGTTGCTAAAGTAGATGACAATTGGCTATGGCACAAAAGACTATGTCATATCAATTTTTATAACATAGTAAAGATCAATAATGTTAAGGTAGTTAGAGACCTACCTAGCATAGCAAAGCCAATTGATACCATTTGCAGGGAATGTTTAATGGGAAAGCATGTGAGGAACTAATTCAGGAGCAAGCATAATTCAGTAGAGAACAAGTTGGATCTGATTCATACAGACCTATGTGGACCAACTCAAAGGTATTTCATTTTTTTTGTAGATGATTATTATATAATGATGTGGGTTGCATTCTTGAAAGATAAGTTAGAAGCATTTGAGAAGTTCAAAATATTCAAAGCTAAGGTTGAGAATGAATCTAGACTAAAGATAAAATGTCTAAGGTCAGATAGGGGAAGAGAATTAACCTCTAACAAATTCTATGAGTACTGTGAAGAACATGGCATAAAGAGACAGTTGAGTGCACCTAGAACCCCTTAGTAGAATGAGATTATAGAGAGAAGGAATAGGATTATCCTTGATACAATGTGCACCATCATGATTGAAGGAAAAGTTGCACACACCTATTGGAGAGATGAGGTCAATACAACAATCTATAAATCATAATACAATTAAGGCCTGGCACAGACAAGACACCTTATGAGCTATGGTTTGGTAATGTTCCCATAGTAAAATACTTCAAAATATTTGGAAGCAAGTGCTACATCAAGAGGGATGAAGCAATAGGCAAGTTTGATGCAAGAAGTGATGAAGGTATTTTTCTTGGTTACTCTACTAGAAAGTAAAGCTTATAGATGTTTTAACTTGAGATTGATGAAAATCATTGAAGGTGCTCATGTTAAGATTGATGAAAAATTTATGGTTCAAGAAAGATATCATGATTACTCACCTATGATTGAAGAAGAACCCAGACCTTCCACTAGTGAGACAGTTGTTGAAGAAATGTTTGACAGTATTAATGTATTGTTCAATCACCCTGAAACAAGTGAAGATGAAACTCAAAAGGAAGATGAGTCAGTATCACCTAAAGTTCCAAAGTATACATCTAGATTTCACTCTAAGGATGACATCATTGGAGATTAGAGTGAAAAGTAATAGCAAGATCAAAATCAAAGAATTCAGCAAGCAATGAGGCGGTATGTTTACTATCTCAGATAGAACCTTTAAGTTTTGAAGATGCATGTAATGATTTAGATAGGCATGATGCTATGAAAGAAGAACTAGATCAGATTATCAAGAATGATACTTGGGAACTAGTCCCAAGACTTAGTGATAAGAATGTGATTGGAACAAAATGGATATTCAAAAACAAGATGAATGAAGATGGTACAGTACTAAGAAATAAAGAAATTTTAGTATGTAAGGGTTATGTGCAAAGAGAAGGCATTGATTATTTAGACACATTTGCACCTATGAGTAGATTAGAAGCTATTAAGTTGTTTCTAGCTTATGCAACAGTCAAAAACTTCAAAGTCTATCAGATGGATGCCAAGTCCACATTCTTGAATTGAGAGCTAAAAGAAGAAGTATACATTGAGCAGCCAGAAGGATTCACCCTATCAGACAGACCTAATATGGTACGCAGATTGAAGAAAGCCCTCTATGGACTTAAGCAATCCCCTAGAGCATGGTATGAGATACTTGATGGTTATCTAACTAAAATTGGATTCAAGAAAGGAGCAGTAGATTGTAATCTATTCATAAGAGAGACATCTGAAGGACTACTACTTGTAGCTATATTTGTTGATGACATTATCTTTGGAGGTAATGACAAACTTAGTGCTGAATTTGATAAGGAGATGTAGAGTGAGTTTGAGATGAGCATGATTGGACATATCAAATACTTCTTAGGATTAAATGTGCAACATACAAAAAAAGGTATTTTCGTTAATCACTCAAAATATGTGAAAGAGATATTAAAGAAATTCAAGATGGATGATTTCAAGATAGTGGGTACACCTATGATAACAAGATGCAAGCTTAAAAAAGAAGATGACTCACCAGCAGTAGATATAACATTGTACAAGTCTATGATTGGAAAACTCATTTATCTTACTCAAACCAGACCAGATATTTCCAATGCAATTGGCATAGTTGGAAGATTTGCAGAAGAGCCTAAACAAAGTCACCTCATGGTAGTAAAAAGAATATTCAGATACTTACAAGGCACTATATATTATGGTCTATGGTATCCTAATTTAGAAAATGTTGAGCTTCATGTATATACTGATGCAGATTGGGAAAGATGTGTTGATGAGAGAAAGAGTACATCAAGAGGAGCAGTGTTTCTTGGTAACAGACTTGTCAAGAAGCAAAATTGTATCTCTCAGTCAACAATAGAAGTGGAGTATGTTGCAGCAGCCCTGAATTGTTCTACAATTGTTTGGATCAACCAAATGATAAAGGATTTTGGAATTCAAATTGACTATCCTATTGTTATTCATTGTGATAACACTATCACTAGCAATATGTCAAAGAACCCTATGATGCATGCAAAGACAAAACACATTGAGATCAAGTATCACTTCCTAAGAGAGAAAGTGGTAGAGAAAGAAGTCAAGTTGGACTATGTGAGTACTAAAGATTAATTAGCAAACATATTCACAAAGCCCTTGTAAAAGGATACTTTTGAGTCTCTCAGGGAGAAGCTGGGAGTAATTCCCTTCCCTGATTCTACTTAGAAGAAAGAAGATAGAGCATCAGTCCTCAGGGACTAATGGATGGTTGACTACTCTACTTCAGGAGTAGTACCAGTGCTTAAAAGAGTTGGCTCCCTTTGACATTGATGTCAAAGGGGGAGTAATATATAGAGTCATGAAAAACACTATCAAAGAAGGAGTAATATACTAAGGGGGAGTAGTATTCAGTCATGAAAGAAGTTTAGTTGAGAAAATGAAGAATGTTGGAGAATATTATAGAAAATGGAGGATTCATCCTTGGGGGAGTTTTGATGAGGAAATGGAGAATGTTATAAAAGAATTTCTCATTTGGGTTGGTGGTGTTTTTCATTCCATATGTTGCCATCAATGCCAAAGGGGGAGATTGTTGGAGATTTTCCAGCAAGCCAGTGCTGACTGTATGTTTGTCATTGATGAAAACATATGGTAAGTAGCATGTGTTGAAGACTTATGTAGTAAGATTTAAGTATATGTAGCATGGACATGTTATCATCATGATATCATGAATGTATAGGTTAACTGTTAGTACATACAGTTATGTAGCAGCTTGTGTCAACAGTGTTCCTGACAGAGTTACAAGTAGTGTTTTGTGAGTGATTGTCCATACAGTCATCATGGAACCTTGCACCTTTGGATATGTGATGAAGACATGTTAGTGGTGCTCCAATCATGGACGCAGAGTTTGATGATTAGTAGAAGTGAATTTATGCAGTCGCTATTCACCAATAGCAGTTTCCTGTGTTTATTTAGAAGAGTCAATAGAGATTGTATTGGTTCATGAGTTGCATCTATCATGTCAGTATGTGCCCTTGGATTATAGATTGGAGAAGTGTTATGTTTGATTAAGAGCACATGATGTAATTCATCTTGAGGAGAAAGTTTCAATTATTTTGGTAGAGCTAATAGTGTGTAGCGTGCATCTACATTTATTAATATTGGATAGGTCCCAGATTGTGTTGCATGCTTAGTAGAGCTGATAGAATTATTATTGGAGTATTTTATGGTTTCTCTAATATGATTTCAAGGTGGTTCTAAGAGGTTGACTTGATTATATCATTTAGAGGAAAGATATTTATAGGCAGTCATTTGTGATTGCTAAGGTATGGTTCAGAGTTGTTTGTGAAGAGCATAGCAGAGTGTGTGAAGTGTTGAGCCATCAGTAGAAGTTCTATGTGACCAAGTAAAGAGTGTGTGCTATACATTGGAACTGATCCAAATAGTAGGTCAAAGCACAGTTCACCAAGATCTAGATATAGTGTGTATTTTTTATTCAGAAGGTTGTAGCCTTCACCCCTTTGAGCAGTGTGCTCTCAGACAGTGCGTCCTCACCCCTAATAGGGTTAATTGTAAAAGACTCCTAATAGGGTCTGACCCTTGACTAGGTCACTGTACTAAATATATTGTAAAGCAACTCCTAACAGGGTTAAGGATCTTCTAACAAGGATCATAAAACACTAGTGCAGATTATTAGTCGGTATCAATTCCCACCAGGGTTTTTACCTATTTGGGTTTCCCCGTAACCAAAATATTGGTGTTGTGTTCAAGTGTTCTTTCATTGTGTTTATGCTTTATGTTTAAGTATACTTAATTGGATAAAGAATTGAAACTTGTAGATAACTGATTCACCCCCACCCCCCCCCCTCTCAGTTATCTCTTGGGACTATTCCTAACACCAGGAAGGCCTTACAGCCTGGCACATTGCATGTAATCGGTGAATTTATGAATGAAGATTTATGTTCTCTATCATATCTAGTGTTGTTGTTGTGTAATTCTGTTGTGTTGTGGTTTGGCTACAAGTTTGGACAGTCCTTAATTGGATCCTCCATCTTTGACTGCATCACTTCTATACTTGGTAGCTTCAACTCTGAATCACATTCACAACTCTTCTCTTACTTCTCTATTACTCAGTGGCTTATCTTCTCATCACCTTCACACTTATCTCTAAATGATCATCACCTTCTCTCTGCAATTTCTCCTTTGCATGTACTTTGATCTTCACATACTAATCTTTTATACTCGATCTAGAAGTGGTGGAAATTTTCTAGATTCATTTCCTCAAGAAGTTCTACCAAATGGTTACATCTCCAATGCATATATTACATTCAATATTCATTGGTGGATCTTACCTTGTAATCATGCATAATCATCATATTTAAATCTCCAATTCTTTACCAAACAATATCCTCAAGATTTGTAAAAAAATTTATGCTCGGTGTCCAAATTCAATGTATCTGTAGATTATTTTTATGTGGTTCTATATTGCTCAATAACACATTTTATTATGCTTGATAGCATGTGTACTCTCATCTTGGTAACTATTGTAACTCAGTAACTTCTCGGTCCTTGGTCTTCCTTACTCTATTCAGTATCTGTTCCTTATTCCCTTTACCAAAATTTTCTTTTCCTTACCTCCCTTTACCTACTAGCTTATTTTCTTTACCAACTTGACTATCCTTCTTTACCGAATGACTTTGACAATCATTATGAATTTATCAAAAATAATGACAACAAAATAACTATATAGGAGTATCACCCTATATAGATTAATTAGTAAAGATATAAGGACTACTTTATGGATGAAATGAGATAGGGTTACCCACCTAGGAAGGGGAGAAGGCACTATTAAATATGGTTGTCACATCTATTTTTTAAGAATACACAACAATGAAAACAAGTAGGTCAACATGGAAATAAAGGTTGTAGACTTCAAAGGGATCATTACTCAACTAGTAGGCCCAATTGATATTTTTGACCTAATTTTTATCCTACTAGTTGCATTAGAATCTTGGGGTTAGTCATCTCAAGCTAACCCATTTTGGAAAGCATGTAAAGAATGGTGGAAAGATATAGAGCAAATAGGGGAAGAAGTTATAGTGGTAGTCTTAACATTTTACAGGTCTATGGCTAAACAATTGTAAATTTTGAATGACATGGTATCTAATGGACATGATTTAGACATTCAAGAAACCATGGTCATGTGGGAAGATACGCCCCAATTTTAAAAATAATGAAAAGGAAAATTGTGGATAAATTATTGGAAGTTTCTATTTTTTATCCTAAAAATATTAGAATTGCCTACTATATGGTTAAGGGGAATCGAGTTAGTCATCAAGGAGTATAAGAAGAAACAAGATACAATTTTGGCTAGGGTGAAATCAATCAACACTATGTGTAGTATGCACAATATTTTGTGAAGGAACTTTCTTGTAAATTTTGGCAGTTAAAAGAGTAAGCTGAAATGAGATGCATAGATGAGATCATCCAAGAATTTAAAGATATTTTTCATGGATCTTGCATGAAAGAGGTTGTTTATTAAATGAATGAAACCAAGCTTTAGTTGTATAACATGAGAAATGAGCTTCCGCAACTTGAAAATGCCAATAATAATTTAAAGGCATTCAAGAAGAATTAGCAGGTGCAACTCAGTTACTTGAAAACTCCTAATATCAATGATGTTACCAAAGCCTTAAATGAAATTTCATTTTTCTTGAGTTTGTTTCACGTCTCAAAATTCATAGAGATAAATTTTGATATCATTTTTATAATTGTTGAAACAACCAGCAAATAGAAAACGTGGATGGAAAAGATAGTGTCATTTGTGTTGCTTTTTAGTATTTTCAATTTTGAATATCTTCCTATATTCTTTCTAATGGCTCTACACATCTCTCCAAGGGTTGTGCTAACAAGGAACTTTAGTTTGCTAATGAAGAACTCAAGAATTTTTTTGTTGGAAAAGTGGATCTAGGTGAGCTGAGCTTCAAATGTCCGAACTAGAGCTTTAACCAAAAAAATCCAGGCATTTTTTTATACAAATGAGGGAAATTTCATGTTGTTTACTTGGTAAAGTAGTTGTCAATCCATTTTTTCCTAGTTTAGAAGTAGTATTAGATAGTTAAAGTGTTTTTTTAATTTTATTTCACCCCAAAATAATGCCTAGAAACCCTAGTTACTTGTTTGGAGATTTCGTAATATGAATTCTGGTAAAAAAATTTCTATGAAGGTATCCACCCAACATCTAGAGGAATTGGAAATAACAATAAAAAAAGAGAATGAATATGATAATATTAAACAGTATTCTCACCAAGAATGCAATATAATTTTAATACAATAGATTGGATGAATATTACATAAGAGACCCCTTGCTTATATAGACAAGGTGAGTACAAAGGAGTGAATGAGACAGTGATAAGTGTTGTTTTCCAATTACATGATGATGAAGAGATAAATTATCACCCACCCAAGGTGGAATCACATGTCCACTAGAGGTGGACCATTTTCCAATGTATAATAAAGTATGTGCAACAAAAGTAGAGAGTGATAAAGTGATAAGTACACTAAAGGTGGATCAACCATCTAAGGTGGAAAATTCCATCCACTATAAGTAGATATGATAAAATAATAGCATGATAAGTCCACACATATATTGGAAATGCTCTAAATCCTATGCAATTCTCCAAATAATCTTAAGTAAAGTGTAATTAGGACCTAGGTGTGAATTGACCAAGGTGAAATTCCTTAATCACACTAAAAATTCTATTTAAACCCCAATTGAACATATAATAAGGGTTGGGAATTCTACATTTTAACTTCATATACATTGGGGTTTACAATTTCAGTGTGTTAAGTTGTTATTTGTGAATTTCAATATAGTTTCATATTCAAGAGCCTTGTGTGTGTTCATGAAAGTTACTCAACAATCTAATTAGTTGGTATTATCTATTGAATGCTTGTTTTCTATGATGGATAACTTTATTAGATCAATTAAAGTTGTGCCTTGAAGGATAAATTTGTCTTGCAAACGCATATGGATGGTATTAATTTGCAATTTGATGAATTTTAAGAAATCATACATTGTTTTGTTTCCTTTAATGATAACACTATGTCATTATGAGTTGTGAATCCTAATTTAAAATTCTATGGTTATATGATCTAATATAATCTTCTTTATGAAACTTAAGTGTTTGAATGGTTGATGTTTATACTTATTTGTTAACTTGTTTTCTTGGAATTTCTTGCAAAATCATCATCTTTTGCACTTTATTTAAATCTGAAGTTATAACAATTGTTAGTTTGGATTTGAATTCATTTTTTGTGGTGTGGATATTCTTATGAAAATGTTCTACATTTACAAACTCAAGAAATAATTAGAGAAAATGAATATAAGTCTAAGATCCATCGCTTCTAGCCATAGCTTTATCAAACCAAGAAAGACCTACCTTATGACATCTCACATTTAATCTTCCTTGACCTATCCAATGTGGTTGTGACTCAGGCACCTAAAACCTTGGGAGTGATAAATCTAACTCTTTCAAGAGAGGGGCTTTGATTCACATGTCCCTACTATTATATCATGTAAATTTTGCAATCATTAGGGAGTTACATGTGTTGGTGTGTGTTTTGACACATCATAGAGAATCTTTGATTGGAGATAAGATGGGTGCCACTTTTTAGGTGATTTTTAGCCAATGATTTTGTAATACCATTTGATAGTTTCATGTATTTTATCTCCTATATATTAGGTGTGTGAGATGGAGGATAAGTGTAAGAGTCTTATAGCTATTGATTTACCTTTGAGTCTTTGTTGGTGATACTCCTTTGAGAATATTTTCCTATAAGTATATTGTAATATATTGTTAATTTCTAAATAATATATTGAGTGTCTTTTGGAGTGTGGGGTATTTATCCTAGAAAAAAATTTCCCATGAAAGTAATTATGTTGTGGTATGTGTGAAATTAATGTTTATTTTTGTTAATTTTTTAACTATTGTAAAGTTATGAGAAATTTTATGCATAACCCTCCTCTCAAGATTAGTGTGGGAAATTATTTAGCAACCTTAATTTCCTTACAAATTCTATATTTTGTCAGCATTCCTATGAGGGTACCACCTCAAATCTTCATCATGCCATGAACACCATTGTCACTAACCTTTTATTTTCCAAATTGCGAGCTAGGGTTTATTATCTTTTCCACTAGAATTAGGTTACAAATAGCCATATTTCCTACATGTCCTTGATCAAATCCAAGCTTCACTAGAAAATGGTGAGTGATCAATCCTCTAAAGACTTATTTTTGGCTCTTCATACTTGTCATTCCTCATTGGGTATTAAAATAATTAAGGCTATATAGTGCTCTCTAAGCTACCAAACATTCTCCATGCATTTTTCTACCAAATAAGAAATTTTTCACAGTTGAGGAGGCCTCTCCTGAGAAAGATAGATCTCTTAAATATTACTTTAAGATTTTCATATCTCGGATTTCTAAAGTCTAACATGCCTTTTATGATAAACTGCTATCTATTGAAGATCTTGAAGAATTTGATAATTATATAGCCAAAGATAAGGCTCCTACGTGTGATGGCTTTCCTTGTGAATTTTACAAAGCCTTTTGGCCTTTTGTGGGCTTGAACTTACATTAAGTCTATCTCAATGCCTATTATAATCAATCTTTAGGAAAAATGATTAACATAGTTAATATCAAATCCATGAATAATCCTAGTGACCCTAAAGACACGTATATTTTTTTTTTGGTTACCTTTCTTAGTGTTCCATATAAGATCATTTCTAAATCTTTCAGAGTTAAAAATGTGTCCCTTGCTCCCACAAATTATCTGCCCTAAGTATATTAGCTTCATCAAATCTAGGTCCATCTTGGATAGTATTATTTTTTTTTTGGATGTAATGGAATGGGTCCATCATTCTTGAGAGATTTCCATTTTTCTCAAGATTTATTTTGATGAATTTTATGACCGCATTGAATAGCCTTTCATCCTAGCGATGTTGGTTTCTCTTGGTTTTGACCCCCACTTCATCCAGTTTGTGAAATTATTGTTTGGGAATTTCTCTATTTGCATCACTATTAATGGTCATCAGTCTCTAGCTTTTGGGATCTTTCGATCCATTTTTCAAGGTTTTCCTTTGACTCCCTCCTTGTATGTTCTAGCAACTAACGACTTTTAGTATTTATTGGTAAACTCTTTCTCTACTAGGTAGATTATAAAATTTTCCCAACCTAAATCACCTTATTAGTCTCTTAATGATCATTGTATGGATGATTATTTTCTCACTTTGATTGAGGAGTTAAATATCAAGGAGGCCCTTTAATATCTTCACACATTTTGCCTAGCTTTTGGCTCTACCATTCAGTGGCATAAAACTCGATGTTATCAACAATCTCTCATTCCATCTCTGTCTTTGATGTTCTATTATGGATGGAAGTGGATTGTACATGAAGAAATATTTTAATTTTTTAGTGTTCCCTTTTCTTTTTATGCATCTCCTATAGACCTTTAGAATATAGTCCTAGCAAGAATCAATATGTTGTCTTATTGGTTTACCAAACCGCTCTTGTTGACTTGTGAATTGTAGGTGTGCTTCAAAATTCTCATAGCTACCCATGTTTATTACTCTTTTTGGGATCCCTCTAAGGCCTCATATTTGAAATTAGAAAGGCTTCTATGGGAATTTTTGTAGGCCTCTTCAAAAGATTGCAAGAGTTTTCATAGGGTTGTTTAGGATTTTTTTGCCTCCCACATAACTATGGTGGTCTTGGGATCCTTTCAATGCAACATCAAGGCTTGTCCCTTTATATTGAATGGATTTTTCATTCCATTTTTGCAGATGAAGCATGTAACTTAGTTCTTCACATACATTGGATTTCCTTTGACATCAAATCAACCGACAGTCTTGGAAGGGGGTAGACTTTCAAACCTTTCTGGTTATGTCATACGTCTTACACATTTAAGGCATTTTTGTGGACATATGGTGTACCTAGGAGGCTACCAAACTTATCTTTGGTGGGTCCTCAATATTTTTTGATGGCCTTTCTTTTAATCAGCACAAAAAAATTTGGTCTCTACTTATAAGGGTTAAAAGTATTTCCCTTACCTATTTTCCTTGGGTTTGTACCTTATGTTTTCACAAATATTGCATTCACACACCCCAAGACTTATTTTCCAGAGTCTCTATGAATCTTCATTCTTGGGAAGATATGAAAGCTTAATATCATCTCTCCCATCCAGATTGATGGTCATTTGACATTGTCATGTCTACTCTACCTTTGAATATGCTACACAAGATTGCCATTATGAAGCCTGGTAGAAATATAGGCATTGGTCTCCCAATATGACCTTCTATGATTACAATCCCTGGTTGAGATATTGTTGGCTCTCTCTTCACCTTCCCATGGTGCCTAATTTAAATATATGATGGCACTTGCAATTTCCCTTTTTTGTTTGGCAATGTTGGCTTTACAACATTTGGTTTGTTGTTAATGACCTAATCTTGCCCATTTTGTCTGGTGTATTCTTTTTCAAGACTTGCATGTGAGCCTCGCATTCAACATACATGTATTCCTAACCCTCATCCTTTTTGTGGCTAGCTAGAATCTTCCAAACACCTCTTTTGTTTTTATCATCATGCTTAAATTTTTTTGAGTTGAATTCATGATTTATTTCAACCCTTTTGGTCAAAACCATTCTCTTTTAATATGGATCTTTGGGAGATCTGACTTGAAACCCCTTTAATTTTACCCAAAATTATCATGATTTTAGGGTGGAGATCCTCTTTTCTTTATGGAAATATAGGAATTCTATTTAGTTTTCACATAGCTCTATTGTTATTGGTGTTTTACTTTTTACTAAAGTGTTTATTTATACCAATGCATTTCTCTAGATCTAGGTCTAGGCCAACAAATTGGTGTTGGAGGTGGTCCAACTCTAGTAGCTTTTAAACCATTTGGGAAATAACCCTTATAGAGTTGTCAAAGTTCCCCCAAATAGTTCTACCTCTTGTGTTCGATATCCATCTCATGATCATCGGCATGGCCAAAGTTCATCTTCTCGATACTCTTGGACCCCATGGTCCCAAGCTCCCTCCTATTTTAATGTCCCTAAGTTGGATTTAACCTTCTTGTGCACAAAAATAATATTTCCAATAATAACATACTAATGTGAACTTAATTAATTATTGATGATTTAAGAGATAATGAACAAATACAGCATTTAGTGAATAAGTAGATTGTGATAAGTATTATGAATAGATAACTATCCCATAACCAATTATAACTTAGTTCAATAGGAAAATCAAAAGGGTGTCGGTAAACTACCCAACCCAACAAAGTCCAAGAGTGCGCAAGCATCCAATCATGGAAACTCAAGTCTTATCCCAGAAGCACCAAGACATCCAACTATGACCATTTCCATCTCTTGCGGTAATCAACTCACCTCTCGACCCACAAAAGGTAGGAACATCCAACTATGATTAGTTTCGTCCATTGGGGTGGTCTACTTAGTTCGGCATAGGTGGTAAACCACATCTCCCTAATTTAATTCCTCCAACTTTACATTTGATTAATTGATGCTATCTGGTAATCCATATTTTTACTTATGTCTATTTTATGTGTTGTGTGTCAAATATATGTCCACGCATACTATTGTTGACGAGGAATGTTATTGCATGCAATAAAAGTACTTTCTAGTTTAATTCATTTATGTGTCTGACTACTGATTTCTAATGAACTAATTTGCTATATATTAGCCCCAATGTCTTATTATGCCTATATATATTATGGTCTGATGAAGTGATGTTATGCTTCATGTTTTGAGGTATCATGCCTAGATATATGATGTTATGACCATTGATGTTTGATGCCCTATGGTTGCTCTAATTCTCACTGCCTTTAGGATTTATCTCTATTAGAATATTTTTTCCATATTTTTGCCTTTAATCTATCTCACCTTCCTTTTTTTTGAAATGAGGCATCTTTGCATAAATAGGGGCAACTTCCAAAGGACATCCCTCTTCACAAAGAGGGGCAACTTTTACCTTCAATGTTGCTCCAAGTATGAGAGTTGGCCTCATAAATAATTTTATATCTTTAATTTAAGCTTTAATATGGTTGCTCTTTATACTTTAATAAAACATGGTCAGCTTCAAGTATTAATTTAAATTATTTTAAAACTATATTTAATTCTCCAAAGGTGGCATTGAACTAGCCATTAGTTGGCCTTAGTTTACTTTATTTATTTCATTGCTCAAGTCAGTCCTAGAAGCATGGAATTTATTTATTAAAGCATGTGATCTATATAAAGGGAAGGGGCATGAGAACAACCAATCTAGTGGTGGGATTAGTGTTGCAAACCGATGTTTTGCCTCTCCTATTGACGAAGGCTTTGCCTCCAAGTAGGTATCGGTGGGGACTTCTGATAGCAATGGTGGTTGGGTTAGCTCTTCCAAATGGCTCTCCAAGTTGGTTTTGGCAATCTCGTATGGTTGAGAGGATAAAGATAAAGAGGAGGTTGTTGTTGATGAGTGGTGGTCTCTCCTTGACATCACCCCTGAGCTCGTTGATGTATGGGGGAAGCCAGGTGATAGAGATCTCACACCATCGCCTATCGAGAGCTCTTGCCACTTAAGCAAGTTTTTATTATTTTCTAGCTTTCTAGGCTCTGCCCATGTTTCTAGTTCTAGGCTCTGCCATGTGCATTCGCATTTTGGGCACTACCCATGTGACTTTAAAGAGTGACTTTTTATCCTCCTACATTTTCTTGTGAATATTATTTTATATTAATAGAAATCAAACATGTTATTCATCCGAAAAAGGAGAAAATAGTGGGTGGTAAAAAGATACATTCTTAGAATCTATATTAAACTAAGGACAAAACAAAAAGACAAAAGCAATCTAAACAAGGCCAATTCCAAATATAATAATACAAAGAT
Source organism: Chamaecyparis obtusa (assembly GCA_027943335.1). Taxonomy (NCBI): domain Eukaryota; kingdom Viridiplantae; phylum Streptophyta; class Pinopsida; order Cupressales; family Cupressaceae; genus Chamaecyparis; species Chamaecyparis obtusa. Next base: position 580,860 of record BSBK01008307.1, on the reverse strand, counting down.
TTACTAAACAACACAAAAGAAAATAAGATTGTCTAATTACCCAAAATTTTGAAACCCTTCTTAATCTAATATTTTAACTATTATTTTATATATGAAATGCTAATAACTTTATTCAATCCCAAAAAATAAAATTAAAAATTAAAAATTAAAAAAACAAATAAATCCTTAAAACAATAATTTATGGTCAATCCATATAGGTATCTCCCAGTGGTCAAGGAAGAAGAATGTTGTCCCCATAATTAATCCTAGAGGTGCCTTCAACACAAATAAAATGAGCAAACCCAAAGGCTAGAAAATAAAAGGTGAGTATGCCACACCAAATAAATTAAGTCCCATTTGGCAGATCAAATTTCAACATCCATTACCTTTTATTAGAAAACTTTAGTATTTTATTTTATTCTTTTATTTAAAGAAATGGACTATAAAGTTGATATGGAGGGATGGAGAGGGCCATATATTCCACCGCCATGCTGTCCTACAACTGGAACCCAACATACGGTATCTTTTCTTCCACCGACACGTGGCTGTACACCAAAATAAACCTCTATTAAGAGTAACTCTATTTCAACATAAAGGGGATGAGTTTAGGAGAAATTATTTTTCTTAGTAGACCTTTTTTTTAAGTTTTTGAAGTAATTAATCAATAAACTTTAAATGGAATTCTCTTATTCTATAGAAAATTTGTCTTTTTAGTTTGTTTTTTTTAAAACCATTTAAATGATATATTTTTGTTTTATCTACTCATAGATTAAATGGTTAATACATATAAATGATATATCACTCTAGAAGATTAAATGCTTAATACATATAAATGTTTTATTTAATTTTAAAAGTGATTATTTTATTAAAGTATTTTTTTAGTAAATTTGATCAAAGATTTATAAACTCACTTTTATATTATATGATTGGAAAAATATAACATTTAATGGTGAATGTGATGTACTAGGTATAAATGTCATATTTAATTTCAAATAAGATTATGTCAAGTTTTTAGTAAATTTGATGGAAGACGTATAAACTAACTTTTAAATTATACAATTAAAAAAATATAACATTTAATAGTGAGTGTGATGTATTTTAATGTATAAGTATGAATATTCTTAATTTAATGGAAGACTAAATGGTTAGATAATATATTACAAGTAATTTTGAGAATGGTGTATCTTAATTGACATGTTTGATATAAGTCATGAATGTATTTGAGGAAAGAGACATTATTTAATTGTAACATTTTATTCCTCTATGTAACATTTGATTATAAAGTTGACTAAAATATGGTTTTTAAGTGTTAACATTTAAATTAGAAAAAATAGAATATCTACAATTAACATTGAATACATTACAATTAAAAATATATGTAAATTTATTATAGAAAATATTCATTGAAAAAATATTTAACTTTAAAAAAATTTAAGATTTAAAAAAGGAATGAATTGTTGGAAGATTCCATATGTTATTAACATTTAAAAAATTGTGGAGTGCAATTAATAGATCTTTAGTTTAATCTAAAAAAATTATACCATAGGATTTTATCCCTCTTTGAAGTGTATGATTCATTATTTAATGTTTTATTTTATTTAAATTTTTTATTATAATACACTTTTCTTGTTCTTAATTTTTAATATTTGAAGATATCAAGAAGATCTCAAAGCTTTTGGTCAATGGAAAGGTAGATAATTAGTTTTTGATTAAGGTAAAAAAAAAATTGAAGGGAGTTGAAACCCTTTGCAACATGATTATAGAGAGGATGAGCATCAAAGTATAGAAAGTGACAAACTTAGACCAAGAGTCTACAAAACATCACGATGGCAACATAAAAGAAACAACCAAGGACTAGCACAAAACAAAAGGCCAGCAAAACGTCAGCAACAAGACACAGAAGGACAAACAAACATAGTAGAATTAGGAAAGGTTTTTCAACAACTCAGCAGTTTCTAGCTCCAGCTGACTCACATCAGCAGTTGCCTTCTTCAGCTCTTCAATCTCCTAATTAGTCTTCACTAGCTTCTCCTTAGTGTTTGCACGAGTGTGTATGCTAGGGCCAGTAGACGCCTTAGGACCAACATCCTTTTCTAAGTCCAGCTCCACAATGGTTTTATCTTGGTTCATCTGCTCCAGTTTGGCCAACAAAATTCTCATTTACTCCGTCGAGGATTAATCACCTAATGGCTTTACTCCATAATTTTGTACAGAGTAGTATCCATCCTTTTTATTTTAGCCTCAAGCTCCCCCACCTTCTCATCATAGTCCTTTAAATTCACCCTATCTTTCATAGTTTGAGAAAGGCAATTGGTGAGATATTTCTTCTCCCCTTCTGTCTAGAGCTCTTTAACCGTGGAGTCCTTAGCACTATCCTTAAAAACCCCGTTAGAATCAATCATATCCATCTTTCTAGAGAGAGCCTTCTGCTTGAGATTAAGGTCTTTAATCTCATGAAACACCCACCTGATCACCCTATAGAAGTCCACAACACCCTTGTAGTCTCTAAAACACCAATAGTAACTTCTTTATTAGGAAAGAAGTCAGCTTCATTGAGATTCATAGCATTATTCGTTCCCTCCTCTTCACTAGTAGAGTCCTCTAAAATAGAAGGAGAAATAGGATCATCCTAAGTGTTAGAAGTAGGGGAGGACTCAAATGCAACTGTCTTTCCTTTGTCCTGACTAGGTTTAGGCTTGCCCACACTCTTGGATGTCGAAGCAAGAGAGGGGTTCAAGGCCTTACCCTTATCAAATTTGTCTTTTCCCTTAGATAATTAGTCATCATAATATTTATATATTAAATAATACATGAATTCACATTAAGATAATACATTTATCAAAAGAAAAAAGAAATTGAAGTCGAGTAGTCCTTAGTTTATTAGTTAAGTAGAATGGTTTACAAAGGTATTTCAAGGATCAAGTTTTTTTTAATCTAAAGAACAAAATCACTAAATGATTAAAAATAGGATCATGCCCTCTTAAAAATAAGTTACAAAAGGAGATCAACACAATCTATTCCAAAAAAAATTATGAAAGAATTAAAATGACAGAATGAGCTATTCAAATATTTGACACATAAAATTTAAAGTGTTAACTTGTCAACTAAACTAATATAAAAATGTGAACTTCATTAAAAAGCATTAGATATGAGTTTGAAGGTGCAAAGCTATGTTTGTAACAGTTAGGTCTTTTTCCCTATCATCCTTTCATGTTTTATATAATAGTTACTTTATGAATAATTAAAGTTTAGGCAACTTGACTATAATGTTATTATTATTTTGGTGAATTTGTGGTACATAATTTTTGGATTGATTCACAATTTGATTTATACATTTGAAAGTAAATATATTTCATTACATTAATTAGTTTTAAATAATATAAAAATAAATGTTTATATTAAAGAAATAAGACCCATTATTATGAGGATAGCTTGGGAATACTTATCAGAGATGTGATAAATTCAAAAAATATAGTTTTCTATGCTAAAGGTAACTAATTTCCTTTAACATACAATTTATTGTCTTTGTTTTTTGATGCAGGGGCATCCAAGGTTAAGGCAAGGCATTCTATGTCCTCGGTGAAACTACATGGGGTGTTTGTATTTTGGCTGGTGTTACTCGGTTGCAGCCTTGACCGATGGTCTCCGTCATTGAAGGAACCTCGGTCATTGAAGGAACTCGGTAGTCTCTGGCACTCAGTGAAATTATTTCTCGGTCATGCCTATGATGCTCAGTCGACACTGGTGCTTGGCGATGCTTGGTGTGCTCAGTAATTTTACTGTCGCTTGACAGTTCTGACTTACCGACTAGAGTTCTATGTGATTTGTTGAGCCAACTTGGTGAATTAATTGTCAGTAGCCATTGTCTTGGGGCCGACATGCAAAATTAAATGTTTGTATACATTTGTAAGCCGACTTGTATGGCATTTAATTATTTGTTTTGGGGAGTTAAGGGTTTCATCCAACTGACTTGTGGCTGATGATTAGTATTTAAGGAGGGCTTGGGTAGATGTTTAGAGAGAGAGAGAGAGAGAGATTGGGAGATTAGGAGTTAGACAACTTAGCAAAATTGAATGTCAGATGCTTAGCTTGAGAGAAAAGTTGTGGAAAAGTTCTTGATGTTCTTGCAGATTAGATTGTAATATGATAATCATTTGTAGCAGAGCTATGGGTTTGCATACTTGGGAACAAGGAGATTGCTTAGAGGCTTGCAAGCTCAAGTTTAGATCTACCTTAGGGTTTCCATCAGCTTCTGATTATCTTCAGAGCTGAACTAGCTAAGATTGTATTGGATCTGGTTGTGGATCTTGCAGAATTGTTTCATTTTGTAATTGGCCCTAACTCAGAAGGCCTTACAGTTGGGCATGTTAATGCAAATTACTTGAAACATTTATGGTGTTGTCTGTTGTGTTGAGTATTCCAGTGTGTAATTCTATTGGCTGCAAGGTTTGGACTGTCCTTCATTGGATCCACCAGCCTTGACTACATAAGTTTTTTATGTCTTGATATGTGAGGAGTGTCTCTATTAGTTTCTATACACCTTCATCCAATTCCATTGCTTTATCCTTTTTTTCTTTATCACTTTATATGTATTAATGGTATAAAAAAACCCTAAGAAAAAAATTATCCATGTTCTATCTCACCAAATTTGGCAACAAACTATCCAACTCCTTGAACCCTATCATAGATTCTAAGAGTGAATGGACTCAATAGTGCTAGTCAAGAAGTAATTCAAAATCAACATTTAATCATATATATACTAGTATATGTTGAAAAACCCCTACAAAAACTTGTACATCACCAAAGAGACCCAAGCTTGTATTAATCAACTATAGAGCATGTGTCACTATAATCCATTTATCTCTTTCATTATACATAATTTAGTAGAATACATTACTTGAAAAAACTGTGTACAAACCTCTATCCCAAGACTCCATTATATAGTAAAACTAAAAAGAAGAAACCATCAAGTAGAATCCAAAAAATTAAAGAGGAAAAAAAATGAACTATTATCAAAAATTCAATGTCCTATACTCATGATCGGACAACCCAAATATAAAGTGAACCCTCTTACACATCATAGATTTATAATAATTTTCATATTAACCAATTAACATAGTGTAGGCACTCCATGAGAGCATTTGATGTCTTCTCATAAAATTCAATTTGGAAAAATCTCTACAAATCATGGTTTGTCCTTTTTATATTAGCCTCCTTATCTAGCATCTTCTTACACATTTTTGCAACCATCACAAACAAATAAAATGTTAAGAAAGGTTTTTTTTAATTTTTTACAGTGCTTATGTAATCTAAAATATAATTTAATTTAATTTGGTGATCTAAGAGATTTAGGAGTGTATGTGTCATATGGGTTCAACATTCATGGAACATTTTATATGATGTATTTAATATAAGGATAAATATTTAATATGAATCAAAAATAGGAAAAATACATAATTTTGGGAAAACTTAGTATCAATTTGAAAACATTAGCAACAAAAGGGCATAGTATCAAAAAAATGAGCGGATATGTTTTAGTAAGCTTACATTTTAAAGATACATTTTTTATGTAGTGTCACTTGATGGTTTGTGTTTCAAGCTTGTTTCCAAAAAATTAAAAACATGAATAGTTTTTTAGGTTGGCATATGTAAGCTTTTCCTATTGGATAAGATTTAATTTAGCATCTCTTATAAGTTTCTATATAGTGTTAAAATAGATTCAACCTCATTCAAATGTTTTAAAGGGAATATGAGATCTATTCTCAAACACAAATTCCCAAAAAGGAGATCCAATTTGATCAACCTAAAAGGCTAATGCAGAATCGGATCAATTTGATGGAGAATATGAAAGAAAGAATAAATCTAATGTTTCCCTAGGTAGAATGTGTTATACTTGAAATTGAAATAATTGAAGTGCAAATACTAACCTTGAATTAGGGCAGATCTAGAAAATACTGAATTCTAGCTTCTGTATGAACTTTCTGAAGATTATGTTACTTGTTCTAGACTGGAAATGTTGAGGCGGACAAAACCCAGAAATCTTTTCTCCAAATTCACACAGGTCGACTTTAACCTTTTAAAAGGTCAAAGACCACATTATTTATTTGAAGTCTGATTCTGATTCTGTTCACAGATCTTGAAAGATTACCGAAAAGGGTATCAAAATTCTCTCTCAGATCTGAGATTTTGCACCTGTACCTACAAGAAAATGGGGGTTTTTGGTTGTATGGGGGGTTTGCCTTAGTCAAACCCTAGTTTAGGAATTAACCTTGAAATTGAATTGAAATATATTGTGCATAAACAAAGTAATTGAAACAAATCACCTCGCTTATGTTGAAGTCCTTGAAGAGGATTTGAATCCTCAAATCCACAAGTAAGAATGCTTCAACGGATGGCAAGATGTCTCTAATCAATGGTATTTTGATCTTCAACACCAATCTTGATTTGATCTTTGCATATGAGAAGGCTTGAATGGATGGAGAAGGGTGAATCTTCAAGGGGGGCTCCCAAGAGATTGAATCCTTTAATGGCTAACAATGGATCTCCTTGATGGATGAATGCTTGAACACTTGAATTCTTGAAGACTTGCTTTCACTTGAGAGCTCTAGATACTTGATTGAGAAAACTTGATCATGAGATATGAAAACTTGATGTGAAAATGAGAGAGGAAGGCCTCCTTTTATAGTGATCTAGGGCACACTCCTCTAGATGGGCCACCTTGGAGAATTAAATTCCAATTAGGTCCTCAACTTTAGAAAATATACCTTGATTAAATACAATTAAAGGATTTACCATTTTGGAGCCCAAAACAGTCAACCCGGAGGCAGAGAAATAATTTTCCCGAAAGCCAAACTGCCAACATTTGAAATTTGAAAATCCTGGCAGGAAGAGGTCGAGGTCAAGGTCGACCCTGACCTAGTTAGGTTCAAGGTTGACTTTGACCTTAGACCCTAACTTTTCCAAGTTTTGCAGCAGAGGTTCCAGTGGATGCCAAAGATGCAGGATTTGATGTCAGAACAGGACCCGGTGTCTGGAACAGACAGAAAATCCCCTAATTGATATGATGAAGGACTAGGAGGTCTCATTTATAAACTCTACCTAGAAAATAGAGCCATGGAAGAGGGAAAATTAGGAAAGTCCTTAAGACCTTAACCCTAGTTTCACTTAGAATGGAGAAATCAAGCGTGGAGAAGTGGAAAGTGGGGAGAAAGCCAAATACATGCAAAGATCTGATCAAGGTGCTTAACATGACCCCAAACCACCTACTCAGAGGGCTAAACGCTCTTATCATAGAAGTGCTTCCATTTTAAGATGATACATTAAGCCCCCACTTTAGCAAGAGTATGGACTCGATGCAAACTCTTGGTAAAGGAGATAGAAATAACAAGATAATATTATCCTAATCTAAGGGACAGAGAAATCCCAAGCCCCTAGGGACTCAAGTCTTCATCGACTCTTAGATCATAGATAAGAGAGACATCTCTAGAGAGAAAGAAAGAGTGTGATTACCTCGCCCAATGAAAACCTATGTCCCATTGTGAATCACACAAGAAAGAAAAGGCGCAACTAGAAAGATGGAATTGAACCACCTAGTGAATGTGGCTACTCACTAGTCAACCCATCAAAAATTTATTCCTAGGAATATTCTATTCCATAAGAATAAAATCATAAAAGAGGATCCAATCTTAAGGACACTTCTGACCTTAAGGGATCAAAAATATATGTGTGCTTGAAACTGGAGGGATCAAGAGATCCTAATATAAATCCATACTTTAAGGATTAGTTCTTAATCCAAAAAAGAAAGGAAAAAAAAGTTTTTAAAGTAAATTTAAAGTGCGTATCTTCCTTAGGATTTAGCAACTTATGTGTGTTACCTTTAGAAGACTTAGCATGTTTTGAATTTTTCATAAGTACGTGTGTGTAATAAGTGAGTAGATCATATGCCCCCACATTAAAGTCATTGCTAACACTTAACAGGAGCAATGGCTTTAACAGAAACATAAAGAACTCCGCTGACTACCTTTCCACGTCAAGATGCCCCCAGATGAAGACAAATCAAGGGAAATATCATAGAAACATATAGAAAACATGGAAGGGATCTACCTACCATGGGGTCAGTATGATCATAAGATAATATATATGTGATATTATTGCAAATTAATTGACATCATTCCCCAAAGAAAGTAGAACTACAATCACAAAGGAGGAAAGATCACATAAGATATATGAAGAAGAAGCTTTTCGAACCATGATATGGAGACCAAAAAGATTTAGTGCTACCATATCTTGAATCCAAGCAGATTGCACAAGGAAACATTTACGAACAATAGCACATTTACAACATAACATTGAACAACATATAGAAGAATAGAGATACATATAGAAGAATGGAACAATAGTTTCGATTCTTCCATCATCTTGCACCAACTGAGTAACAAGAATCATATAAAAGAATCTAACAACATTTAGCAATCACATTATGGGAGAAGCATAGTATAGTAGGCAAACACACAAAAAATCTACCACAAAGGACAAGTTGATCAAGTGTGTCGCCTACTTTCTCCATCTCATTGTATATCATTTAGGGTAGGTGGGTTACTCAAAAGAGGGACTATATCCAATATAGTAGGAATGATAGCTAGTTCCAAACAAGGATCCTCTTGAGAATCACAATGTTTGATACTAGGTGTAAGAGTTAACTGAGATGAAAGCATATTTGGCAAATCAATATTAATGTCAATAGTCTCATATTCATCATTAACATTATTAGTATCATCAAGAGTATCTTCTTCATCCAAATTAATCAAAATAGGATCTAAGAAATGAATAGAATCATCATAATCATGCATGTGAACATCATTATTAGTAACATTTTCTAATACATTATGTGTAGTATCTGCAAAAAGTAGAGATCTTTTAGCTTTTGCATGAGCACGATGCTTTTTTCGACGTTCATTAGCAGATTGGTTACATTTTGATTTATTTGAAATAGGTTGAGAACTAGGAGGAAAAATCATGGGATCCTTCACAGGTTCTTTAGGAAGATCAATAGGATTATCAATCATAGGAGAAACAATCACAGGATCTTTGATAGGTTTAGTAGGAGGAACTTGACTAACAGAACTAGAAGCCATAGTTAAAGGAGGTATCGAAGGTGTAGGTAAAAGACCATGATTAAGATCCATGGGAGGTATGCTTAATTAAAGAATCTTATGATGCTTATAAGCTTGATATGATTGAAAAAGATTATCAGGGCGAGGAGGACATGAATTAGGTAAGGAAGGCCAAAAGAAATCTAGAGCAGCACAATCTCTAGGCCTAGAAGGTTGATATAGACTATGATTGATCATCTTCACTTCACCATCATGAATGAACTTAAGACACTTATGGATGGGTGAAGCAATAGCATGCATGGTAGTCAACCAAGGAAAACCTAACTTAACTTGAAATTGATCAGAAGTAGGAACCACAACAAAGGTAGTGTTCACAGCTTTTCCAAAAAGTTCAACCAGTAAAGTAATAGAACCAAATGAGGGATAAAGAAAACCATTACAAGTTTGAATCCACACATCTGATGTATCATAGAATTTTCATTGTAAGCTTTTCATAAAAAGATTTTCTTTAGTGATAACATTGACTAAGGAGGTAGAATCGACAAGACAACCACGAGTAGGTATCTGAGCAACCCTAGCAGCAATGTAAAGGGGACCATCAAGAGCCTTAATAATATCAGAGTCATCAAAGGTAATCAAAAGTTCCTGAGGTCTTTTAGTCTTAAATTTTTGTTGAGGTTTAGGTTGAGGTTTCACTTTAGGTTTAGGTTTGGTGTTAAATGGAGCTTTAAGTTGAGTTTGAGTTTGAGGTTGAGGTTGAGGTTGAGGTGGAGATATAGAGTGACAAACATGCTCCACTTGATTAACAACATGATTAAGATCATCCATCTTTGAATCATATTCAATTTCCATAGAAGATGGTTGAGCAATAGTATTAGTATCATGCAAAGGTAAAGGATTTGTATAGATTTGAAGGTTCTGATTAGGAGGAGAGATAGATTGATTTCCACTACTATCCAAATTATCAACAAATAAAGTCTTAGCATCAATGAGATCTTGGACCTTATGTTTTAAAGAAAAAAATTTCTCAGTATCATGACCATTCTGACGATGATATTGACAAAAAGCATTTTGATCAAAAAATTTAGATGCAACCGTAGTAGGTAAAAGAGGTCGAATAGGAGGTAAAGTAATCATATTAGCAGCTAACAACCTATTCATAATAGCATGTAAAGTTTTAGAAAGAGGAGGAAATGTACAATTTAATTGAAAATCAGTGGATGCAGAAGTGGAATTATGAGATGCAACAGCAACCTGATCAGCAACTGCATTCACTGGTTTGTTTATCTTGACATAGTTGTTGAATTTTTTAAACTTGTTTGGATTAGGAGCAGCATCACTTTTATCAACTGGAATAGGAGCCATTGGAGTGTTGCTCTCAAATTGACTCACTTGTAATTGATAATGATGAAGCACTGCACAAAGTTGTTGAAAAGAGTTAAATTCAGTAAGCATAATCTTATCTCTAATATCCTTTTGCAAATTTGAAATAAACATACATTGAATATCAATATTAGGAACAGGATAAGAAATCTGAGCATGCAAATGCTTAAATCTACCAATAAATTCAATCAATTTTTCTTTAGCACTTTTTTGACCATGCATTAAATTAGTCGATGACACTTGCAGGCCAATATTATTTTGAAATTGTTGAATAAATGCATTAGCAAGTTGTGGGAAGGAATCAATTGAATAAGGAGGCAAGGAACAAAACCATTGTAAGGCCTTGTCATGAAATGTTCTAGCAAATAGTTTGGCTAAAATCCTATGATCATGAGTATAATCACTACAAAGGATTTGGAATGTTTTAACATGATGAACAAGATCTCCTTTTCCATTATAGTTCTCAAGACAAGGCATATCGACTTGTTGAGGAATAGGAGTTCGGATATTATCCCAGGACAAAGGACTTCCCATGTCACATGTAGGAATACTAAACTTGTTTTGAGTTAAGGAAGCAAGTTTTTGTTGTAGGGAGGATACAGTTTGAGCCAAATTGATGATCATTGAATCATTAGAGGAAATAGGAGTAGCAACATTAGACACACTAGATAAAGTATAAGAAGCTGCAGGAATAGAGGATACAACTGGAGGAACACTAGGAACTACAGTTGGAAACAGATTGGAATAAGTAAAAGGAACATTATGATATGAAGGTTGTGATTTAGGAAGGGACATGGGAGGAACACTCATAGGAATAGAGGGATGTCATAATCACCAAAGGAGGAGTATAGATAGGAATACTAGGTAAAGGATTAGAAGGAGGTTCAACACTAGTGATAGGAGTAGTGAAACCTAAATCTTGAGCCTCTTGAGTTAAAGGTTTAACATTGGAATACACAAGATGAGTAATACCACACAAGAGGTTAACACGTTGATCATTATCACAGAGAACTTTCTTAAGAGCCTCTATAGCTTGAATAGAATCTTGACTATGGTTTTCTTGAAGAAGCCAATTACCCATTTTATCAAGTTCAATGGAAAGTTTTTGGACTTGTTCAGGAGGAACCCTTAAATCATCATCCTCATCATGAGATGAGTGAGAAGATTTTTTCTCCATAGTAGGATTAGAATCATGAAGAATCAAGTTATCATCGGGGATCCTAAGGAAAGGAGAAGAGTCAGGCTCAAAGGCACCCATGAGTCTATGACTTCTTCTAACCAGAATGTTATAAGTAGGACTAGTGGTAGTAAAGCTCATAAACTAAATGAACTAAACTAAGAACACATAAAGCATGAATATGAAATCTAATTAGCATGCAAGATTAATCAAAAAGGACAAATCTAATACTAACAAGACAATATAAAAAGGAATCTAACACAATAGGGCATCCAATTCCAAAAAAGAGAGTAAGTAGATCGGGTTCACCAAAATATATAGTGAAGGTGAACACACATAATAAGACAAAGGGAAATCTAACACCAAAAAGAAAGAGAGTAAGCTAGTCGGGTTCACCAAATATATAGTGTTAAAATAGATTCAACCTCATTCAAATCTTTTAAGGGGAATATGAGATCTACTCTAAAACCCAAATTCCCAACAAGGAGATCCAATTTGATCAACCTAAAAGGCTAATGCAGAATCAGATCAATTTGATGGAGAATATGAAAGAAAGAATAAATCTGATGTTTCCCTAGGTAGAATGTGTTATACTTGAAATTGAAATAATTGAAGTGCAAATACTAACCTTGAATTAGGGAAGATCTAGAAAATACTAAATTCTAGCTTCTGTATGAACTTTCTAAAGATTTCATCACCTATTCTGGACTAGAAATGTCGAGGAGGAAAAACCCCAGAAATCTTTTCTCCAAATTCACACAGGTCGACTTTGACCTTTTAAAAGGTCAAAGACCACATTATTTATTTGAAGTCTAATTATGATTCTGTTCACAGATCCTGAAAGATTGCTGAAAAGGGTATCTAAATTCACTCTCAAATCTGAGATTTTTCACCTGTACCTACAAGAAAATGGGGGTTTTTGGTTGTATGGGGGGTTTGCCTTAGTCAAACCCCAGTTTAGGAATTAACCTTGAAGTTGAATTGAAATATATTGTGCATAAACAAATTAATTGAAACAAATCACCTCACTTCTGTTAAAGTCCTTGAAGAGGATTTGAATCCTCAAATCCACAAGTAAGAATGCTTCAATGGATGGAAAGATGTCTCTAATCAATGCTATTTTTATCTTCAACACCAATCTTGATTTGATCTTTGCATATGAGAAGGCTTGAATGGATGGAGAAGGGTGAATCTTCAAGGGGGGCTCCAAAGAGATTGAATCCTTCAATGGCTAACAATGGATCTCCTTGATGGATGAATGCTTGAACACTTTCTTGCACTTGAGAGCTCTAGATACTTGATTGAGAAAACTTGATCATGAGATATGAAAACTTGATGTGAAAATGAGAGAGGAAGGCCTCCTTTTATAGTGATCTAGGGAACACTCCTCTAGATGGGCCACCTTGGAGAATTAAATTCCAATTAGGTCCTCACCTTTAGAAAATATACCTTGATTAAATACAATTAAAGGATTTACCATTTCGGAGCCCGAAACAACCGACCCGGAGGTAGAGAAATAATTTTCCCGAAAGCCAAACTGCCAACATTTGAAATTTGAAAATCTTGGCAGGAAGAGGTCAAGGTTGAGGTTGACCCTGACCTAGTCAGGGTTGAGGTCAATCCTGACCTAGTCAAGTTTGAGTTTGACTTTGACCTTAAACCCTAACTTTGCTAGGTTTTGCAACAGAGGTTCCAGGGGATGCCAGAGATGCAAGATTTGATGTCAGAACAGGACCCGGTGTCTGGAATAGATAGAAAATCCCCTAATTGATATGATGAAGGACTAGGAGGTCTCATTTTTGAACCCTACCTAGAAAATAGAGCCATGGAAGAGGGAAAAATAGGAAAGTCCTTAAGACCTTAACCCTAATTTCACCTAGAATGGAGAAATCAAGCGCGGAGAAGAAGTGGAAAGTGGGGAGAAAGCCAAATACATGCAAAGATCCAATCAAGGTGCTTAACATGACCCCAAACCACCTACCCAGAGGGATAAATGCTCTTATCATGGAAGTTCTTCCATTTTAAGATGATACAATTTCATATGTGAGCAAGGGAGAGTGGATTGGGATGTGTAGCTACATGGTTCTCATTGTCTTGTTCGCATGGAAGAATGCAACTAGGTGCTTGAATCAACTAAATCCTTGCATAAAGATTATACAAGTGTATTGTAATCTTGTTCATGAGATAATACATTGAATTATTTGAGTACTTTTGGGAACTAGTATTTCTCCTTATGAAGGTTTTTCAAGGGTGCACCTAGTGCTAATTTGATATTATGTTTTCTATTATTTAACATTTTAGATATAGACACCTTAAATTGTCCCTTACATGATTAAATAAATATTTTTTTTATTGTTAATTTTCTCTATTATTTAAATAAGTATTTATAATTTATTTGTTTAATTCATTAGCCTTTTATATCCTATAAATAAATATGTTAGAATGTGCAGTTGATTTTATTGTTGTTGTTGACATTGATGTCCACATATCCTATTCATAGAGATGGTTCATTCATGATTTGGTTATTTTAGTGTGTCAATAGTGGTGTATCAATAGAAGTTTGCACCGAAGGTTGTGCTTTAAATATTTTTCTTTAACATGTCATTGTTGGTCCTATTCAGTGTGCAACATATGGTGGAATTTTTTTGGGGGTTTGGACATGTTCATTGTGCTTCGGTCGATGCATTTGAAGTGTAACATATAGATCCTATATGTTGGTATTGAAGGTCTTAGAGATTGTGTAGCATGCTAATATGTGTGAGGCATGGTGTATTGAGCAAGGTGTTCCATGTTTAATTCCTTACCACTTAGGGAATGCTTCGGTGTGACCTATTTCAAATTAGTTTAGGTTGGCTTGGTTGTTGGCATCAAGAAGTATAAGAAGAGCGATAATCTCATTTGTTGATGTGATGCTTTGATGTGAGTAATATGTCAAGTGAATGTGATTCTAACAAGGGAATATATTTGTGTTAATATATGTGGGTTGATGCAATTGGTAGTAGATTGCTATATTATTTATGTATTGCATAGTATCAGTGACAGTGACTTAAGTGGTGGCTTCAACTTTCATTTCCTATATTTTGGAAGTGATCCTAATTGTATTGGCAGTAAATCTATTTATATTGGTAGTTAGCCTTTCTTATTTATGGGTAGTTATCCCAACCAGTAGTGAGCCAACCAACAATGAGAAAAAAACCAATGATCCCTTGTAAAAATTACCTGAATTGTTGTCACCTTAACTGGTGTTCATTTCATCAAAATTAGATTCTTTGTGGTTTTTCCCAGTTTGGGTTTCCATGTAAATTCTGGTGTTCATTGTGTTGATAGTTTTGTGCTTTCATGTTTATATTTGTTATAAGTTTTTTATTGGTTTAATTAATTACTAGTTTAGTAAAAGTTTGATAAATTATTTGCAAATAACTGATTCACCCCCCCCCATCTTAGTTATTTTGCATGTTCAACAATTGGTATTAGAGCTTGGTTCCTCGAACGAGAGCTTAACCACTTGAGGCAGATCTGATGGTGCACAAACCGAACATCCCTGTGTTTTATGGATATAACTACATTTCATGGAAAGAGAAGATGAGAGGATATATGGTTTTGATGAGAGGATATATGGTTTCAATTAGTTACACCACCTAAAACAATGTGGAGAAGAAGTATGTGTTACCTTATAATGGCCTCAATACTCAAGATGAAATCACCACCTATGAGGAGAATCAGAAAGAAAGGTATGAAATCTTTAATATTTTATCAAAGATTGACTTAGCTAATGTTATTTCACTGAAGATTGTTTATGAAGTTTGGGAAAAAGTTAAAAGAAATGTATGAAGGCAATGATAGAGTTAAGTTATCCAAGAAGTTAACAAGTAAGAAAAATTATGATAATCTGAGAATGAAAGAAGGTGAAGACATTAGAAGCTACTTTCAAAGGCTTTACAATGCAGTGAATGAAGTCAAGAATCAAGAAGGCAATATAATAAAAGAAAATGTTATGGAAAATATTTTGATGTCCCTACTAGATATTTACAGTGACAAGATCTTGACAATTGAATAAGTTTATGATTTGTAGAAATTTACCAGAAAACATTTGTTTGGAACCCTGACTACATTTGAGTTGAGGAAACTCAGTAAAGAGAAGAGTGGACCTAAGACAACATTTAAAGTCACAAATTCAAAGGAATATCTAGATGGTGATGAAGATTAAGATGAGATGGAAGTGAAATTTGTAAGGAAGTTGAAGAAAGGTACTAGAAAATACAAAGGTATGTTACCCCTTAAATGTTTTAGATGTGGAAAGATTGATCATTTGGCTACTAGGTAACTAGAGAAAGGTCTTAGGCATAATTTTAAGAAGTTCGATAAGAAATCTTACTACGTTAATGAAGATGCTAGTATTTTAGATGGATTCAAAAATGGAGGATTGTCTATTCTATGTTGAAGAAGAAAAATAAGGGATTGATATTTCTAATATTTGTATGGAAGTTGATGATAATTTTGAGATGGATTTATATGTTAGAAGGAACAAGAATGAATGGTTGATTGAAAGTGGTTGTTCAAATCATATGAATGGTGATAAAATTAAATTTATAACACTTGATAAATATGATGGTGGTCCTATTATATTTGGTGATGCTAAGGAAACATATATTGTTCATAGAGGTTCAATTACTTTTGATGGAAAGAATAACACTGACGAGGTCTATTATGTGTAGAATTTGTGTCACAATATTTTTAGTGTTGGATAGATGTGTGAGAATGGATGTGATGTTGTGTTCAAAAATGAATTATGTGAGATTTGGAAGAGATATGGAGTAGTAATTGTAGTTGGAAAAAGGATAGGAAGGAACATGCATCAACTTAAAGGGGCTATAGAAGAATGCTTACTGTCTCATATTGCTGACAGTTGGATTTGGCACCGTAGGATGTGCCACATCAATTTTGATAGCCTGGTAAGAATTAGTTCATCATGTCCAGTAAGAGACTTACCTACATTGTGTAAATCAAACAATGTTATCTATAAAGGATGTCAAGAATGAAAGTAGAGAAGAGAATCATTCAAGGCAAAATATTATTCATCTACTGGTTTACTGGATCTAATGCACACTGACCTAGGTGGTTCTACCTGAACCAGGAGTTTACAAGGAGAGAGATATTTCATACTTTTCCTTTATGGTTATTCAAGATTATCTTGGGTTTCATTTCTAAGAGAAAAAATTGAAGCATTTGAGAATTTCAATATATTTAAGGCTAGAGTTGAGAATGAATGTGGTTGGAAGATTAAATGTTTGAGATCTGATAAAGGAGGGGAGTTTTCATCTAATGATTTTGATCATTTTTGTGAGAAATATGGTATTAAGAGATGGTTTTCAATTGCTAGAACACCATAGCAGAATGGTGTAGTGGAAAGAATGAATCATAAAATAAAGGAAGTAGGAAGGACTATGATGAAGGAAGCAATTTTATCAGAGGTTTATTGGAGAAAATTAGTGCATATAGATGTGTACACACTTAATAGAGTTCTTTACCAAAATAAGTATGGCTAGAAATCATATGATTTGTGGCATGGAAGAGCACCTACAATGAAGTTGTTATCTTTATTTGAGCATTAAATATTTTCATTAGTATCAAAGACATCTAGTTAGTTACCTATGCAATCCAGTTGGTAAAAGAAAAGTACTTCAAGCTACTCAAGCTAGTCGGTTAAACTTCACCAAGCAACAGAGCGGTCTTACCGAGCATTAGTGTACACTGATACTAAGCGTCAGTAAACATCAATCAAACTAGACACCGAGTACCAGTGAAACTACTGAGCAGTATCTACAGTGTTTATTGAGCAATACAAAAAATGACATAGTATTCAAGAATGGCACATTTATCTATGCAAACAGTTACAACAGAATCATAAAACATTTTACCAAGATCAAGGATCATTTATTGTAGATATAATCATTAATTGTGATGATGATCTCTATGTAATTTCTAGATCTAGGTTAATTTTGTACACCGTAGATCTTAGGGTTTTTCGTAAGATATTATACCCTAATTTTGTTGAGCGGCAAAAGTAGTATGCTATATATTTGTATTTCATGTCATTTTGATATAAGCTTGAAAAGGAAGTTATGAACAAGTGAAGAAGTTCTTGAAGCATCAAGCCAACTTCAAGATATCAGTTATCAGACAGAGAAGATCAGAATTCAAAGACATTCAGAATGAGCAGAATCAGACAAGGCTACTGAGTAGATTAGAGATAAGATCTACACATAAAGAGGTGATATCTAATCTATACTATATTGATCTGTATCATACAAGGTTGAGTTTTCATTTGCAGATACATCCTATTATTTTCTAATCATTGTAACAGAGTTTGGTAAAATCTCTTAGCAGAGTAGACCTAATAGTCTTTTATGTAAATCTCTTAACCGAGTGCACACTCAAGTAGTGTTTTTGAAATCCTATAACTAGGTAGATCTAGCTGATCTAAATTGTTACTCATAATAGGGTAAGATCACCAGAAGTGATAACAACTTGTAGCCTTAACTGGCATACTTTATTATTTGCAGTAGTAAATATTTGTGGGTGTCATCCCCACCGCAGTTTTTACCTTCTAACAAGGGTTTCTGTGATACCAAAATACTTGTGTTATGTGATTTATTTATTGTTGATTTCATGTTATTTACTTTTCCAAGTTAATTGAATGAATGATGCATGTAATGGATTCAAGTTATATATGAAGGTTACTACTGTTTGTTGATTAAGTTTTGGGAGTTAAATTTTTTGAGGACACTGATTCACCCCTCCCCTCTCAGTACCCTGTCTCTCCAATCCAACAATTGGTATCAGAGCACAGATCTCTTATTGTATAGTTTAACCATTGAAGATTAAATATCTAATCATGGAGAGATATAAGTTGGATAAAACAATAGAAAATCAAAATATTCAGATGCAGATGTTCATTAAGTAGTATGAGCAAGCTAAGGATGCATTGAAGAAATTATTGGTTTAGAGAAAGAACTAGGCTATTCTATAAAATGAGACTAGTTTCCATGAAGAGGAGATTGATGACTTATTTGATAATATTGGATCTAGTTTAGGAAGTATCTCAGATGGTTCTGAAAGTGCAAACTCTGATTTGTCTAAAAAGAATCTTCACTTGACTGAACAAGTGAAAGCTCTGCAAATCAGTCAAGAATCACAGATGGTGAGGATGATTGATGTAATGAACAATGCTAGACAAGCTGAGCAAGGAAGGAATCCAGTTGTTGAAGACTAAAGACAAATAATTGAACAACTTCATGCAAAAGAAACTGAGATACAAAGACTCACCAAGCACCATTTTGAAATATCCAATCAGATGATGAATGTAAACCAGGAGATCAATCAAGTAAATGGTGAGTTGTCTAGAAAACTTGAAGACATTGGAGTACTTAGGGAATAAAATGAGAAACTGAGAAATGAAGTAAAGATATAATTACAACACAATGAAATGATGAAAATGGCTAAGAATAGTTCTAAGAAGATTGATGATTTTTTGTTTAATCAAAGAAGGTTTGGAAGTAGAGTTGGAATAGGCTATACCGGTGAAGGAGAATCATCCAAAAAATTTGAACAAGTGAACAACAATCAAAATCTAAAACCTAAGACGTTGTCATGCTATCACTATGGAAAATCGAGACATACTTCAAATGTGTGCAGAAGTAAAGCACAAGGTAAACCTCAAGTCACTCCTAAGTTTAATGGTTATTGCTATTATTGTGGAAAATTTGGTCATCAAGCTTATGAGTGTAGGGCTAAACTAAATAAGACTCCTAACAATCCTACCATAGAGAAACTCTGTTATACTTGCAACAAACATGGACACACTTCACAAGAGTGTAAGGCAAAGATGAAGAAAGTCTGGACACCAAAACAAAGGAACAAACCTTATCAACTGAAGAGACAAGGTAGTAAATACACTTGGGATTACAACACATGGGTCAACTACACATTATGTGGAAGGTATGGACATATTGTAGCGAATTGTATGAGGAAGAGATGGGCTGGAAAATCATGAAGCTAGACAAGAACTGGTGTGGCATGCTTACATTGTCATAAAGTCGGTCACCTAAGCAAGGACTACAAAGACCAAGCACTAGAAGAAGGACATGTATTTGAGAGTGGAAAAACTATTGTAGATATCATGAGGATTAGAAACACTATGTGGAAAAAGGCATCAAATGAGAATGTTGAGTCAAGCAATGTTGTTGGTGAAACTTCGTCCACTGGATTGGGTGACATCGGTACCTCCACCTAAGGTGAAATAGGTATGTATGGAACTGACATTTCAAATTGATCTTATTTTACATGCAGTTCCTTATATTTGTTGAGCACATACCAAATCTACATGAATAAAGATGCATTGTGTTTTATAAGTTTTGAGCTAACAAAGTTATACAGTTGGTAAATGATAGACTGAGCAAAAGGTTACCCGTCGGTAATCATTATTCAAGCTTAATGGAGTATCAGTGTCAACCAAGTGAAAAATCATGTGTTAACTGAGTTGTTGTAGTTTTGTGGTAATCGTTGAGTTGATAGTTGTCACTATACTGGAAGTAGGTCAAGCATTAATGACAAAAGTTTTGAGCAGGAATATGAAAAAGGCTATAAATACATGGAAGACTTAGTTTATTTTCACAAAGAGATTTCAAAGAGGAATAATTTTATAGAGAAAATTCAAGCTAAAAGTTTTCAGAAGGATTCAAGGCAGTTGCAGATCGAACTGAGCATGTTTTTCATCTATTTTGAGTAAGTACATCTTCTACCAAGAACATTCAATACATTTGCCTAAAACCTAGATTGATAATAATGGTATCTACTGCAACCAAATCCAAGATTGTGGAAGAGGAAGTGAACCTCATTGTTTTGGCTAACTGTGATGAACCTCACTACAAACTACACCTAGAATTTGCATCTAAAATAGATTCAACGGGATCTTTCTCAAGCATCCCACCTAGGGTTTTGCTAGTCAAGGATTTTAGATCGTATATTCACTACAAGATAGATGAAATAGGAGATTTTGAGATGTATGCATCATATCAAAAGCTTTGTAGTGATGATGGGAAACTAAAACCAGATTACAAATAGGTTGAAAATATTGGACTCACTCAAGCCCTAAATTTTTTGAAAAGTTTCAAAATAGAATGGATTAGGGTTATACTCAGTCGCTATCATGAGGGAACATTTTGGCTAGACAATCCAATTAAATTGACAAAGAGGATGATCCATAGGGTTACAGGATACCTAAAAATAGATAAGGCCAAATCTTTTCATAGTGCCTCAAGGGTCAAAATTGAGAAGAATACCAGTGCAACATGGGATGGCTGAGCATTGAAGATTGCTTCAATTGAGGACCTAGAAGTTAAATTTTTAGCTCATGTAATTGGTTACAAGATCTATCAGTCAAGTAGACTAAACAGTGTTCCATGTAGTGTTGTGGACATGGCATATAAGCTAATAAAGAAGAGTCACTAGTTAGACCTTGCCGAGCTACTCCTGCGATAGTTAGAAGAGAACATGAAAACAATCAGGTCGGCAAAGTCTAACACCTGTAAGTTTGGATCACTTTTGGTGTGTGTATTTTTCTACATTTAGAAATTTTTCCCTTTTGTCGGTCACATAGATTGGCCTACCAACAAACCAATAGTTACTCAAATTTTTGAAATGATTCATAATTTGGGAGATAATTTGAATAAAGTTGTAGATGACTACTTTGAGAAATTCAAGGTCAAGATGAATCTTCAGAGCAGGATTCCTAGTTCATTAGTTTAGAAATATGAAATGGATATATGTTTTCTTGTGGATACTGATCACACCTTGATTAAGGTTGTGGAGCCCAGAATAAAATGGCTAGCCCCCATGGGATACAAAATGGATATTGATTTCACTTCGAAATCAATCGAGGCTCTATTGGCTACACCAAAGGATAAAAATGCAGAAAGGTTTGGAACCTATGAAGAGGCTAAGACAAGAATAAAGACTATTCTCATCATCAGTAAAATCACTAAAAGTTCAAAGAAAATGATGAAAACATTAATAGAGAAATTTTGAGATGAATCTAACTCATCTGACGAGTCACCAGTTGGCACTGCAACTGAAGGTTAGTTACTACTAACTGACAAACCCCATGATACTAAAGAAACTGAGTCTGACAATGAAAAAGATTCAATACCGGTTTCCCCCACTCTAACTCCAAAGAAGAAAGAGTTGCCAGTGTAGTCTAGAGCACAAACAAGGTCAGCAACCGCAACTTCACCACCTTTGAAGAAGGGAGTTGTGAAGATTTCAATACCAAAAGCTACTTCACCGACCAAGACATATACAAAAAGAGGAACCAAGGTCGCATATGATGCACCAAAGAAAAGGAGAAAACTAATGAGAGGAAGAGAAGATCTTAAAGATGAAGAGAATGATACAAATCAATTAAAGGTGGTCAGCAACAAGAAAAGAACAATTGATGAAGTTTTTGTAGATATAATTGAGAATGGGGAACTCATAGATCCTGAACATAGTCAGTTTGATAACATGTCTACCAAGAATCAAAATAAAAGAAAGGAAAAGGGTCGGTCACATTAGATGAAGTTATTGTTATACCAGACTGTGACCCTAGGACCCTTAGCCCCAAGGAACTTAGAAAATATGGGGACTTGTTTACCAGGAAAGCAGCACAAGAAAAACTAAAAATGGAAAGTAAGAGCAAGGAAATTCTGGAGAATGTAAGAGATATATTACAATAGGTCATACCCGAAGTACAAATTAATGAGGCTACTCCCATTATGGACCAACTTGCCACACTTGCAAAAAAGATCAGCCAGGAAGTGGCAATAAATAAAATGAAGTTATCTGAGGTAATAACTGACATTCAGGCTATTACTTAGTTAATTAGTCAAATTTTGATTAAATTATGCACTGTGGAAACCTTCACTGCTGAGATCAGTGAAAAGATAAAATAGTTGGATATTGAAATACAAGCTAGTGCACAAGTAGCTTTAACCAAGCCACAAGCTTTTGCAAAGCATATATTGAGAGTTCAAAAACTTGGGCGGTTAAGAGAAGATTTCAAGAAACAGGAAGACAGATTAAGTGACCAGGTCACCGAGCTTCAAACCAAATTACTTCCTTACCTAAAAAAAATTTAGAAGTACATTATCAAAGTGTAGATGCTTTTCGCAACACCAAAAATCTCTATGTTGGACAACATCTTTGACATGCATGCACAAGTCGATCTTGAGAAAATTGCTCTCACTAACTTGAAAGAGGAATGGGAAAACCTCTTGAAGTCATTGAAGAAAACCCATAAGCATATTTTTGATAAGCTGTAAGTATACATTTTTGTATTTGGCATTAATATCAAAAAGGGAGATAACAATGTATATGCCAAATATGTAAATAAATGCTAAGTATATTACACACTACTGAAATCATGCACCAAGGGGGAGTATAGAAAATTTGATGAACTTAAGTATCTATGTATATATGGTAGAGATAGAATAAATTTTTGAAGACATAAGTTATATATACATTTCAGTTTTGATACTAATGCCAAAGGGGGAGATTTTTATCTCTATTTGAGCATTAAATATTTTCATTAGTATCAAAGACATCTAGTCAGTAAAAGAAAAGAACTTCAAGCTACTCAAGTTGGTCAGTTAAACTTCACCAAGCAATAGAGCAGTCTTACCAAGCATCAGTGTACACTGATACTGAGCATTAGTAAACACTGAACAGACTAGACACTAAGCACCAGTGAAACTACCAAGCGGTATCTATAGTGTTTACCAAGCAATATAGAAAATGGCATAGTATTCAGGAATGGCACATTTATCTATGCAGATGGTTATAATAGAATCATAAAACATTTTACCAAGATTGAGGATCATTTATTGTAGATGTAATCATTAATTGTGATGATGATCTCTATGTAATTGCTAGATCTAGGTTAATTTTGTACACCGTGGATCTTAGAGTTTTTCCTAAGACATTATACCCTAATTTTGTTAAGCGGCAAAAGCAGTATGCTATATATTTGTATTTCATATCATTTTGACATAAGCTTGACAAGGAAGTTATGAACAAGCGAAGAAGTTCTTGAATCATCAAGCCAACTTCAAGATATTAGTTATCAGACAGAGAAGATCAAAATTCAGAGACATTCAGATTGAGCAGAATCAGACAAGGCTACTGAGAAGATTAGAGACAAGATATACACATATAGAGGTGATATCTAATCTATACTATATTGATCTGTATCAGACAAGGTTGAGTTGTCATTTGTAGATACATCCTATTATTTTCTAATCATTGTAACAGAGTTTGGTAAAATCTCTTAACAAAGTAGACCTAACAGTTTTTTATGTAAATCTCTTAACCGAGTGCACACTCTAGTGTTGTTGAAATCCTATAACTAGGTAGATCTAGCTGATTTAAATTGTTACTCCTAACAGGGTAAGATCACTAGAAGTGATCACAACTTGTATCCTTAATCAACATACTTTATTATCTGCAGTAGTAAAGATTTGTTGTGGTGTCATCCCCACCATAGTTTTTACCTTCTAACAAGGGTTTTTGCGATACCAAAATACTTATGTTATGTGACTGATTTATTGTTGATTTCATGCTATTTAATTTTCCAAGTTAATTGAATGAATGATGCATGCAATGGATTCAAGTTATGTATGAAGGTTACTATTGTTTGTTGATTAAGTTTTGGGAGTTAAAGTTTTTTAGGACACTGATTCACCCCTTGCCTCTCAGTACCCTATCTCTCCAATCCATTAGAATTATTTCAAGATTTTTGGAAGTGGATGTTATATTCGAAGAGATGAGGATAATCTTGGAAAGTGTGATAATAGAGAAGATGAATATATATTTTTGGGATATTCTACAAAGAGAAAAGTGTGCTAGTGTTACAAAAAGAGACTGAATAATATTGTTGAAAGTGTGAATGTGAAGGTTGATGAAGATTTTGTTGGCTTCTGATTTGACAGAATTTGAACTACCTTGAAAATGAATAAATTTACCTAGGGGTTAGCTAAATCACATGATTAATACACTCAAACAAGAATAATGACCAACTAATAAAGTAATTTATCTTTCTACACTTTGAACTCTGCAAAATTTACACAGGTAAACCTAGGATTAGACTCATTCACTTCTTAACATCACTTTTTATTAATCCTTAACAAACAAGATAAATGCCCATAACTATTCTCTTACTTATAAAGTTTAAGATACACTGTGAGAGATAATCATGCTACCAATTCACTCATAAGCTAAGCAGGGGCTAACATTTCAGATCTACTTGACTTGAATTTAAAAGATTTGATTTAACTTTGAGATTTAAATGAGAGAGAAAATGAATATCAACTTAACTATGTCTTCTTTAATCAATGACTTAATCATTAGGTGTTCTTTTAACTAATCCTCACCATGAATGATGATCTATTCACCCACCTTGTAAGTGAAAATCTATTGTTACTTTTAACCCTCTTCTTATGACAAATCCTTCTCTAATACCCTATAATTTTGTCAAGTTACATTGAGAAACTACTTAACTCCTTTAATTAAAAGA
The DNA here is from genome assembly GCA_027943335.1 of Chamaecyparis obtusa. Classification (NCBI taxonomy): domain Eukaryota; kingdom Viridiplantae; phylum Streptophyta; class Pinopsida; order Cupressales; family Cupressaceae; genus Chamaecyparis; species Chamaecyparis obtusa. Next base: position 555,602 of record BSBK01008307.1, on the reverse strand, counting down.
AAAGAATAACATAACATACAATTTTTAAAAAATTGTAGCTATGATCTTGAGCTCTTTGTTCATGAGACATAGAAAATTACAAAACACCACAAAAGGAGACAAGATTTGAAGGAAAAATTTTTTTATAAATCTTTATATTAATTTCCTTGAAATTCATACATCACAGTATTGGACCAAACTCAAAATAACACACAAAAATTATCAGAACACCATCTTCTCCATTAAATTTTTGCACAAGCCAAAAATACAAAAACTCTACACAATACTTGAATGACTAAAGAGACTTCTATTCTCAAAAGGACTAACTAATTTTTTAATTTTTGGTCCCCTGTCCCAATCTTGGCAAACCATTTATAAAGATTGATTGCAACAAGCATCAAACATGGAAAAAGTAGAATTGTCAATATCAGGAAAACTTTTACAAACAATATGGAAGTAGTACCAAAGTGACAGTTGGCAGCCTGGATTCTCTAGGATCAATCTTGGTTTGTATCACAGGTGTATCCACAGTAGGTGAACCATAAAGATAAGATACCATTTTTTGATAAATAACCTTCTTCTATTAGATCTTCAGTCTTTTTTACCAGAATTTTTCTCAACTATTTCCAGGTGGCAGGGCTTGAATCTCTCCAATGGTCTCCCAAACTACAATCTCCCTCTTTGTTGGCCAAACCATTGCTTTAATTTATCCAATTCTTGGAGTTATTTATTCCACTTGGCATTCATTAGCTTGTGAGTTAGCAATAAATTTATTCATATCCATTTTTTGTTTGCACAATTCATCAAAAACTTCATAAAAAAGTTAAGACGTCTACATCACCAACAAAGTAGGAAGCCACCTTACTAGCATCCACAATTTGGCTGAAAGAATCAACCCACTCATGTTAGTCCTTAAAGTGTCCCACTTGACTTAGATTTGGTACTGAACAAAGAGAAAATCATCAACCTATCATGCCAACATGTCATTCTTTTACCCATTAGGACCCCACAACTTGTCCTTTTTCTTCGTTGTAATTATTTTCCTTGCTATTTTTCTTCGCTATGAATATTTTTCTTTTCCTTTTTCATGCTATTTAGAAATATTTTCTAAAACAACCAGTCCCTTCAGAACCTTATTTGTTTTCAACTAGATTATCTCATTTCCAAGAATAGTGCCCTTTCCATCAATATTTTCAACAAGAGTGCTAAAATCTAATTATTGTTCATAATACTTGTCTTCAAAATTCATAAATCTAAGAAGATCCATTTCATCTTCAAAAACTTTCCAATTTTCAACATTATCAAGCACAAATGGTCTAGCATGCACGTCAACCTTGGATATTCCTACAAATGTTATGTCATCTAGCTTTATTACAACATTTTCTAATAGATCTACCATCTTATTATTACTCCTATCCATCCATATAATACCAAATGCATCAAATTCTTCTATCAAATTCCAAACACCATTCCTGTATTATTTCAACCTTTTATTTTTGGATGCATAGGAGGACCTTACCTAGGACACAACCAAATCAGAATCACCAACAACATGCAGGCATTTTATTCCATGTTTTTTTGATAAATTCATACCAAACAACATAGCCTCATACTCTACAATATTATTTTTACAAGTAAAGCTCAAAGTGAAGGAAAAATTGTATGCATTTCCCTCTGGTGATATCAGTAAAACACCTTCCCCTGAACCCACCTTTGAATTGGCACCATCAAAATACATGGTCTATAAGTCCTCTCTATCAGAAAAATTCTTGACTTCAACATCTATAGGAGCATGTTCAGTTTTCTTTTCTATGACAACAACTTCTACCCTAAAATCATTTATGTCAGTATCAATAAAACATGTTGTATCATTGTCCACATTTTTCTCTATCATATGTGGGACTCTAGGTTCTCTTTCTACCTTCACAAATTGATCATCAATATAGAAATTAGAAAAAGATAAATCACATTGCAAACTCCCACCCATAGTTGCACTCTATTTTTTGGACAGTAACATTCCATAATGAGGTGGGATATCAACAACCGGCACACTCATGGTTAAATCATTCTCGGGGTATGTTGCAAGTTTGTAAGGAAGAGCCTTAATAGTTCCAATGATGGGAACTTCTCTTGAATCTAAGGCACAACACCTAACTAAGTAGTGTCTACCTTAATCCCTAATAATTCCATTACTTTAAAAGGTATCATAGTTTTAGATGCCCCTGAATCAATCATACAACTTTTTACAGTTTTACCATTCACTATGACACTAAGAAAGAAAGGGTCAATGTGTTCCAAGTGTACACACTCAAATGGTGCACTTCTCTAAGCCTTTTCTTCCAAGGGAATCCATGAATGGGAATCCTTGAAAATTAACCTAGAGCTCCCTAGGCATGGAGTGCAAGGATAGTAAGTGTGCTCTCAGCTAGAGCTATTTAAGCCTACGACCTTGCTAGTAAACCATGCAATGGGAGATTCAATGGAGACAAGGGAAACAATGCCAATATCCTCAAGAATCAATATGAGAATGAAATTCAACTATACTATAAATGAGAATGCAAGCTAATGCTATGAAAAGAAGTATGCAAGTGTTACAATCCAAGCTAATTAATCTATGTGAGCTAATCTAGAGCATAGAAATGAAGCTAATCTAGGAAAGCATAAATATGAAACTATAATGCAAGAAAATAAAAGATGGATGCAAGAATGTCTTCAACAAGCTCCCAAATCTCCAAGCAATCCTACAGCATAAGGTTAGTATTCAAAAGATGGATGCTAGAATGAGAAGAGAGCTCTCCTTTTATAAGAAAGTGAGAAAGAATGAACCATGGAGATTAAGAGGCAAAAGATTTAATCAAGGGTGGAGCTTGAAAGAGGAGCAGTCCATGTGCACAAATATCCTCCAATGAGAAAATAAGAGTTGACTTTTGTGGCCATATGATACAAAAAGTGCTTTTTCCCTTTTTATAAAAATAAGAATAATGCTTTATTTGTGCAACTTAGGATAAGAGGAAAAGTGGGGGCTTTTTATTTATTAAAAGGGGAGGGAATTCCTTTTAAATAAATAAAGACTTAGGATAAGATGGTTAGCTCATAGAAAATAATCAAATAAATGATAGAATTAGGATTTGATCAAGAATAAGCAATTGATAATTTTAGCAAATAATGCTAGCAAGGGGCTAATAGTCTAGATGACCATTTTTGGGTGATTACATTTGCCCCTCTTTGACTAATGCGTGATTGATCTAGGAACACATTATGTCAAAGAATAGATTAGCCAAGAAGGCAATAGATAGAGATCCGACTCCAAAGTATGAAGTGTAGAGAGATAGAAAATCCTGCATGGTTAGCCTAGTAGCGATAGTACTAAACACTTAGGGAAGAGATGGACAATATCAGGACTTGAGATGAGAACTAACATGTCAAGTGCAAAGATAGATCAATCAGAGCAAATGGAATGGTCAAGCATATGCTCTAGAGAATAGACAATAGGATATGATGTGTCTACCCCCTCAAGATCAAAATCAAAATCAGGTAGAGGGAATGCAGAAGCAAAGAGAAACATGATCAAATCACTAGAAATCATAATTGAAGATGAAAGATGACAGAATAACCATCAAGTAGTGAAGATATGCCCCAATGAAGACCTCAAAGAGAGATGAATGAAAGTAAATGAAATACTAGAAGGATGAGAGTGATGGAGATGAAGAAGGAAAGAATGCCCCAGCGAAGATCGAAGGATTAGGCCTCAAAAGGTCAACCAACTGCGCAGAAGAAGGGAAAATTTAAAACATGATTTTGACTATCAAGATGAATTTAGATTTCAATTTCAATCCTAAAAATGGATCCAGGACGTCAAAATTAGCTAGGGGTGCAATTTTCACACAATTCTGAGAGGTTTACAAAATTGGTCATAAAGTCAAAATGCTATATAAGGGGTAAAAAGGTCATTTTCAAATTCATTTGTCTTTTGTGATTTTGAGAATCTTAAGAGCTCAGAGAGAGAAGATGGCACAGCAAGCAGTAGTTCCAGTTCACCATCATCAATTTGAGCGTGGTCAGTTGCACAATTGGCCTCCTCAGTATGGTACCCCGGTAAGTTTTCAAAAAAACTTTGTTTTTCACTTTTTGCGAGTCATTAATGAGCATTTAATGTTTTTTAAACATGTTTTTTATTTTTTTGAAAATTTTCAAAAAAAATTTGGTGTGAAAGTTCACACGATACTTAAAAAGTATCGCACACTTTGAAAAACTATGTCGTGTGATATTTCATGGGACCAAAAAGTATCACCCTACTATTCAGTCTAGTGTCACATGATACTGGGCAAAACATCATACGATACTTAGTGAAATATCTCATGGGCAAAGATTATCGCACTACTTTGAAGAAAGTATCACACAATACTTTTCTAAAAAATAGTTTCACACTAGTTAATAAGAAATATCACATCTTTAAATTTTGAGCAATATGAAATGGGTCTACACAATTTTTACATTTAAGTTTTGATGTACTAATTTTGATCATCCATCATGATACGTTCTAACATCTGGATTGGTTTATGGCTTGCAAGAGACTTTCTCGGTGCTACTAATTAGAGTGCCATGAGTGACTGGCTTATGATGCATTCGGGATCTAGATGATCCCAGAAAGGTTGATTTGGCTAGCATGGGTTTTGGGTTCCTCCTTGATATGCCCCATATTCAGGCAAATCAAGGGTTGTTGACTACTCTAGCTGGGAGGTGGCATAGGGAGCACAACACATTCCATTTGCCTACTAGAGAGGTGACCATCACATTAGAGGATGTCTATTGGATCCTATGAGTGCTGAGTCATGGAGATCCGGTGAGTTAATCATGTTTCTAAATATTTAGAGATGTAAAGTTTCCATATGATAAGAAACTGACATGATTTTCTATTGGCATAGGTATATTATGATTAGGATCCTACTGAGGGATGATAGGCCATCCAAGACCTATTCTAGGATGTTATGATTATCGATAGACACCTCAGCTGGGAGTGGCTGATAGAGGAGTATGGCAGGGACTTCCTAGTGCCTTGCATTGTTTGTTTGATTGTTGCACAGGCCCTCATTACTGATAGGAGTCAGAAGGGGTTTCCACTGGGATGGGATAGATTAGTAGCAGATTTGGTAGCACATCCACGATGATTAGCATGGGGCCCAGCCATATTGGTCAATATGTACCATGAGTTACATGAGATAGTGCACAAAGATGGCAGGACGTGGGCATGTGGAGCTGTACTTGCTCAGATATGGTTGTGGGAGCACATTGTTGTAGTGCACCCATATGTACAGCCAAGGGAGCGGAGACCCCCCTACATTTTTAGATACATGGGATTTATATCATATGCTCATAGTAGTGACCTGACATATTATCGAAGACTCCTTGATGAGTTGACCACTTTTGAGTGGAGGCCATACAGGGCTTGTGAGTAGTGGAGTGACAGAGAGCGTGAGCTGGGATACATGTTATGTAGTCAGCCACTAGTGGGCCATCATGCTAAGATTGTGGAGAGATTTGTTATCACTCACATCTGGAGAGAGTTTGGTTGATAGCAGAGGGTATCCATAGAGACCACCACCTATGCTAGGTCTCGAGATGAGGAGGGGTATCAATGGCTGCTGATGTTGTACTACCAGCAGGCAGTATAGGAGATGGCTAGGATACAAAGGGATCCATGGGACTACCTCACAAGGATAGCAGATGCAGGTGTAGATGCAGCCTACAGAGTAGAGTGGTGGAAATGTCCTTTCCCTAGGTTTACTGTGCTAGATACAGATCCACAGGCATAGGGTAGAGACAGAGATGACGGGGATGATGGGGGAGATGGGGGAGGGAGGGGTGGAGAGAGAGGAGAGGGTTTTAGGGTAGGTGGTTGGTGGTGGGCATGGAGACATAGGTTGAAAAGCCCTGAGGAGGATGATGTAGTGAGGGTTGTTCATCATAGGGTGGATGCAGAGCAAGAGCAGCCTACAAGGGGAGGGGATTTGAGAGCCAAGATCCAGGCTCTAGAGGTAGAGATGCAGTAGTTACGCATCACCATATTTTTTAGAGAGCAGTAGCTGATAGATCTGAGAGCTGAGCTTGAGTAGCGGGATAGGAATACAGATTGCTACTGTAGAGTCATGAAGAGAGGCACTACAAGTTGCATACTATCATGGACTCTATATACAAGCGATACTAGAGGGTAAGAGAGCACTGCCCTACTCTGCAATAGCTAGGAGATTTGATATGGTACTAGATGCAGCGGTAGCGCCACCTCCTCCACCACTAGCTCCACATGATGGAGCTAGCGAGTCCTAGGTTTAGGTTAGATAGATGTATAGAGACATATCCTAGGACTTGATCCAAATTTTTGTATCCCACATTGTATCATGACATTGTTATATATATATGAGATTATTGGATTTATGATATAGCTTGTGTATTTGTCCCACTTGTGAAGGATGTTTCAATTTTATATTGTCTTGTCATATTGCTCAAAATGTATGTTATATCCTCATATATATGCTCTCTTATAGATGTATGTTTAGTTCTCATTTTTATGATATAGACTCTTGTTTCTGAAAATGATCTTTGTGATCATATAGATATGATGATAAGATTAACCCCTTTTGATGACAGGAACAGGACGTGATGAAAAAGACAAGGAGTGAAAGACATGATCGAGAAAAGAAAAGATGAGCGCAGTTGACCGACAGGTCTTTGAAAGATAAAAGGAGAGCTCTCTCCATAAGAAAGATGCAAAACTAACTAACATGAACCTAAAAATGCAAGCTACTATGAAAAGTGGTTTACTTGCAAGGTCACAAAGCTATTAGTCTCTAATATTCATCATCGAGTGTTATTGGTAGCATCGCAAGATCATACAATACACACTAGTATAACTATGGGTATATGAATATGATCTATATTAGATGAAATGTTGGAATCCCACCTAGGCACCAAAGACATGTAGGTCAAGATGACTAGTGCAGCAATATTCCCTAGGTTTAATATTGCAAGATTATGTTGGCACCAAGACATAAGAAAGTCCAGATGACTATAAGCACGCACTTGCGAACATAGTCAAGGATAATACCTTCTGAGTCCTATTGTCAAGTAGAACCAGCATAAATGCTAATGACAATTAAGACCAACAAAATATATCCACACGAAAAGAAAGAAATAAAACATGTCCTCATGCCCCCAGTCTTCTAGCTATGTATCATCGAAAACCATTAGGGAGAAAACACTCAGCAAAGAAATCATCATAGATAGAACACAAAGAAAGAAAGTCCAACAAGTCTCAGCAAGTCAAGTGTTTAAGTGCATGTGTGTGTAGTTCATAGAGTCAATCATTGAGTATCACCTCTGCTATTGGAAATATCGCATCATTCTAGACTATGGGTAAACATCTGATAAGTTTTGAAAAACACTTGACACTAGGGTAGTGTTAAAAAACATAGTTTGGGGAGTGTTGAGAAACACTATTTGAGCCAAGTGGCTTGAGAAACCCTGACATAGAAAGAGGCCCAAGATAAGCTAAAACAACATGTATGCCCCCTAGACTAAGACAAGAGTCAATTCCAGGCTAGGAGAGGCAAAGCGAGAAGTGGAGCAAAGGAGCGCCATGCAAGACTGATAGACATAGGTGCAAGGGTCTCAAGAAGCACCTGTTTCTAGATTTTCACCACTTGATAGATTTTTTCAAGACTTTTTTCAATTTTTTTGTATTTTTTCTACCAAGGCACCTGTTTCTAGGTTTTCACCAAGGCACTTTTTCTATTTTTTTGAATTTTTTGCATTTTTTTTTTTTGGTGAGACATCAAAGTGCCTATTGCTAGGTTTTCACTAGGATGTTCATTTTTTCAGTACTTTTTATGCTTTTTAGGATTTTTTTAGCATCATATATGAATTTGTTTGAGATTTTTTCAGGATCAATAACAGTATGTACAAAGAGCTCGAGAACCTTAGGCATAGAACTTTTTCAGATGTAGAACATTGATAGGCTCGGTAAGCTCTTCTCCCTTAGGTGTAGATAGCTGATAGGCTCCAGACCCAAATGTTGCTATGACAATGTAAGGCCCTAACCAATTTGGCTCAAACTTGTCTTTCTACTCTCTATACTATTGATTTTTTGGATTTTCTCTAAGAGCTAGTTCACCCACCTGGAACTCTCTAGGATGAACTTTCTTATTATAAGCAGTAGACATTCTCTTCTGATAAGTGCGCATGTGATCAAAAGTGGCCTTGCAGCATTCTTTCAAATTGGTAAGCTCATGCACTCTCATGGCCCTTTGGTCTTCATCAGTAATCAAACCATGGACAGAGACTCTCAGTGAAGTTATTTCAACTTCTAATAGTAAGACAGCCTCAGAACCATAGACCAAGAAAAAAGGTGTTGCACCTATAGGATTGCGGATAGAAGTTCTGTAAGCCCATAGTGCAAGATTGATCTATAGATGCCAATCCTTGTCTGATTTGTGCACTATCCTATGGATAATTATCAGTAATGTTTTTTTTGAGGCCTCAGCTTGGCCATTCCCTTGAGGGTAGTAAACAGAAGACCAATTTTGTTTGATTTTGAACTTTTGGCACAAGTGCTTCAGGTCTTTATTTTTAAACTAGTCATTGTTATCCATGACTATGGAAGAAGGAATACCATAGCAACAAATGATGTGATTCAAAATAAATAGGGAAACATTTTTTCCTATAGCTACAGATAGTGGGATAGCTTCAACCCATTTGGTGAAATATTCAGTAGCTGTAATGATGAACTTATGCCCACTCGAAGAACTAGGATAAATTTTGCCTACCAAGTCAAAGGCCCATTGCCAAAATGGTTAGTAAGTAATAGAGGGAATGAGCTCATGTCCAGGAGCATGAATGAGATTCTCATGTAGTTGACATTTCTTGCATGACTTGGCATATCGAATAGCATCAGCTTGCATAGTAGGCCAATGGTAGCCAGCCCTAAGCAATTTCTGAGCTAGCGCAAGACCATTAGAGTGTGACCCACATATGTCATCATGAACTTCGGCTAGCACCTTTTTTGACTCCTCTATTTCTAGACACCTAAGGAGAGTTTTGTCTAGACTCTTCCTATACAAGTCACTAGAGATGAGGGTAAAGTGTGAGACATTACGGATGAGTTGGCACTTCTCATTACGTGTTAGATTTTTAGGGATAACTTGATCTTGGATATAGGAAAAGATGGTTGTGTAGTGGGAGGAGTCATAACTAACCATAGTGTAAATGACATGGTCATCAGGGGAATTGTAGGCAGGGTAGTGCAATTCTTCCACCAGGAACTCAAAGCATGGTTCATGCTCTTCCAGTTGCAGAATGGATGCCAAAGTAGCCATGGCATTAGTAGCCTTGTTCTCAGCTCTAGGAATTTGTTGGAATGTGACAGATGTAAAATAATTCTTGAGTGATTCTATCATCTTCTTGTAAGGAATCAACTTGTCATCTTTGGTTTGGTAATCATCATTTACTTGGCTTATGACAAGTTGAGAATCTCCAAAAATATGCAACTCAGAAATCCTCCATTCAAGGGCAAGCTTAACACCATTCAGCAAGGCTTCATATTTAGCTATGTTATTGGTGCATGGAAAGAGAAGCTTGTATGATTTAGGAATGGTGTATCCATGAGGGGTAACAAATAGGATTATAGCACCAACACCATTTTGTGTGTGAGAACCATCAAAAAACATTTTTCATATATGCCCTTTGATATTCATGATTGAGGCATCTGGGAAATCTATCTAAAGAGGAGCATTATCAATCATGGGAAACTTAGCCAATTGATCTACAATTGCTTTCCCTTTAATAGCTTTTCTCTTAATATATTGAATGTCAAATTCTGAAAGAATCAACATCCACTTGGCAAGGTGTCCAGTAAGCGCAGCTTTACTTAGGAGATATTTCAAAGGATCAATTTTAGCAACCAACTGTGTAGTATGTGCAAGCATGTAATGTCTAAGTTTTTGAGACACAAACACCATAGCTAAACAAGCCTTTTCAATATTGGTGTAATTGAGTTCATAAGCAACCAGAGTGTGACTGATATAATAGATAGCTCATTCTTTTCCATTATCATCATGTTGTGCAAGGAGAGCCCCTAAAGAATTTGTTGTAGCATAAATGTATAATATCAAGGGTTTCCCTTGGATAGGTGGCATAAGGATAGGAGGTCGTGCGGGGTAATTCTTGAGCTGGTCCAAGTTCTTTTGACACTCCTCATTCCATATACAAGTAGCTCCTTTATGCAAATTTCAATTGAATGGTTGAGCTCTATCAGCTAGCTAAGAAATGAACCACCTGATAGATTGGAGATGGCCCTAGAGACCCCTTAATTGTTTGATGTTATGAGGAGGTGGCATCTCCATCATAGCTTGCACCTTTTCTGGGTCTACTTCTATTCCTTTTATTGATATTATGTATCCTAGCAATTTCCCAGAAGTGACACCAAAAGCACATTTCTTAGGATTTAATCTGAGTTGAAATCCTTCCATGCGGTCTAATATCAAACTCAAATCAGACAAATGAGTGCTTCTTTGTTGTGATTTGGCAAGCGTGTCATCAACATAGTCCTCCATGTTTTTGTGCATCATATCATGAAAGATGGTAGTCATGGCTCTTTGATAGGTTGCACCAACATTTTTAAGACCGAATGACATGACATTCCAGCAAAAGGTACCCCATGCACATGTGAAGGTTGTCTTCTCTTGGTCCTCAGGGGAAATCTTAATCTAGTTGTATCCGAAGAAGCCATCCATAATGGAATACATTTCATAGCCCACTGTCATGTCCACTATCATGTCAAAGTTCAGAACTGGAAAATTATCCCTAGGGCATGCTTTATTTAGGTCTCAGAAATCAATGCATACACGAATGGACTTGTCATGTTTGGAAACTGGGACAATGTTAGAAATCCACTCAGCGTAATCAATAGCTCTGATGAAATTGGCTTTTAGGAGCTTCTCAAGTTCAGCCTTAACCAGTGGTGCCACATGGGGATGCATCTTTCTCAGTTTTGGTTTGACAGGTTTGACCTCTAGAGCAATAGAGAGATGATGCATAATGAGCTCAGTATCTAAACCTGGCATGTCTGAGTATGTCCAAGGAAAATTTATCTTTTTCTATTAAAAGAATGTAGCAAATTGTTATTTTTCTTCTAATGAGAGAGACTAAGCCACATGTATGATTTTAGGAGATTCCTCTATCCCCAAGTTGATAGGTTGTGTCGGTTCTATTAGAACTAAAGACCTTTCTTGAAAATAGCTTGATAGACTACCAAGTACCTCATCCTCGGGCACCTCTGAGAGGTTTTCACCCTTAGATACATCTTTATTTTTACTATTTTGAGGTTCAGACACCACCACAATGTGGTTTTCACCATCCGACCATTGCTTTTTTCTTTTAATTTTATGACTAAGGCACTTGATATCTGATTCAGTCATGTTTTTTTATGGTTCACTGGTGGAAGAAGTAACAGGTTCAATGGCATTGAGATAGCAGGCGATCTCATAGTCATTTTGAAAGGAAGGCAATATAGGTCTTTGATCTTGGGTAGACCAATCTATGAGATCTGAGTGCATGAGAGGAAGCAAAATGATAGGTTCAAGGTGATTGATGGGGGGATATCATCTCTAGTGACAAGAGAAGTCAAGCCTATAGGGTAGGCTCCAAAAGTGTCAAGATCTAGATTTGACATAGAAGGACCAGTGTTGTCCACTAAAGCAATACATGGATTTAACTTGTCAAACCCTACGCGAGACTCATCAACTACGTCAGGTTGGTCACTATAGGTATGAATCACATCAACATCCATATCTACTATAGAAGATCCATCTGAGAGAGTGTCCCATTCATACTCATTTGAATTAGTCATGGAACTTATGCTGGGATGTTTGCACCAAGAAGGCTTAGGACACCTAGAAGTAGAGGTGTTCATGTCATTATGTGTGAGATCTCCTCTCTCTATCAACCGTGCAATATTTCTACACTGTCTATCAAAGCTCAATGACTCATTAGGCACAAAATTTCTAGATGTGGAGGCTTTAGTTGTATCATCAGTAGGCATGCATTCTCCTCCCCAAAGAAGTGAAGTAGAAGGAAGATAGTCTTCCATTTGGTCCATAGTGCATAGTGGTGATTCCTTCTCATCTATATCTAAGTCACTAAGCATGGGAGTATTTCTAGAACATTCAGGGATGTCATCGTCAACACCATATCCTAGACCGATGGTATCCTTGGAAGGCCGGCCATCAGTATGACTCAAAGGTTCAACTAGAGCATGCCCATTGTTATTTAAAGGTCTATGACCTTGATAGCCCATTTTCTATAGAAATTTATAGCATTTACCATAGCGTTTAGGAGAAATGGGAGTATCAACTATCATATTGTCTTCTTCTTCTCTATAAATCCACTCCCTAATAGCTTGTTCTTCTTTTTCATCCTCTAAGGGTACGGAGAATTGAACGAATGTACCAAAAACTATCATGGTAGAAGCAGAAGGCTTTGTCTTATCTGAAGGTCTACCAGAGGACTTAGGGGAAGTAGGCATAGCAGCAATGGAGTCCAATGTATATTCCCTCATACTAATACTCATCATCTTTAATTTTTGCTCAACAACAATGAGGGACGCATTATGATCATGAGAAGGTTTGTTGTGAGGAACAAACATCTTGGCACTAGTTAGAGTATTGATAGCTATAGCGTTGTCCCCAGGAATCACAATCTTGGTTCCATTGTGTGGAAATTTGACACACTCATGATAAGTGGAAGGGATAGCTTGCATTTTTTGGATCCAAGGTTGACCCAAAAGAATTTTATATGCGAGTGGGATGTCTAACACTTGGAAAATAATATCTTTCATGATAGGGCCCACTCAGACAGGTAGCACAACAAGACCTTTGGAAGATCTTTTGACCTCATCATATGCTTTTATGGTAATCTTTTTCCTAGGATCCATGACCAATTCAGACAATCCCAATTGTTGCACCACATGGAAAGAAACAATATTTAACCCAGCACCATTGTCTATCAGGACTCGGTGTACTCAGGTATGGTAGACTAGGACTTCAATGTGTAAAGCTAGATTATGAGGGTTTCTAAGAGATGTGTCATCTTCTACATAAAATGATAGGTAGTGGGGAGATGTGATGTGGTTGACCATAGCCTGAAATCAATCTGGAGTAATATCATTGGGAACATTTGTTGTACAAAGAGCTTTCTCAAGGATCTCTTTATGCAAAGGGGATAACTCAAGGAACTCAAAAATGGATATCTGAGCAAGTGTCCATTATAATTGGTTCACAAGTTCATAGCTAGACAAAACTGAAGGAACCACTTGTTTGGAAAAAGAAGCTTGCTTGGGATCATGCACGGTTTTAAGGACAATTTTGGCTTGCCCCCTAGTAATAGCATTTAGTGTCTCACTTTCAGAAGATGAACCATTTAGTGTTTGCAAGACCAACTTTGGCATACCATGATTAGCGTCATTATCATCTTGAGATCTCACCATAAGAACACTCTCAATAGGCTCTATCATGTTGATCACAATTCAATCAGGAGTATATGTATAGTTGATCTTTGCATCATGATTCTTCTTATTTTCTTGAGAGGATTCTGCTTTCTCATATTTAGGTAGAGGAGTCTTGAAAGCCTTGTGATCATAATTTTTAACCAAGCCATCTGTGATAATTGTGCCTCCATCATTAAGATCTTGAATGGCATCTTTAAGCTTAAAACAATTATCTATCTTATGTCCCTTATTCCTATGATAATGATAGAAATGATCTTCTCTCACCCAATCAGGCTTAATTGGTGGATCATAGGGATGAGAATTGTCAAGTAGTGTAAGATACTTGTTGGCAACTAGAGTCTTAAGAATCACATCATATGGTTCAACCAACTTAGTGTAGAGTCATCGTTGATATATCTTTTTTGGCTTGTCTACATGTTGAGGCTTAGGAGCATTGTGAGAATTGGCAGCCTCTTGTTGCTTCACTGTGTATATAGCATTAGAGAGGTTTAAAGTAGGTTCTTTGGCTTTTGGGACATCCACAACACCATCATTAACAACATACTTATTTTTATTCCAAGGTTTTCTTTTGTCCTTGCCATTGCCCCTAGTATCTTTATTAGTAACAATATCCCCCTTTCTTATGGCCACATCCTCAATCCAATATGCACTTTCAACCATGTCATTGAAAGAGGAGAAAATTTGTTTCCTTAGATCATAATACAATTCTGGCACAAGAGTGTTGATGAAAATGTCAATCTTTTCTCTTTCGTCTAGCTGTCGAGGATATCGAGAATACAATGACCTCCAACATTGTAAGTAAGTGGCAAATGGCTCACCTTGATTTTTCTTTAGAGCACTAGGATCTATCATAGTGATAGGTTGTTGGATGTTGTATGAATAATGCTGGGTGAAGTGCCTAACCAACTCATCAAAAGTTTTAAGAGGTGTTGTCAACTTTGCAAACCATTCTAGAGCTTGTCCTCTTTAACTTCTAGGGAACAATCATAGAAGAAATGTGTCTTCATGAAGGAAGTCCATGCTAAGAGTGCAAAAGTGACGCACATAGTCATGGGGGTCACTGTTTCCATCATACTTTTCATATTTGGGAACCTCAATATCCCTAGGAAATGGGACCATGTTTAGACTCCTATCAAAAGGAAGAGCACAAATAGATTCTACGAAAGAAACCTTTAGAGGTTCCTTTTCTATTGCAAGTTGAACAAGATGTTGATTTGTTCATTGCAACTCATCTCTAAGGATTTCCAATTTAGTTGGTACTCTTTCTTGAACAATTTGGCATACATCATAGCCAGGAGGGAGCTTGTATCCCCTATAAGTCATGTATTGAAAGTATTGATCTCTGTTTCGCTCTAAAAGTTTAAGCATCATACGTTGGGAGGCTTCATCTTGTTCAAATCTCATAAGCTCTTCACTAGAAACCTCATCATTAGCTTCTTCCTCATGCTGAGAGGGAGGAGGTCTAGGAGGTGAAGAAGGAGCAACAAAATTCCCTCTTGGAGGAGATCTTGGTGGCGTGTTGTTGCCATAGTTACCCAAAGTACCAAAAGGAGGGGGTCTATATTCATAACCACTAATCTCAGGTTGTTCTTGAGACATCCCCTTCATAGCCATGTGCCTAGTAGCATCCATTTTGTCTAAATGCACTTGGTTGTCCTTATGCTCAAAATGTTCTTGCAAATGGTGGAACTTTTCTTGTTCAGTCAAAGTGAGTGAGACACTATCTGTGCTTTTGGAGGTCTTGAATGTAGAAAAAAGGAAGCCTCCTTTGTACCATGGGGTGACTTTAGAATCCTCAGATTGGTTGGGACTGGAACTGTCATTGCTAACTAGCACTCATGACTGTCTTTTGGGTGAGGGTAACTACATATAGTTGAATAGAGGGTGACTCCCTTGCTCAAATTGAGACCGAGTTGAAACCGGCATGAAAAAGGAATGTTGTTTGACTAATAAAATGAGACAAAGTTTTTCAAATACTGAGATAAGCAAAGCCAAAGAAGATCACTTGTCAAGATAGAACAATAAAGATGGTTGGTCAATAGTGCTCAAGAACTTACAGCAATCAATTGACACAAGCCCAGATATGAGCAAGAAGCTCAATTAGCAAGTAGCTAGAGAGGTAACTGTAATGTGACAAGTGATCAAAAGTAGCATTTGGGAAACTCAAATCCAATAGTTTTAACTCATTTTCTCAGTCTAGAACAGACTTAAACATGTAGATGATAGACCAGGGTCGAGTAAGAATAGGAAAAGACACTCAACAAATGAAATTTCAAATTCAATAGTAGTGAGACAGGGCGATAGTTTCCAGGCAAACAGGGCGACAAAAGCTGACCAGGTGATACTTTTGACAAAGACCGAGTGATACTTTCCAGGCAGCCTATGCAATAGAATCTAGGCAAGCAAGGTGATTAAAAACCAAGGACAAAGTATTGTACGATAAATTTTGAAATAGTGTACGATGGGCTTTTAGTGTCGTACGACTCTTGACTAGTGAACATAAAAAGTCTCAATTTTTTAAGGTAATTTTTTCAATTTTACAATCTGATGAGTAATTTGTTGATTTCAAACATAGTGATGGAAATATTCAGGTAGGTTTGCAAATAGTAGGGGATGGAACATGTCATCAAACACTTGTGCAAGAGCAAAAGCAACCTTGCCAAGACAAACAATTGGGATATCAAAATGAAAAATTCTATGATCACTACCATGATGTTTGTATGTTCAAGAACATTTGCATGGGTATATAACAGTGAGAACACATCAAGCACTTGCTAGCCTAGAAGGGAAAAGGCTCAATACTTAGCAACTTGGCCCACACTTGATGTTCCATCACCTCACACAAAGTGGTTGCCCATAATAGATATTGGCTTTGTCGTGGAAGTGTCAATGACACAACCAAAGGAACACAAATGGTGAGTAGTCTTGGGGTGATCCAGGTTATTCCACTTGGATCAATCCTTGCACCAAGAAACTAAGCAGAAAAATAGGGTGGCCTCTACCTATGGTTCTTAGTAAGGGCTTCCATTCATAATACTCCGCTTGCTCCCTAAAGGGACTCCTTACCTTGCGGCAAGTAATGGACCTTGCGGCCACAAGAGTACCTTAAGCATTCTTGCTCAACATTTTCCTCATGGTCACAATCCCACAAGTACTCACATCAAGCGAAGACAAGTACTACGTCTACCAAGGTTTTGTGTCCTTGATAGCCTTGAGTTTATAGTGGGTCAGAATAGTCGGCAAAAGACTTGTCCCCACTTGGGTCATTCCTCTTGATTGCTCAAGAGCAGGCCCGCTAAAGGATCCTAATGCTAAACAAAGAGTGGATTGAATTTTGAGTGTCAGGATTTCTGGTTCACCTCAAGGGTGAAGAGAATAATCTCCTAGCTCAAGAATCTCTCCCAAACACACCAAAAAAAGAGTTCAATTACCCTCTTGTTTTCAAAATCTAAAAGTGGGTCAGGATTTCTGGTTCACCATAAGGGTGAAGAGCATAATTTCCTACCACCAAAAGACTCCTACAACAAGATCTTAAGTGCCTAAGAAATGAAACAACTAGTATGAGCTGCACTTAAAAGGAAAGTAATAAACAAGCAATTGGTTGTTTTTAGGCATTGGGCAGCCCTGCAAAACACAATTAGTAGCCCTTTTGCCTTTGAAGCTTTGACATGCGATATTTTTAGAAAAAATTTCAAGCAATGAAGGCACCTACAAGCACAACTTGTTAGCCCCACAAAGAGTTAGCACAATAAAAGCAAGTAAAATCTGCAAATAAACCACTGTCTAACTACAGCAAGTCAAAAAACTGAAACAATCAAGCCAAACTTTTGCAAAGAAATTATCAAAACTAGTCACTGCTAGACCTGGGCAATAGTATAGTCACCAGAAGAATCATACGATATTTTCTAGGCTACTAGTGTGATATTTCTTTTCTAGGCGACACTTCTCACTATGCTCAGGCGACAAAAGAATGTATGCCTAGGCGACAGAACCTGTAAAGCAGCATGACATTTTTGCAAGAAAAAATCACACCACTATAGAATAAAGTATTGTACAATACTGGCAAACTGTCGTATGATAATCTGTGAAAAAATAGAGAGCCAAAAATAAAAAGCTAAAAATGACGAAAATAAACTGCAGAAATGGATAAAAAGGACAAAATGAAGTTGTTCTGCCCCATGGTGAGCGCCAAAAATGTACACACTCAAATGGTGCACTTCTCTAAGCCTTTTCTTCCAAGGGAATCCATGAATGGGAATCTTTGAAAATTGACCTAGAGCTCCCTAGGCATGGAGTGCAAGGATAGTAAGTGTGCTCTCAGCTAGAGCTATTTAAGCCTATGACCTTGCTAGTAAACCATGCAATGGGATATTCAATGGAGACAAGGGAAAGAATGCCAATATCCTCAAGAATCAATATGAGAATGAAATTCAACTATACTAGAAATGAGAATGCAAGCTAATGGTATGAAAAGAAGGATGCAAGTGTTACAATCCAAGCTAATTAATCTATGAGAGCTAATCTAGAGCATAGAAATGAAGCTAATCTAGGAAAGCATAAATATGAAACTATAATGCAAGAAAATGAAAGATGGATGCAAGAATGTCTTCAACAAGCTCCCAAATCTCCAAGCAATCCTACAGCATAAGGTTAGTATTCAAAAGATGGATGCTAGAATGAGAAGAGAGCTCTCCTTTTATAAGAAAGTGAGAAAGAATGAACCATGGAGATTAAGAGGCAAAAGATTTAATCAAGGGTGGAGCTTGAAAGAGGAGCAATCCATGTGCACAAATATCCTCCAATGAGAAAATAAGAGTTGACTTTTGTGTCCATATGAGACAAAAAGTGTTTTTTCCCTTTTTATAAAATAAGAATAATGCTTTATTTGTGCAACTTAGGATAAGAGGAAAAGTGGGGGCTTTTTATTTATTAAAAGGGGAGGGAATTCCTTTTAAATAAATAAAGACTTAGGATAAGATGGTTAGCCCATAGAAAATAATCAAATAAATGATAGAATTAGGATTTGATCAAGAATAAGCAATTGATAATTTTAGCAAATAATGCTAGCAAGGGGCTAATAGTCTAGATGACC
Source organism: Chamaecyparis obtusa (assembly GCA_027943335.1). Lineage (NCBI taxonomy): Eukaryota > Viridiplantae > Streptophyta > Pinopsida > Cupressales > Cupressaceae > Chamaecyparis > Chamaecyparis obtusa. The sequence goes on along the minus strand of BSBK01008307.1, from coordinate 536,976 downwards.
ATTTTTGGGTGATTACACCAAGTAGGAAGTAGAAGAAATATCTAAATAAATTTGTGGAATCTAAGACATTATTCCTTCTACCTCTTTTATCTTCTTTGGTTCTTCCATAGGCTTACCAAAACATTTATCTTCAGGGGAATTAGAACTATCTACACTCCCTACCTAGGCAAAGGTCTTGTTCTTGTGCTCTTCTATCCTTAACATTTCTAGTAAAGGGACCTTAATAGTGATTTGTGATAACAAGTAAATCACATCTACTATATTATAAGAAGGTATTTCAATAGGCATACCTTTTATTTTTGTATTTTCCTCCAGCTTGTTAGACTGAGCGCTCACCTTGGGTTTGTCATCTTTAACCATAGGAATGGTTGGTTTATCAATCTTCATCTTCTTTTCAGCACTTTGTATTAAATTTTATTTTGCAACCTCATCTTTCTTAGGTTTCCACTTCTTTTCTTTTGGATCCTTAATCTTCACAATGAGATTATCCTTGGGCTTATTATCAGTAGAAGCATTACTATTTGTGTTCTTGATAAACATGCTAGCAAGCCTCCCAACATCTTCATTCACTATCCTATTTCTCATATGATAGTTACTTTTCACTTGAGAAACCATATTTTATGTGATTTGATCAATATATTCTTTAGAAGTTCTCCTCAATTCTATATGCTCTGATCTGAATGCGACATTACATACTAAATCATCTTTGTTTTCTTCATCAAGAAAAAACTTGCTGATGAAACACTTCATCTCTATGTCTTTGTTAATCTATATCAACATCAGACTCCTCCTGGTCTGATACATCACTATACTCAATGAAATAATCAGCTATTTTGCACCTAACATTGTCATTGTGATCTTCCTTGTGGGGTTCATCATAATTTTCATCCTCAGATGCAAAAATAGACTAGGTTATTGCACAATATTCTAGTAAATGGAGATATTTGCAAGCCATACACCAAGGTGTGTCTTTAAAAACATTCACAAAATCTATTTGTAATGGATTAGGGGTAGAATTATCATTATTAATTTTCATAGGAAGAGGCATAGGCTTTCCCTCTTTCCACTGGGTATTATAAGGAAATTTTTGCAACCTATTATGCCTATTAGAATTGTTAAACTGGGGCTTGTCTGCATTATATCCTTTGTCATTTCTTACATTAGGTTCCTTAAAATCTTTTGGGCCATTTAATACCTTATCAATTGTATCACCATCTAGTTTCTTATTTCCAACACCCTTATCAACTTCCCTCCTATTACTAGTCTTGCCAGCAAACAATTTTGGATCATCCCTTCTGCCTAACTTTCCAGAAGCTCTTCTATTACTTTCAATATTCACAACAATTATAAAGCATCCCAAAGAGTTTTGGGATCCTTATCTCTTAATAAGTATTCCATCTTACCATCAAATGCATTAAGGTATGTGGTAAGGCAGACATTCTCATCCAACCTCATAGATTGAAATAATTTGTGCATACCCTTTTGGAATCTAATGTTGATTCATTTTGATTCTTCTTAATGTTATTGTACTCATTTAACATGAAATTGACATTGGTCTTATCACCATATTTCTCTTTGAAACATTTCTCAAAATTATCCCAAGAGAAAATACTATCATTGGGAAGTCTTCTAAACCAGTCTCTAGCATCCTCAGTAAGAGATTGCACAAATAATTTCATGACAACATCTTCATGCCAACCCTCATAATCATTGAGCATATCAATGAAGGATCTTAGATGTTCTTCACAACTTATAGCATTGTTTCCAATGAGCTTATTGGTCTTATCCCTCAACTCATTTGGTACAAGATTAGGATATCCATGGATACCAATAAAACAAATTTTCTTATATCTCTCAAGATAAATAGGTCTTCTCTAAAAATTTAGGTTTGTCTGTCCACTAGGACCAGCTATATTACCAATATTTCCACCCATATTTATATTTCCCTACTACCCAAAAGAAGCATGACTCATTCCAAAAGAAGGAAAAGCAATTTTACTGGAATCAATACCAGCAGTATTTGTTACAACTCTAGAAGGCATACCTTGACCAAAGTTAGATGGCCCCACAACACCAGAAAAGGAAGACTTCATAAATTGGATCTTCCTTCTCAAAACTATAGTTGTTGCTTCATTCTCAACCTTCTCCAATTCATTGGCCATATCTTCTCTTTCCTTTCTTGCTTTCTCCAATTATGCGTCAATTTTTGACACAAGAGGGGCACCCTTTGAGACAAAAATTGACTCATTAATTTGGATCCCCACCACCTTTTTCTTTCCTTTCTCATTATTATATATCATAGGTTTAGTTGAGGTTGTTTTGGCTCTTTTCTCCTTAGAGACTTCATATGGGTGTACTTTGTTGGAGACTTGCCAGCAAGCCAGTGTTGACTGTATGTTTGTCATTGATGACAACATATGGTAAGTAGCATGCATTGAAGACTTATTCAGTAAGCTTTGAGTATATGTTGCATGGACATGTTATTAGCATGATATCATGTACATAGAGGTTAACTATTAGTACAGATAGTTATATAGCAGCTTGTGTCATTAGTGTTCCTGACAGAGTTATAGGCAATGTTCAGTGAATGATTGTACGTATAGTTATCATGGAGCCTTGTGCATTTGGATATGTGATGGAGACATGTTAGTGATGTTACATTCATGGACATAGAGTCTGATGATTAGTAGAAGTGAAGTTATGTAGTCGTTATTCAATAGCAGCAGTTTCCTATGTTTATTCAGAAGAGTCGATAGAGATTATATTGGTTCTGGAATTGCGCCTATCATTTTGGTATGTGCCCTTGGATTAGTGCTTGGAGAAGAGTTATTAATGTTTTTTTAAGAGTGCATGATGTAATTCAGCTTGTGGAGAAATTTTTGGTTACTTTGGTAGAGACGACAGTGTGTAGTGTGCGTCTACACTTATTAACATTGGACAAGTCCCAGATTGTGTTGCATGCTTAGTAGAGCTAATAGAATTATTATTGGAGTATGTTATGGTTTCTCTAATATGATTTCAAGGTGGTTCTAATAGGGTGACTTGATTATATCATTTAGAGGAAAGATATTTATAGGTAGTCATTTGTGATTGCTAAAGTGTGGTTCAGAGTTGATTGTGAAGAGTAGAGCAAAGTGTGCGAAGTGTTGAGCCATCAGAAAAAGGTCTATGTGACCAAGAAAAGTATTTGTTGTATACATTGGAACTGATCTAAATATAATTTCAAAGAGAAGTTCACCAAGATCCAGATATAGTGTGTATCTTTTATTCAAAAGGTTGTAGCCTTCAACCATTTGAGCAGTGTTCTCTCAGATAGTGCATCCTCACCCCTAATAGGGTTAATTGTAAAAGACTCCTAACAGGGTCTGACCCTTGACCAGGTCACTATACTAAATATATTGTAAAGAAACTCCTAATAGGGTTAAGGATCTTCTAACAAGGATCATAATACACTAGTGCAAATTATTAGTGGGTGTCAATTCCCATCGGGGTTTTTACCTATTTGGGTTTCCCCATAACCAAAATATTGGTGTTTTGTTCAAGTGTTCTCTCATTGTGTTTATGATTATGTTTAAGTATACTTAATTGGATAAAGAATTGAAACTTGTAGATAACTAATTTAGCCCCCCCCCCTCTCAGTTATCTCTTGGGACTATTCCTAACAATTGGTATTAGAGCCAAGTGCCTCAAAGAGAAATTTTAACAGCTTGAGGTTGACCAGATGGCATTATTTAGAAAAGACAGTCCTAAGTTTGATGGAGAGAATTATCTTGATTAGAATAACAAGATGATGACACATTTGCAGTGCATTGCTTTTGAAGTTTTTGAAGTGGCTATCTAGGAAGTTGAGATCCCCTCTCTATAAGATCTTGCAAAGGATGATGCTACAAGAAATCAGAAGGATTTGTTCCATCAAAATGCAATAGAAAAAGAAGCCCTTATCAGTGCTCTATTTGATAGTGAGTTTTCAGAGATAAAGAAAATAGACATAGCCTACAAGATATGGAAGCACCTAGAAGACATGTTTGAAAGAGATAAACAAGCAAAGGATGTGCATAGAAAAACTTGGAAGAAAATATACAATCCATTAGAGATGCTACTTGAAGAGAACATCAGAGCTTACAACCAAAGGATTAATGAAGCAATTGCAAGAATCAGGAACAATGGTGGAGAGATCTCGGAAGAAGACATTACGGATAAATTAATGACCACTCTCACATCAGAGTATGAAAACAAGATGAACATACTTGATGAGACCATGTATTTTACATCAAATTTCAAAAGAGAGACCTCGATTAGAAAAAATTTAGCTTTTGAGATTTCAAGATTGAAGGCAGAACCTAAAAGTGAAACAGCCTTCAAAGCATCAGTCCATGGTAAGAAATTTGCAAACACCTCTAGTAATTTTGATGATAATGATGAAGAGAAAACACTGGATGATTTCATTTCTATGATTGCTAAAAAAGAAAAGAAAGGAAAAGGAAAATATGAAGGTCCATTACCATTCAAATTCTTTTCATGCAATAAGATTGGTCACTTTACATCTAAGTATCCTACAAGAGTTAAAAAGTTCAACAATAACTACAAGCCTAAGTATACAAAGGAATGCTACTATGTTGGAGATGGTGTATCAGATGAAGAATCAGGAGAAGAGGAGATTGGATTCATTTGTCTTGAAGATGAAAAGAATTCACAAGAGTTAGCATTTATTTCACAAGCAGACATCAGGACAGATTGGATCATTGACATTGGTTTCTCACATCACATGACAGGTGACAAAGATAGATTTGTTCATTTGGACAGATACAAAGGAGGCATGGTTAGATTTGGAGATAACATTCCTAAACCTATCATTGGTAGAGGAGCCATCACCCTGGATGGAAAGAATAGCACTGATGATGGTCTTTATGTTGATGGTTTGAAACATAACCTACTGAGTGTTGGGCAGTTGCTTGACAAAGGCTACAGATTTGAGTTCAATGGAAACAAGTGTATCATTAACAACAAGGAAGGAGAAATAATTGCATCAGGATCAAAGACTAAAGGTAATGTTTTTCAACTTAATCCAGAAGCAAGTTGTTTTGTTGCTAAAGTAGATGATAGTTGGCTATGGCACAAAAGACTATGTCATATCAACTTTGACAACATAGTTAAGATCAGTAATGTTAAGGCAGTTAGAGACCTACCTTGCATAGCAAAGCCAGTTGATACTATATGTAGGGAATGTGTAATGGGAAAGCATGTGAGGAATTCATTTAGGAGCAAGCATAATTTAGCAGAGAACAAGCTGGATTTGATTCATACATACCTATGTGGACCAACTCAAACAAGATCATACTATGGTGAAAGGTATTTCATTTTGTTTGTAGATGATTATTCTAGAATGATGTGGGTTGCATTCTTGAAAGATAAGTCAAAAGTATTTGAGAAGTTCAAAATATTCAAAGCTAAGGTTGAAAATGAATATGTACTTAAGATAAAATGTCTAAGGTCAGATAGAGGAGGAGAATTCACCTCTGACAAATTATATGAGTACTGTGAAGAACATGGCATAAATAGACAGTTAAGTGCACCTAGAACACCTTAGAAGAATGGGATTGCAGAGAGAAGAAATAGGATTATCCTTGACATAGCACACACCATCATGATTGAAGGAAAAGTTGCACATACCTATTGGAGAGATGAGGTCAATACAATAGTCTATACAATCAATAGAATACAATTAAGTCCTGGTATAGACAAGACACCTTATGAGCTATGGTTTGGTAATGTTCCCATAGTGGAATACTTCAAAATCTTTGGAAGAAAGTGCTACATCAAGAGGAATGAAGCAGTAGGAAAGTTTGATGCAAGAAGTGATGAAGGTATTTTTCTTGGTTACTCTAATAAAAATAAAGCTTATAGATTTTTTAACTTAAGATTGAAGAAGATCATTGAAAGTGCTCATGTTAAGATTGATGAAAAGTTTATGGTTCAAGAAAGATATCATGATTACTCACCTATGATTGAAGAACCTAGACCTTCCACCAGTGAGACAGTTGTTGAAGAGATGTTTGACAATATCAATGTATTGTTCAATGACCCTGAAACAAGTGAAGAAGAAACTCAAAAGGAAGATGAGACAGTATCACCTAAAGTTTACATCTAGAAACCATTCCAAGAATGACATCATTGGAGATCAGAGTGGCAAAGTCCTAACAAGATCACAAGCAAAGAATTTAGCTAGCAATGAGATGGTATGTTTAATATCCCAGATTGAACCTTTAAGTGTTGAAGATGCATGTAATAATTCAGATTGGCATGATGCTATGAAAGAAGAACTAGATCAGATTATCAAGAATGATACTTGGAACTGACCCAGATAGTAGGTAAAAGCACAGTTCACCAAGATCTAGATATAGTGTGTATTTGTTATTTAGAAGGTTTTAGCCTTCACCCATTTTAGCAGTGTGCTCTCGGATAGTGTGTCCTCACCCCTAATAGGCTTAATTGTAAAAGACTCCTAACAGGGTTTGACCCTTGACCAGGTCAATGTACTAAATATATTGTAAAGAAACTCCTAACAGGGTTAAGGATATTCTAACAAGGATCATAATACACTAGTGTAGATTATTAGTGGATGTCAATTCCCACCAGGGTTTTTACCTATTTGGGTTTCCCCGTAACCAAAATATTGGTGTTTTGTTCAAGTGTTCTCTTATTGTGTTTATGCTTATGTTTAAGTATACTTAATTGGATAAAGAATTGAAACTTTTAGATAACTGATTCACCCCCCCCACCCCCTCTCATTTATCTCTTGGGACTATTCCTATCATACTTAACTGATGACTAGACCTTCACCTTCAAATTCATCTTGCTTATGCTCTAAAATTTCCTTTTCTTGGAATTTGGTCCTTAGGGATCCTAAATCATCAAAGAGGTCAAACTGTAGAGATTTAGGACATGACTCTAACCTCTTAATCTTTTATTTTGACAATGCAATTCTTCTAAGCGGACTATCTATTTCTAGAAGAGCATTCATAGTATGCATCTTCCTCTCTTCATCCAAACACCTTTGCCTAACATCTTGCTCTATAAATTTCTTCCTAAGAGCATCAAGTTCATCAAATAAATCATCATGATCATGTGTAGTTGCATTTTATTTTGATGTATCTCTTAGGTCTATAAGATTTATTTCATTGTAAGGGTTCTGGATTTTTGGTTGCATACTGCGTTGCATGTCTAATGGGTTCCTACAATGGTCTATATTTCTTGAATGAATCATACTACCTTGTCCAAAGGCAACATGTCCTACTAGTGAAATACCCTTGTCTTGATATACATCATCTCCTTGGAGAGGAGTATCAAAGAATCCATGGAAGTATCCAGCATTTTTAGACTTAGAACTCTTTGATGAGGATTTTATCTCTTCATTAATTGGGTGTAACTGGTTAGACACCTTGTCACCCTTGGATTTCCATGCAGAAGTATTGCTAGACTCTCCACTTTTCTTGAGCCAACTTTTCATATTTCTTTGAGGTAACTTAGTGTATAAGTTAACTTCAGGATGTGCCTTAGTGTAGGCCCTAGCATTTCTCTTTTTGTCAGCCATATTAAAAATATTATATAATCACTGGTTCATAAACCTCTTTGAGTCGCCACCCACTAGGGGAAAAGGAGCTTATCAATAGACAAACCTTGAGAATCTAAAAATGACTAGACAGAAGGACAACTAGGTGCAAATCTCAATTAAGACAATAGTAAAAACATCCCCACAATTTTTCACAACATGGAAAACCAAAATATTATGCACTTTTCCAAATCTTTACCCAACACACACTGACTTGGGTTAGTAACCTCATAATGAAAATGGAGACAATTCTCTGTGAAATACCCAAAGGACATCTAGTTTGATATATTACCATGCAACTTTATGCAACATTTACACATCAGTCTCTAGCAGAGTCATCATTATGTTGGCTTATAATTTGACAGAATTTGAACTACCTTAAAAATAAAGAAATGTACTTAGGGGTTAGCTAAATCCCATGATTAATACACTAAAATAGTAACAAGGACCATCTAACAAAGTAATTTAACTTTCTACACTTTGAACTCTACAGAATTTAGGCAAGTAAACCTAGGATTAGATTCATTCACTTCTTAACATCACTTTTCACTAATCCTTAACAAAGCAGATAAATGCCCATAATTCTTCTCTTACTTATGAAGTTTAAGAGACACTATGAGAGATAATCATGCTGCCAAATCACTCATAAGCTAAGTAGGGGATAACATTTTAGATCAACAACTTGAATTTAAAAGATTTTATTTAACTTTGAGATTTAACTGTTAGAGAAAATGAATATCAACTTAATTTCATTTTCTTTAATCAGTGCCTTATTCTTTGGGTGTTCTTTGAACTAATCCTCACCATGACTAGTGATCTATTCACCCACCTTGTAAGTGAAAATCTACTGTTACTTTAAACCCTTTTCTGATGTAGTGCAAGGTAGGAGAATCTCCAATGGAGATGTCCTAGCCCCCAACAAATAACCACACAATATAATATAATAACAATACAAAGATTTAGAACCACACAATGCCAAAACTCATAATAGAATTATCATATTTTCATCCAACATGCCCGGCTGTAAGGCCTTCCGGGTTACGGCCAAATACAATGCAATTACAATAGAAACTCCACAAGATCTCACAAGATCCAAACCAAACCCTAGCTAGCCCAGATCGACACACTGGTAGGAACCCCCAAGGAAGATCTAAACTTGTGCCCGCAAGCCCACCAAGCAATCTCCTTGTTTCCCAAGCCGCAGCTACTAGCTCTCCTCAAAACTCGCTCCACATCCACCTCCTCTTCTCCCAAGTGGATGAATGATTGCCTAAAGACTTCCCCCACAACCCCTACTTATACCAATCTAATCCACAGGTCGGCCCTGAAAATAAATTAAATACAAATACCGAAATTAAATGCCACAAGTCGACCAACAACAACAATTAAATTCCCAAAATAGATGTCTTAGTAAAATAATGATATCTCCTAGCTCCGGATGAATTAGAACTCATGCTTCGAACTGTAGGAAGAAATATAGGCCCTCTTCAATCCCTGAAATTTTCAGCCTCTAACTCTTTATGGAAAATTACTTATACAGCCTGAAATAGGCACCAAAATCCCAAGCAAGGCCGAGCTCCTTCTAGGCCATGCTGAGAAACCAAGACCATTAAATACATCAAAACCAATTACCCAAGACCCAAGTAGGTTTATCCAACTCTACCAAACCCCTCTCATATGAAAATAAGTCCACATGACTCCATCAAATCTCCCAAACATGCAGGATAGCCAACTACCCTGGGATGCTCCTGCATCATTTTCTTATGACAAATCCTTCTCTAATACCTTATAATTCTATCAAGTTACACTAAGAAATTACTTAACTCCTTTAATTAAAAGAAAAACATAATATAACATACAATTTAAAACAAATTGAAGCTATGATCTTTAAATCTTTGTTCACAGGACATAGAAAATTACAAAACACCATAGAAGGAGACAAGATTTGAAGCAACAAATTCTTGATGAATGTTTGTATTAATTTCCTTGAAATTCATACATCACGGTATTGAACCAGATTCAAAATAACACACCAAAATGATCAAAACACCATCTTCTCCATTAACTTTTTGCATAAGCCAAAAATTAAAAAAACTTTACACAGTACTTGACCGACTACAAAGACTTCTATTCTTAGAAGGACTAACTAATTTTTTAATTTGTGGTCCCCTTTCTCAGTCTTGGAAATTCATTTATAAAGATGGATTGCAACAAGCTTCAAACATGGAAAAAGTAGAGTTGTCAACATCAGGAAAACTTTTACAAACAATATGGAAGTAGTACCAAAGTGACAGCTTGTAGCCCAGATTCTTTAGGATCAGTCTTGGTTTGTATCGTAGGTGTATCCATAGTAGGTGAACCGCAAAGATAAGATACCATATTTTGATAAATAACCTTCCTCTATTGGATATTGAGTCTTTTTTACTAGAATGTATCTCAACTATTTCCATGTTGCAGGGCTTGAATATTTCCAATGGTCTCCCAAACCACAATCTCCTTCTTTGTTGGTCAAACTATTTCTCTAATTGTATCCAAGTCTTGGAGGTATTTTTTCCACTTGGCATCTATGATAACTTGTGAGTCAATAATAAATTTATTCATATCCATTTCTTATTTGTACAATTCATCAACAAATAAATAAAAAAGTTGAGACGTCTGCATCACCAACAAAGTAGGAAGCCACCTTGCTAGCATCCACAATTTGGCTGAAAGAATCAGCCCACTCCTGAAAATCCTTAAGGTGTCCCTCCTAACTTAGATTTGGTGGGGAAAAAAGAGAAAATCATTGACCTGTCATGCCAACATGTCATTTTTTTACCCATTAGGACCCCACAACTTTTCCTTTTTCTTCACTCTAAATAGCTCATGTTATTTTAAAATTTAAGTCGGCTTGGTTCCGAAGTTACAAAAATAGATAACTTAACCATGTCTCAACTTTTCTACATGCAGATCGGGACCTCTTGAAACCATTCTAAAGTTACACTAATAGTCTTCTTAACACCTTCACAAGAGTGGAACTGTATATCAAACACTCAGACATTACCTTGTGAAGTCCCGCACAAATCCTTTCATAACCTCGGAACATCCTTTTCTTGTGACTTCTTAACCTTTCTGAAGTTACGCCTAACCACCAGATGCTCCTACGTAAATTTGTAACCTCTACTACAAATGGCCTTGAAACCCTCATGAAGCCCTACAAACCTCTTTTCTCTTCACTTTCATGGCTTTAGAACTAAGTTCTTACAATATTTATTTTACCTTTGATGCACTTCACCATTCTTTGGCGCTTTCCATGTGGCATGAAACTTACTCTCACTTTTCAACACCTTCTAAAGTTATGCACACCATTAGTCGGGACCTCAGAACCCATCACCATCATAACCTTTTGACTGTTGATAATTTATGCAATAGCTAATCGTGACTTCGTATCATGCCAGAAGTCAAATGATTTACCTCTTGCATAGTTTCGCAAACCTCTTGGTGTAACTTCAAGGCTTTTGATATTGAACAAAACTTGACACTGCGAAGTTATGCATGACCTTTTCGGGAGATCAAGATTGTTTAACTGACCATGAAAATAAACTTTGAGATGTTACAAATAAGACCTTGTCGTGACTTTGGAACCTTAAGGACAACAAAGACAATACAAAATGTGAAGTCACGCACGAAAAAGATGGTTAAGGCCAAACACTTTTAACACCATGGGATGCATAAAGATAAAGGACTAGGATAATAACAATGGCCCCATAACATGACTAAATACCCTTTTCTTGAGTGAGTCAAAAAGTAACAAAGAAATAGACTGAATGTAGGGTTTTGAACCTAGGAATAATCTTGAAACCCTATCGACATAGTAAACCCTATTTCCTCACTTCTAAGGCATAATTTGACCAATTTTCAAAAAAATTGCACTTCACTCGAAAACTGACCACCAAATTTTTAGAAGACTCCTTAGAAACATATTAAATATAAATTTGATATAGAGGAAAAAGGAAATAACAAAAAAAAATATGAGTAAGAGACAAGGTAGGCTCCAACATCTACAACTAAAACACCAAGGTATGTACAGAGGAATCATTTTGAGAATCAGATTATTGGTGATAAGAATGGACAAATTATTGCTAGAAGTGGAGCAGCACAAGAGCAAGTTGTGTTGTGTTTACTTTCATAAATTGAGCCTAAGATTATCTAAGAATCATGTAATGACTAGAACTAGGTAAGAACAATGAAGGAAGAACTAGATTGAGATGAATAAGACTTGGGAACTTGAGCCTGGGCTAGCTGAAAAAAATGTGATTGGTACAAATTGGGTTTTCCAAAATAAGCTAGATGAGGATGGTAAGGTAATAAGGAATAAAGAAAGGTTAGTATGCAATGGTTACACTTATATTGAAGGTATTGATTATGATAAGACTTATTCCCATGTTGCCTAGATGGAGGCAATATGGATATTTCTTGCATTTGTGGCATTCAAAGATTTCAAGGTTTATCAGATGGATTTTAAGTCATCATTATTAAATGGGGAGCTGAAGGAAGAAGATTATATTGAACAACTAGAAGGATTCATATTAGAAGGGAATATGAATTTTGTGTGTAGATTGAATAAGGTGTTATATGGACTAAAGCAGGAACCCAAGGCTTGGTATGGAAAATTGAACAAATATTTGATTAGACAAGGATTTCAGAAAAGGTCAGTAGATAGTAACTTGTATTACAGAATTTACTCAAATCATATTTTGATTGTTTTAGTTTATGTTGATGACATTATTTTTGGAGGAAAAGATGACTTGTGCAAGAAATTTGTATAGGAGATGAAGAAGGAATTTGAGATGTCCATGATTGGTGAGTTAAATTTCTTTCTTGGGTTCCAGGTAAATTAGAACTGTAAAGGAATTTTTATTTTTCAGTCTAAGTATGTCAAGGAATTGTTAAAGAAGTTTGGTTTGGATAATTCTAAACTAGTATATATTACTATTGTTATCAAATGTAAGTTGAATAAGGAAGATGATTTACTGAAGGTTGATGCAAGAAAGTATAGATCAATGACTAGAGAACTATTGTATCTGACAACTACCAAACCAAATATTATGTATGCAGTATGTTTGGCAACCATATTTTAGCAATAAATGAAAGATTCACATGTTATGGTAGTAAAGAGGATTTTTAGATATTTGAAGGGTATAGAAGAGTTTGGATTATGGTATCTAAAAATTTCATATTTCACGCTGACAACTTCTATTGATGTAGATTGGGCCAGTTGTTTGTATAACCAAAGAAATACAAGTGGTGAAGCTTATTTTCTTGGCTCTTGGTTGTTTCTTGGTCAAGCAAGAAGTAGGATTCTATAACACTGTCAACTACTAAATCAAAATACATTGCAGCATCCTCATGTTGTACTCAAGTATTGTGGATGAAATAGACTTTGAATGATATATGTATAACTTTTGATAAGCTAATTTTAATAATGTATGATAATACCAATGCTATAAACATTTTAAAGAGTCTAGTGCAACATTCTAGAACAAAACATATATCTATCAGGTATCATTCTTTGAGAGAGAAGGTGTTGGAAAAGGAAGTGAAGCTTGCGTATGTACCTACAAAGGATAAAATAGCAGACATATTTACAAAACCTTTGTGCAAGGATAATTTTGAGTATCTCAAGGAGAAGTTGGGCATTCTTCCCCTTCCTAGTGCTTAGTAAATACAGTGGTGTGTGCATTGGTCCAGTGAATTGCATGCTTAATCATTTCTGGATCAATCCTTAGCGGCTTCCTCTCATGGGGAGTAGAGTGAGTCAATAAGGGGGAGTTTGGCCATTTTTCATTATTGTCAAAGGGGGAGAATAACAGTTGGAGAAGGTGAGAGATAACTTTGATGTTAATATATTTTGACAATGAGTCATTTTCTTTGTTATTGATGAATATTGCCATCAATGACAAGGGGAGAGATTGTTAGAATTTGAAATTGATGTTATTCTTATTGTTTTCATTAATGTCAACATATCCTATGTATAGAGATGATTCATTCATGATTTGGTTATTTTGGTGTATCGATAGAATTTTGCACCGAAGGTTGTGCTGTAAATATTTTCTTTTATCCATGTAGATGTTGGTCCTATTTAGTGTACAACATACTTTGGAATTTTTTTTTTGGTTTGGTCCTATCTTGGACATGTTCATTGTGCTTTAGTTGATGCATTTAAATTATAACATGTAGATCCTATATGTTGGTACTGAAGGTCTCAAAAATTATCTAGTGTGCTGATAGGTCTAATGTGTGTTGTATTGAGTGAGGTGATCCACAATTCATTCCTTACCACTGTGGGAATGATTCGATGTGACCTATTTCAAATTGACTTAGGATGATTTTGTTTTTGGCATCGAGTAGTATAAGAAGAGCAATAAACCCAGTTGTTGATGTGATGCTTGGATGCAAGTAATATGTGAAGTGAATGTGAATCTAACAAGAGAAGATTTGTATGTTAAAGTATGTGTGAGTTGATGCAATTGGTAGCATATTGTTATATCATTTATGTATTGCAGAGTATCGATGACATTGAATTTAGTGGTGGATTCAACTTTCATTTCTTATATTCTACCAGTGAGCCTAAATATTGTGTTGGCAGTGAGCCTATTTGTATTGGTAGTTAGCCTTTCTTATTTCTAGGTAGTTAGCCCAACCAGCTGTGAGAAATTTGGCAGTGAGACCTTGTAAAAATCACCTTAACCGATGTTCATTTCATAAGAATTAGCTTCTCCATGGTATTTCCCAGTTTGGGTTTCCACTTAAGTTTTGGTGTTCATTGTGTTGATGATTTTGTGCTTTCATGTTTACATATGTTATAAGTTTTTTATTATTTTAAATAATTACTGGTTTAGTAGAATTTTAAGAAATTATTTGTAAATAATGGATCCCCCCCTCAGTTATTTGGCATGTCCAACAAAATATATATTTATTTAACTATCATATTTCTCACTTTCCCCTTTCTACTATTAATTAAATAAATATATTTATTTAATTAATAACTAATTAATTCACGATCCTTGTTTTCTAATTTCAACCAATCATTTACACTCAAATGGATTGACTCCCAAATTTGTAGGCATGTGAAAAATGGTACATATCTCTTCATTTGACTTTCACATTTACAAAATGTCTAGATTCAACTTGTCTTGCAATGTATTATGAAATGTCAATATCCTCTACCTACCACTCACTCTCATCCCTCCATTTCCATTAATCTCTAAATCTCCTTTACCCTCAACATTTCCTATCTAATCTCTACCACCTCTTAATATCTACCCTTAATTTTCTTTAAGACTTATATAAAACAATATTTTATCCTCTCATTCAAACCCCTATGAGATCCTATGAGCTCTGACATACTAGTGAGCTTGTGATCTTTGAGATATGTTTCTATCATAATTATCACCTTGCTACCACCATTATCATTTCCATACTATAATTTTCTTGCACTAATTAACTATACTCCATTCCTCTATAGCTTCTTGTGCATTTTCTAACAAATATGAGAGCAACACATTATAATACAAGATCTTAAAGGATAGCACATTGGAATCAAGTATTTCATTAAGGCACATGAGTGTGTTTGTGTTTACTTTAATGGTTGTGTTTTCATGTAGAAGTGTGTTCATTGATATGATGTTTGTTATGTGTGATCAAAAGTGTGACACACTTCTACGAACCATTACACTTGAGAAAATCCATGGGATAGGAAGTCTCAAGAAGCAGCTCATAGCTTCCTAGTTGAAGAAAGTTTAAGCCTTCTCATGGTGTTCATAAAATTGGCATGAAGGATTAGTGACTTGACTACTCCAAAATGGAAAATTCAAATCTAATAATTAAGCTAGGATGCAAGAATTAAAGATAAGAATGATAGATTGAGCTAAGAATGTATGCAAGTAACTAGTAATCTATAATGAGAATGCAAGAGCTAAATATATGAAATAATGCAAGAAATAAACTATATTAACAATGCAAGATTAAGCTAAGAATGAAGCTAAGCTAATAATTCAAATGACAAGATTGCAAAAAAGATAGAATAAAATATGCTTGAGATAAAAAGATTCTAAGATTAGGATTTCAAAAATGATCAAGATTGTGGACCCTTGAGCAAGGGAAGAGCTTCCTTTTAAAGGAATTTTCTCAAGAATGAAGGGTGGAGATTAAGAGGAAAAATAATGAGTGATTGAGATGAAGAGAAAAAAGGAGATGCAAGGAGATGCAAGGTTAGGTAGAGATGAGTGGTGAGGATTAAGAAGCAAAAGGGAAGTGTTAGGTAGAATAAGACAAAATGGAAATTGAAAGCATAAATCTCTATTAATTGCTAATTAATCAAGATTAAGTATGCACGCATGTGAATGTGTTCTTTTAATAAAAGTGTAGGAACTTTATATTAAAAGTAAGTTTTTAGCAATTAAATAAATATGCAAGCTCTAGAAATTAGACCATAGTATAAGCTTGATATATGATTTTTAATTTAATTATGCAAAGGGGATTTTAAAGGTTACTCTGCATAATAATGCTTAGTAAAGAGATGATTTGATCAAAAGGGGGTGCTCAAGTTCTAGTAGACCAATTTTAGGTGATTACATTTTCCCCTCTTTGACTAATGTGTGAGCAATCTAGGAACACATTGAGTCAGAGAATGATGATATCGCGGAAGCTAATAGAGATAAAACTTTGAACCTGATTGAACAAAGACTGATAACCAAGATGAGATTATCCATCCTGATATGAAGAGATGAGACTGAATATCTATCCAAGGAGATTGAGATAGCTAATCATCTAAGAGACAATACTAGATTGATATGGGTCCTAATGAACCTGATATGCCCCAAGTGATCAAAGAGATGTTCATATGAGTGAAATAATATGAAGCGATGAGAACATTCTTTCAGAAAGGAGATTCGAAGAATCCCAACTTGATACGAAGTAATGAAGCTGAGATGCCCCAAGCAATGATGTTTTAGTCCTGATTGACGTGATCAATTTAAGATTTGGGTTGATTACTAGATTTGAAAATTAGGATATTTGATTAATAAAAAGATTTACTATATTGTCATGTCCCCTCAAGATTGAAATAGAAATGAGGTGCAAGGGTTGAAGATTAGCCTCAGGAATCTAGAAAAGGAAGTGAAAGCAAGAAAGAAGTGATAGCGTCAACAATCAACTATGTTAGGAGATTTAGAATTTTAATTTTGCTCTTGAAAATAGGATCAAAAATAAGGATTTGCAGTTGAATACCTCAGCAGTGAGGAAGGAGAAAGTGAAAAGAAAGCATAGCTCAAAAGAACCAGAAATGAAAAGCTAAATGCAACCCTAAAATGAAATGCAGCCTAAGAATGACAATGCATCCTAAGACTCTTGGATTAGTCAAGACACTAATCCTATAGACCATTAGTTTTCATCATTTGATTGTTTGGGACATTGGAGATCAGTACAACCTTCACCGGTGTGAGAGAAACTATGAAAATATGAATACGACCCTATCAGATAAGATGTAGGAAACACACATAAGCATCGAGATGACCTAAATATGGTTTCCAAGTTAATGGTGTAAGGTCACACAAGCATTAGACAAGGAGATAATTCCAACCTCACCTAAGTGTCCAAATAAAGAGGGTCGAGGTATGTGTGGTGTTCCAATCGTGATGGAGGCTCTTATCATAGACACCCAATTTATTAAATAGCATAGGATCATTGAAATCACACCACTAGTAGAAATCAAAGAAAAATGATATTATGCCCCTAGTCATGAATATCTGGTCAAGTAGACATTGTTGAGTGACCTTAGAAGACATAGAAAGCAAAAATCTATGATAACAGGTAGCACACAAGAACATAGTTTAGTATATCTCAGTCATTTTCAATTTTCTAGGATGTAAGTTCATGTTGGGTGTTAAGAAAACACCTTTGTGCTAGTGTTAAGTACAAGTGTGCAATGAATAGTGCAAGATCCAATAGTTGTTTAGAAACATAGCGAAGCCCAGGTAGGTAGTGTTGAAAAACATTGAAGGATTAGGGTGTTGAGAAACACCAAGAATAATGTCAGTGAGAAAGTATCCAACGAGAAGGATCAGTAACTAACTCAAGTTAAGCACAAAAGTTTGACCAAGAGGTAAAGCATTGACAACTTAGATAAGTGTATGATTTCCCCTAGATGGTAGACAAGAATTGAGGATAAGACAAAGATAAGTTCCAGCCCAAGACAGCACAAGGAAACAAAGAGCGAGATGGATGAAGGGAGACAAGAGCTCAATCATGCGTTGATAAATGGAGCATTGATTACAGGGGATGTATGTTGCCAGGTTTTCACCGCTTGGAAGTTTTTCTTTTTTTTTATTTTTTTGGATTTTTTATATTTGGTTTTTTTTTTGCTATTTTCAGGACATTTTATAGCTTTTAGGATTTTTTCTGGACTTTATATTATTTTTAGATATTTTTTTAAGGATCATATATTATTGTACAGGAACAAAAGAGCTTAGCTATAGAACTATTGAAGAGGAAGAGTGTTGAGAGGCTCTTTGAGAACACTGCCATTTGTTGTAGTAACCAAATGAGAAATTTTAGAACCAGATGTTGTAGTGGTGATAGGAGAATCCAACCAGTAGTGTCCAACTTTTGAGAGTTCCATAGTCAAGGAAGGATCATTCAAGTGAGACCCACAAATATCCTCATGGACGTGTCTTTACTCTTTGTTAGATTTCCCATGTTCTAAATGCTTAGGGAGAGTACAATCTAGATTTCTCTTAGTCATGTCATTAGAAATGAGGAGATGTCGATATGCACTTTTGGGAAAGGCAAGATGGAGTGAAGAGTGTGAAGTATGAGAGGCAATGATGGTGAAATGAAGTAGGAAGTGAGAATTTGGGAGCTTGAATGGAAACTTTGATTTTCCTTTTATATCCAAGCCTTTTAGCTTGGGAACCCACATAGATTTTGATTTTTCTTTCTTTGAGATGCTTTTGATTGCAATTCTTGTAAGATAAATTTTGAGATCCATTTTTTCTTTGATTTTCTTTTTTTCTTTGAGGATCTTTGTGGTTTTTTGAATATTGCTTTTTGTTTTGTAGTCACATGTTGATTAGATGGGACATGGTGACTTTTATATGTAAGTGGATTTAGACTTTTGTGTTGCACATCCAAGTTACTTTTAGAAGACTCGGTAATTATGGATGAATGAGACTAATATGACTAGTTTATATAGAGAGATAGATGAGAAGTGGATGAGCCACATAGCTCGGGGAGGAAGGAGGATAAGGGGTCTGTTGGTGTTTCTTTTTCCCCAAAGGTCAACTTGGCATTAGGATTGATAGGGCTAGTGTCACATTCACTCAACACTCCAAATCTAACAAGAAAAAGAGCCAACTGACAAGGATCAAAGAGAGATCCTTCTACACTTTGAGCTCCACATCACTCAGGTGGGTGTACCTCATCTGCACACTCATACAACTTGTGTCACACTATAGGCCTACAAGTAACTCACTGTGGAATGATTTTCAAACCCCTATAGGTATCCTGTACCTCAATTGAAACCAATATCTCATGCAATAGCCCTACTTGCATGGAATGAGTATGAAAACCAAAGACCTACACTAACAACGTGAAAGGGAAAGGGTGGAACTGAAAGGAAATGATTTTAAAATGAGTTTGAAGGGACCCCTAAGATACCCTAAGTCTTTCATAGACCAGTGCCTTATCCAATGGGCCATAGAGTCAAATACCCTATTGTAGATGACAGCTATGAAATAAGAAACAACATACATTTAATGTGTCGATGCCTGACATCAATCACACACCATGACCAAACCTCAACTTAGTTCCCACCTGTGCATTCAAATATGTTATTACCCATCAAAGGATTTTGACCCTCCCCTTAGAAGAGACCTATGAATAGACAATACATTAACCAGCATCCACTGGAAGACAAGCATGACCTATCCTTGATATTTCAGCTCATACATACATGAATACTAACCCTAAACCAGTTATCTCTGCGAAGACAACTCCACCCACAACCTCTTAGGCAATGCAAGGTAGAAAAACTAGACATCCTTGATGCATGACTAATGAGTTTAGAATTCAAATGGAGATAGCTTGACAACAATAAGAGTATATTAACTTCTCATACATAAGATAGGTCACTTACAATATGTAGTGTGTTCTCAGAACCAACAAGGAAAGAGGAACACTCTATATGCAGAGAAAAGGAGAAATTTGCACGATAGAACCTTTCATGGAACCAGAAAGGAACTCTAAGCTGGAACCCTTCTAAATGATCTTGAAAATCCTTTTATAGGAACAAGGATTGCAACAAGAAAAGGATCATTTAGAACACAAAAATTAAGTTTGCAACCACCCAATACAACAAGAAATGAAATATTATAGAGAAGCCTAGAAACCCAGGAAAATTAGATCAAATCTGATGTACAATGCATTGGTTTCATAACCACAGGCTAACTGTGATGCAAATAGAAGTGATTTCTTGTTGTAGGAAGAAAAAACATCGATGCCAGAGCAAGTCTGAAGACTTCACACGTGAAAAAAATAGAGATCTCTGGCATCAATCAAAACCTTAGCCACCTGCACCAAAACAACAGTCCACTGTATTCAAATTGGCAAGACATCCCAAGTAGCAAAATCAGATCAGGACGGCCGCATAGATCTTCTTCATCATTATCGCAACTACTTTTGTCCTGTAGAATTCAAATTTTGAGCTACCACACATGTCGCAAATAGCTCACTATGAAAACACTAGCAAGAAACCCTGCAATCACATTTGAAATTGGGTGCCAACGGCTAGCTAATTGACAGCCAATTAGAATCCAACATGTCAACACCACTGGTACTATGGACCCACCTAACTCCACAACAGTGACATCAAACAATTTTTGCATGATCGCATAGCGAGGAAATGGGCTATGTGAACATGTGACACACTACAATCCTCTACCTCCGCATAACCGTCGATGCTGAGAGTTAACGCAAAATGTCAGTTGCATGATCGCATAGCCTTGAAAAAGGCTATGCGAACATGTGACTAACTGTCAGCAGTCACCACCGCTACTGCCATGCCGCATAAATTTAACACCAAGGGGTTTGTCGCATGATCACAAGCCATGGAAATGGCCCTTGTGATCATGCAACAAGGCCATAAGATTGCCACATTGTCACTCGTCGACCAATGAAAAGTGAACACCAGCACTGCGTGACATCTTGGACCCACCGCACAAAATGCACACCTCCACAACAAAAGACAACGGGCCCACCTGACAAGCCACATCACCACCTCAGACCAACTGAAAGACCCCACATCACCACCTGCCACTGAGCCCCAGGGACACATGTCAACCAGTTGCATGATCGCATGGCCAAAAACTCTGACATGCGATCATGTGATAGCCAGCCTCAGGTTGCCACATCAGTGCCAGCGGGACCACCAAACTACATCACTAATGGACCTCAACACAAAAAGGTAACCGATCACATGTCAGAAAACTCTGACATGCGATCATGCGACAACCAATCATTTCAAAGCTCATTCAAAGAATCGGGACCCACGTGGACAGGTGGCAAGTGGTCGCATGATCGCATGTCAGAAAAGTCCGACATACGGCCATGCGATAACCAATCAGGAAGAGCCTGAAGACCTGGACCCACCATCCATCGCACTTGCGTAGTAAGGACCAACAAACAAGGAGTGCCGACAAAAGGGATAAATGTGAGGTCGAAAACAACCAGGGTTTTTTGTGAAGGATCAAAAACACACAAAGTTTTCAACATTGACACAAAGGTAAACAAGGATGTGAAAACATTGAGGGTTTTCATGCAGGCCAAAAAGGTCGAAAACATCATGGATTTTCAAAAACATTGTGGGTTTTCGACACTGTGGTAGATTTCGAAATTATTTCTTGCAGACCTTAGAACTTGAATAACTTTCTGGATTTTGCAATTTATGAGACATGATCTGGACTGGAACAAGGTGACACATTGAAGAACATAGGGTAGGATACTTCAAGAAAACTTGCAAGGAAATGGGCCATTTTCATAAGATTTTTGCTATGACTGGAAAATGGACTAACAGGGTCAATGGGTTCAAGTGCAAAAATATCGGTGTCATCCTCATCATTCATGAATGAATCAAATAGATCAAGAAAGTTGTCTTCTAGAGAACGTTGTCGATCCTAAGTTACCCTAGAAGAGTCAGATGAGTTTAGAGGAGTATTATGTGACTCTAACAAAGATGGTCCATTCTGAGAGCTAGGCCCCTCTTCAGGTGGCAGAAGTGCATGAATAGGAATTATTTCAATTCAAGATCTGCCTATATTCCATGAAGTTGTGACAGGATGGGATCTTGTGTACTGATGATTTGTTGGAGCATTTGAAGTGTTTCTTTGATTAGGTGGCCTAGGAGCCATAGGAATGATTTCCACAGAAGGGTGGAAAGGATTCTCATCATCATCTTGATCTTGAGAGTTAGAGCTTTCTCCTCTTTCAAAGTTGGTAGGAGAAGCATATCTATGTATAACATCAACTGGTATTTCTATAGTAGAATCTGATAGAGAGTCCCATTCATATTCATTTGAGTATGTTTCATTGTTGTGGTACTATATGATGTAGTTAGTTAGAGACATTGTAGGAGGAATATTTTCTCCATCATTGTCATATGTTGTAGGATTGTTCTCAGTAATAGGAGCTTTCTCAGTAGCAGGAGCAGTAGAATAGTTTAGAATAGGCATACCCTGAGGCATATCCAAGATGTGGGAGACGTCAGCTATTTACCCCCAATCATGATGTGTGTTATTGTGTGTGTGAATTTTGTACTTGATCTGTAGACACAACACTTCAGTAAAACATTAGAGGTTAGCTAAAATTGAAATCATGTAGTGAAATAGAAACTAATCTAACCAAGTGATTTACTACCTCCTAGTAGATGTGAGTATGTATTCTCAGATTATACCGAGATCAGTGACCTTGATGACACCTAAACGAAGGATTTGAATACAAAATCTAGATATGAAATGAATGCAAATTAATCTATATTTTTGATATTTTCTATGCAATTATGATGAAAAATCTGATATGAGTTCTAAGCTAGATGAAATTTATGTGCAATGCAATTAATCTAACAATGATATGCTAAAATATGAATGATCTCACAAAGTTGTTTGATTCGCAAAGAAGCTTCAATTCTTCATATACCAATTCGCCAGCATAAGTTTGCCCAATTATGAGATATGATTATGAAGAGCTGAGCCTTGGTTTTATAGAAATCCAGGGCTTTGGATGTGCATGTAAAAAGCCATAAATCACTTAGATAAACTCGGGCTGATTTTTGAGTTATCAAAGAATAAAAGATAAATAATTCACAAAATCATGCAAAATCATGCAAGAATAGCTTTTTAACTCCAATCAGAGTTGAGTTTATTTTTAAAACAACTTGAATTGTTTTTCTAATTTAAAGTTGAACTACTTTTTGAATGTGCATAATATTTATGAATTAAATTTAATAAATAAAGTGATTTATCCTCAACTTAACTGATTTTTAAAAATAAAACAATTGATTTATGGGTTAATCAATTATTAAAATCAAACTTTTATTCAAAAATAATATCATTAAATATGACAACTCGCTTTAATTAATTAAATAAGAATTTAATCAATTAATGATAGGAATTTTGATTTATTGTCAAATTTAAATAATAATAATTAGGAATAAATATAATTAAATTCAATTAAATAATTAAGTGGCAGAATTAAACTTAATTAAATATTGAGAATATTCAATTAATCAA
Source organism: Chamaecyparis obtusa (assembly GCA_027943335.1). Lineage (NCBI taxonomy): Eukaryota > Viridiplantae > Streptophyta > Pinopsida > Cupressales > Cupressaceae > Chamaecyparis > Chamaecyparis obtusa. The sequence goes on along the minus strand of BSBK01008307.1, from coordinate 513,546 downwards.
ACTTTAGGATAAATAGGATTTATCACCAAATAATCATTAAATTAAAGATAATTAAGATAAATAAGAATATTACTAGGAATATTCCCCGATGCAGAACTTAGGATAATCAATTAGGATTCGATAATGTTTAGATGTGACTTAGGTTAGGAATTTGATGTCGATTTCATTCGATGTGTCGATATAGGAGGTTAATGAACATATAGCCCATTTTTGGGGTATTACATTTTGCCTCTCTTTGAATTGTTGTGCGAAGTGCAGTAGTTCAAAGACAGACTATGTATGATATTTGAAGCTGATGTTTGAAATTGATATGAAACAGAAATTGATTGAAATTGATATGAAGATAATAAGTCCTGAATGACCAAAGATAATGTTAACTATAATAGTAATGAACCGATGATTGCGAAAAAGTGTCAAAATGCCTGATTCTAAACCTTATGACTGTGAAGAAGTGAGTGACCGATTTCAGACCCAATTGTCGATAAGAATCACATTGGTATCACATCTCAACCCTTCAATTTTTGAAGAACCAAGGAAATAACACAATTGAATAGATAGTTGCAAAAACTGATACAATTTACAAGATTAAGAGAATACCAGATTGACATGGATCTCAATGAATCTGATATGCCCCGAGTGATGATTGATTTTCCCCCAACGATGAGGTCTTTATGATGAATCAGCAACTAGACGCGGTTGTTGTCTTTGATTACTAAGGAAAGATATGCTCTCAGATTTAGATTACAGACTTTGAATGATATGCAATACCATGCCCACTTCAGGATTAAAATTGAAATCTGACAAGAAAATTCAGCGTTATGGTTTAGAAGCATGCTAATTGATTTGAGAAGTGGGTAAACACGTTCAAGAATGCATTCTACATCGTTTAGAGGTCCTACAGACCAAGTTTGACTAGGTGAAACCATGAGTTGACCATGGTTAACCAAGTTGAAATTTTGATAGTTTGATGTAAGATAATCAGTTAAGTTGAATTCTAGATTCCTGTGATGATTGAAGGTTGATTATGCAAGTAGTTAATAATATGAATGATCTCAGATTTTGATTTTGATCCCAAAAAAGGATTCTACTTTCTATTTCGTTGGATGGACCTTCGTGTAAGATTCAACTCTTGTTAGATTTGAAGAGACAAGTGGAGAATTTTTTAAGCATTGAAGTTCATTTAGCCATTGTGAGATCATGCAAACATGCAAAGATGCAAAGAGACATGCAGAATGAAATGCAACCTAAGACCTAGGACCTAGTCACTAATCATGTGTCGGTTATTCTCATCATTGAATTTTTAGGTAACCGGATAAATCAATACAATGCCCACTAGTTATGAAACCATAGACATATGAATATCAATTTGTATGCGCAGGAATCAATACAACACCCACTGATTAGGAAACCATGGATATATGAATATTGATTTTGTTTTTGGAATGTTGGATTAGATATAAGCACCAAGGCACAAATGCCAAGATGACCTGAATATCATGTCCATGTTGATATAGCAATTTGTATAAGCATCAAAACATAAACGTCGTGATGACCTGAATATGCCTTGCGAGGCAAACACATCAAACAGTCAAGAGATCATTCTAAATCTAGTGTGAATTACCTGTAGTGACCCTTTATCATCCACATCCTTAGGTAAGATCGCATTTCACAATAGGAGAAAGAACTCACTCAAAAAGACAATAGTTAGATCAAAATTCCTTGAATTTTCTGGGTATCAATGGTCAAGGTATGCATGGCCATCCAATTCGAGATAGAGGCTCTTACAGTCAGACACCATTTCAATCCAGAATTTCCAAAGTTGTTAGATGTTCACATATAATCAAAAAACAAAGAAAAGATTATGCCCCCTAGTCATCACTCTCTAAATCCTATAAAGGACATCATCGAAGAGCTTGTGGGAACAAAATATGCAAAAATCTCAATGTGAATCAGTGAGCATACAAGGAGATAAAAGCATGAAGCACAGATTGTTTTTAGTTTGTGTTTGATGTTTGATTGCATTGTTGTAGATGCAAAATCCTTTATGGAGACAAGACTAACTGACTGACTCAGATGAAGCTTCAAAGGACTCTGACTAGATATGACATGTCTGAGATACTAAGGATTGTAGGATATGACATTGATTGCCCCCAAGTTTGAGCATTGATAGGATACAGACATTTTTGCAGATTGGTGTATAGACTGACTTTATTGAAACAAGGATATATACAGATGAAAGCAGAGTGAAAGCTGGGAAAGACCAAGATTGCACTGATAGATGGAGCATTTTTTAACAAGTGGTGCCTGTTTGTCGAGTTTTCACCATCTTGGTAGAGATTCTATTTTTGCTACCAAGGCGCCTGTTTCCAAGTTTTCACCAAGGCACCTTTTCTTTTTCTCATTTTTTTGTATTTTTCATTTTTTCAATTTTTTTTTGTACTTTTGATTTTTTTAAATTTTTTTTGTGAATTGTCAAGGCGCCTATTGCTAGGTTTTCACCAAGATGTTCATTTTTTCAGGACTTTTTCCAATTTTTAAGATTTTTTTAGGACATTTTACCATACACTGAATGCCTTAGGCATAGAATTTCTTCAAATGCAGAATGTTGATTGGTTCTTGTAGCTATTCTCCTTCAGTCATTGAGAGTTGATAGGCACCAGAGCAAAAAGTAGCAGTGATTACAAAGGGACCCAACCAGTTGGGTTCAAACTTCCCCTTGCGTTCTCGATGTGATTGATTTTTAGGATTTTCTCTCAAGACTAGATCACCAACCTGAAATTCTCTGTCTAACTTTCTTGTTGTAGCCTCTAGACATTCTTTTCTGATATACTCTAAGATGATCATACATTGCTTGTCTGCACTCATCTAGTAGTTCAAGCTCTTGCAACCTAGACACTCTATAGTCATCATCAGTTACTAGACCATGCATTCTAATTCTTAGTGATGGGATTTCAACCTCAATAAGCAGTACCGCTTTAGACCCATAAAATAAAGTGAAAGGTGTAGCCCCAGTAGGCATTTTGATACTTGTTCTATAGGCCTAGAGAGTTGGATTGATCATGAGATGCTAGTCTCTTCCTATTTTATTAACTGTACAGTGTAAGATTTTCAATAGATTCTTGTTAGAAGCCTCTGCTTGTCCATTCCCTTGAGGATAGTAGATAGAAGACCAATGTTGTGTGATCTTAAATTTGGCACATAGATCATCTAGGTCTCTATTTTTGAATTTTCCACCATTATCTATGATTATAGAATGTGGGATCCCATATCTGCATATGATATAGTTCAATATGAACATAGATATTTGTTTTCCAATTGCTTGTGTCAAAGGGACTACTTCAACCCATTTTGTAAAATAATCTATAGTTGTGATTATATGGGTATGTCCATTAGAAGAATGAGGATGTATGGCTCCTATAAGATCAAAGGCCCATTGATGAAAAGGCCATTGTGTAGTGAAGGGAATTAGATCTTTCCCTGGAGCATGAATTAGGTTGCCATGTACTTGACACTTTTGACAATTCTTAGCAAATTTGATAGCCTCTTTCTCCATCTCAGGACAATAGTACCCGGCCCTAATAATTTTTCAAGCTAATGTTAAACCATTTGAGTGTAACCCATAAATACCCTCATGGACTTCCTCTGATGCACGTTGAGACTCTTCCCGTTCTAAACATCTAAGTAGCATACCATCTAGACCTTGTTTGTAAAGATCATGACCAATGATGACATATCAGGGGGCATTACGGATAAGGTATCTCTTTTCATGGTGGTTGAAGGTATCGAGAATGATTTGGTCTTGGATATAGGAAAATAGGTTTTTATATATGGATGAATCATGACCAACAATAGTGCAGATCATGCGGGTTTCAAGAGAATCCTATGCAGGATAAGATAGTGCTTCCACCAGGAACTCGTAGCCTAGCTCATGTTCAGGCTGCTATAATAAAGTAGATAGCATTGTCATTGCATCGGTAGCCTTGTTCTCTGTTCTAGGAATTTGCTCAAATGTGATAGATATGAAATACTTCTTTAGATCATCTACCATTCTCTTGTAAGGAATGAGCTTTTCATCTTTAGTTTGGTACACATCATTGACTTTATGGATAACAAGTTGAGAGTCTCCATGAATGTGTATCTCTGTTACTCTCCACTCAATTGCTATTTTCATGCCATTAAGAAGGGCTTCATATTCAGAAATATGGTTTGTGCAAGGAAACTTTAATCTGAATTCTTTTGGTATTGAGTATCTTTGAGGAGTTATGAACAATATTCCTGCTCCAGATCCATTCTGTGTATAGGAGCCATCAAAGAATAACTGCCATTGTCTAGAAGAAAGAGTCATGATAGAGGAATCCAGAAATTCCATTTGTATTGGTGTATCATCAATCATAGGTGCATGAGCCAATTGATCAGCAATTACCTATCCTTTTATAGCTTTTCTTTCCACATATTCAATGTCAAATTCACTTAAGAGCATGACCCATTTGGCTAATCTACCTGTGAGGGTAGCTTTTCTTAGTAGGCACTTTAGTGGATCAATTTTAGCTCCCAATTGAGTGGTATGAGCTAACATGTAGTGTCTCAATTTTTGTGATGCAAAGATCACAACTAGACAAGCTTTCTAAATCATTGAGTAGTTCTTCTCATATGCAACCAATGTTCTACTGATATAGTATATAGCTCTTTCCTTTTTGTTCTCATCATGTTGTGCAAGCAATGCCCCCAGTGATGTATCTGTGGTGGAGACATATAAGATTAATGGCTTCCCATGAATAGGAGGCATCAAGATAGGAGGATTTGATAGATATTGTTTGATATGGTCAAAGTTCCTCTCACATTCTTCATTCCATGCAAAGGTCACACCTTTGTGTAATGTTTTTGTAAAAGGTTGTGATATGTTTGCAAGCTGTGATATGAATCTCCTGATAGATTGAACTCTTCCTTGCAATGTCCTCATTTGACTAATATTCTAGGGGGGTTGCATCTCTATTATAGCCTTTACTTTAGCTAGATCCACTTCAATGCCCTTCTTTGAAACTATGTATCCCAAGAGCTTTTCCGAAGTGACACCAAAAGCACACTTCTTTGGATTTAGTCTGAGACTAAAATTTTCCATTCTATCTAGTATCTTGCTCAAGTCATTTAGATGTTCAACTCTAATCATAGATTTTGCTAAAGTATCATCAACATAATCCTCCATAGTTTTATGCGTCATGTCATGAAAAATAGAAGTCATTGCTCTTTGATATGTAGCACCAGCATTTTTAAGCCCAAATGGCATGACATTCCAATAGAAGGTGCCCCATGCACATGTGAAAGCAATTTTCTCTTAATCCTTTGGAGCAATTTTTATTTGATTATACCTAGAAAAACCATCCATTAAAGAATACATCTCAAAGCCCGCAATCATGTCCACTATCATATCAATGTTAGGTAGTGGAAAATCATCTTTAGGGCATGCTCTATTTACATCTCTAAAGTTTGTGCACACTCTAATTGATTTATCTAGTTTTGAAATAGGTACAATATTAGAGATCCACTCTACATAGTCAATAACTCAAATGAATCCAACTTTCAAGAGCTTCTCTAATTCAACTTTTACTAAGAGTGCAACATGAGGATGCATCTTTCTTAATTTTTGCTTGACAGGTTTGACATTTGGAGCTATAGATAAATGATGCACTATAAGATTAGGATCCAACCCTGGCATATCTAAATATTTCCATGAAAATTTGATCTTCTTCTCTATTAGGAATGTTGTAAATTTTTGCTTCTCTTCTTTTGATAAAGATTGTGCTACATGAATCAACTGTGGTTCTTCTGTTGTTCCCAAGTTGATGGATTGAGTGGGCTCAATTAGAACTGGAGATCTGTCCTATAAATGACTCAAAAGGACATCAAATATCTCATCCTTAGGTGCCTCAGAGAGGTTTTCACCTTTGGATATGTCTTTTATTTTTACTTTTGTAGGTTCTGAGACTGCCACAAAGTGGTTTTCACCCTCAGAACTCCTTTTCTTTTTATTCTTATTCTTATTTTTCTAACTAAGATACTTGATGTCTGACTTCGTCATGCTAACGCTCGGTTCACTGATGGAAGTCCTCATAGGCTGAACTGTATTGAGGTAGCAAGCAAGGGCATAGTCATTCGGGAAGGTATAAATACCATGGCTAGGATTTGTGGAGGTTCGATCAAGAAGTTCAGGATGTTGGATAGTCAAGATGGGGAAAGATTTGGAGATAGTGTTTACGGATATGGATCTGTCATCATTTGTACTGACCCGACGCTCGAGTTCAAAGGTGATATTACAACTTAAGACATTCAATTTGTGAATAGGCTCAATGTCATTGTGAAAGTCCAATTCAGCCATCAGTGGATTAGACTCGATAAGTTCATTACTTCGCTATAGACTTACGTTGGGTGTAGGTACATATTGGTGAATAATATCCACATGTTTCTTTGTGATAAAATCATCTTCTTCTGGAATGGCTCCCCATTCATAGTCATTAGATTCTTCATCTATGCCTCTACGGAATCTAAGAACATGAGTAAAGTCAGGATGAATACCCCAAGAAGGGTTACCCTCAGATTCTAATTTGAATTCATACTCATGGGAGTCTGTCTTAGAATAACTACCACCTTCCTCTTTGTCTATTTGATTATCTTCAAGATTAGCTAGGTCTTGTGTGGAAACTATCTCTTGCTCTATAGTAGGTTCTTGTGTTTCTACTACATTGATTCTTCTGATAGGATCATCTTCTACATCAAGAAGGTCTTTGATCTCTTTAGCCAATTTTTCATAGGGAATAAGTTTTGAGCTATTTGAATCACTATCTAATGGTTCTGTTTCTTCTTTCTTAAGAAGGGCTTCTCTTGGTGTGATTTTCTCTATGACATGAGAACAATTACCTTAGAGGTGGAAGGGTTTCTTTTAAAATCCTAAGCCAAATTTGTCTTTATTTTCTCTACCAGTATGTGGGATAGGTGTCTCAAGACCTTTTCCTCTAACTCCTAGAGGTCCTTTACCTGAATATCCCATCTTAGCTATCAATTTATCTCCTGGACCATATGACTTAGAAGGGATTTTGGATACTGTAGAGTCACTAGTTGGGACAGCTAGAGATTCAGGTTCATCCTTGTATAGCCATGCAAGCACAACTTCATCTTCTTCAAATTCTTTCTTGGAGACTTGTTCTACTATAAAATTCTTTTTATATGCCTCAAGAGGTTCTTTAGATTCTGGTTTGGACTATTTCAAAGACTGCCCATAAGACTTAGGTGAGATAGGGAGAGATGTCAAAGATAAGACTAGCTCTATAGTATATTCTCCCATACCATTTTCTTTGATATTGACCTCTTTTGCCATATCTTCCATTTTAGATGTGGATGCTTCTTTCGTTGGCTCAATGGAAGATTCTCTGTTATTAGGTACAAGTTTATCTGCACCTTCCTTCAATGTATTGCAAGTGGTGGATATGTTTGCTGGGATAGTAACCTCTACTCCTTCATAAGGAAACTTCAAGCATTGGTGGAATGTAGAAGGAATAGCTTGCATTTCATGTATCCATGGTCTTCCTAGAAGAATTTTGTTAGCCAAAGGTAGATCAAGGACTTGACATACAATATCTCTGATAACCGGTCCTGCTCTGATAGGTAAGACAATGGTGCCTTTGGAAGATCTTTCTTGTTCATCATAGGCTTTTATAGTTATTTTCTTTCTAAGATAAATAGCCAATTCTGAAAATCTCAATTGTGTGATCAAGCTATAAGAACAAATATTTAGGTCAGCGCCTCCATCTATCAACACATGTTTGACTCTATGGTTCTGGATCAAGACTTCTATATGCAAGGGCTGGTTATGTGGGTGACTCAAGGAGTTGTCATCTTCCTCTGAAAAGGAGATATATTGCGGAGATGTAAGATGTCCAACCATAGTCTGGAACCTATCTAAATCAAGGTCATCAAGAACATTGGATCCGAGCAAAGCTTTATCTAGAATGGCTCTATGAGCTAGAGATATTCGAAGCAACTCAAACATGGATATTTTCGCATTAGTGTGTTGGAGTTTTTGGACAATGCTATAATATGTTGGCCTTGTATCTTTAGGATTGGAAGATTTAGAAGCAGTCTTTTATTTGGAAGCGGAGGAAAGATTGAAGGGCATCTTAGGGACATTTGATGAATCTGGGATTTGTCCATTCAAATGTACCTGAGCTTGTGATCTAGTAACTGTGTTAGCTGAAGAATAATCTCTATCTCTTCACACAATTGTGATGACATTGCAATGCTCAAAGAGACAAGGTTCAACCATATTGATAATAGTGTTATTTCCAGGGTAAGCATAATTGACCTTTGCCCCCATATTAGGCTGAGAAGATGAAACTTTTTTACCATGTTTCAAAAATGGTTCTGTGAATGTTGTATGATCATTATTGCTCTTATGATTGTCAATGGTGATGTCTCCCTTATCAATCAGATCTTGAATAGTATGTTTCAAGCATAAGAAGTTATTAGTTTTGTGACCTTTACCTCGATGGAAATCACAGAATTCATTCTGTCTCCACCACTTTGGTTTAGGATCAGGATCAGATTGTCAGATCTTAGGCAAAGAGATGATGTGATTAGCCAACAGAGTTCTCATAGCTGATTCTAAAGATTCTCCAAGAGGAGTGAATGTTCGTTTATTATCAGCAGACCACTTTTTATACTCTAGCTTCTTTTGAGGTGATTCAAGCACCTTTTGTTCTGAAGCTTTTATGGCTTGGGTACCAATAGTTAGATTGAAAGCTAGTGCCTTTGATGGGGCATGAATAGTAACAACAATGCCATCTATGACGATGCCTTTATTCTTGTTCCAATTTTTGTTCTTGTCTTTAGAACTGGATCCTGATTCATACTTGTCCTTTTGAAGTGTGATGTCTCCTTTTTTCACAAGTACTTTTTCAATTTTGATTGCATTGTCTACCATCTTATCAAAAGATGTATGATCTTGCATTTGTAAAGGGTAGTTGATCTCTGGAACAAGATTATTGATGAAGATTTCTAGTTTCTCAATTTCTGGAATAGGCCTAGCATATAGAGAGAACTTCTTCCTCCATCTCTTAAGAAATGTTAGGAATGGTTCTCCTGGATATTGTTTGAGATTGCAAATATCAATCATGGTTACTAGATGTTGGATATTGTAGGAGTATTGCTGATAAAACAATTTGATCAACTCCTCAAAAGTTTTGATAGTAGAAGGCAATATAGAGAACCAGTGAATGGCTACTCCCCCTAGAGAATGAGGAAAGAGACACATCAGATAGGTTGGTTCATGCATGAATTCCATAGATTGTGCACAAAATTCTCTAACATGATCTTGCGGGTTAGAGTGTCCATCATACTTATCATATTTCAGCATTTCCACTCTTTTTGGGAATGGTGGCATGTACAAGTCTTTGTCAAATGGAAAAGGACATAGAGCCTCCATGGAGAACTCCTTGGGTTCCTTTTCTTTTTCAAGGTTGTTAAGTTTGACTTGCATGGCATGCATCTATTTCATCATAGTTGTGAGTGGAGTTTCTTCCTTGTGTGTAATGATATCTTCGACATTAAAGTTAGTAGGAAGTTTAGCTCCTTGATGAGCTAATTGTAAAAAGTATGCTTCTCTATCTTCTTTCAAGAAATGCTTCATCATTTTCTTGAATTCATCATCATTTTGATATCGAGCAATTTGTTCAGGTGTGGGTTCTTGATCTGCTCCATGTTGAGATTGAGTTCTGTGAGAACCAACCTTTGTCCCTGCTTGAGACATGGTAGGAGTTTTAGGACTCCCTAGGATAGATTGATGAGGAGTTTGTTGATTACCTCTGTGAGTTGATGAAGGAGGAATGTAACCAGTTTTTAATCGAAAGTTGCCAAGACCGTCATCTTCATAAAGACCAGAATTGTAGAGTTGCTCAAGAGTTGGAACTATGTGAGCAGACAAAGTTTCGGTGTTAAGTGCTTCTCCCGATTTCTTGTGAGAGGAAGCTCTAGTTTCCACCATTAACTTTAGGTGAAGCAAAAGAATAAGATGAAGACAACTGAAGAATGAATTGAATCAAGATGATCAGATGACGCAACCTTGTCAAGGTTTTATTGATTGAAGTATAGATTTGACTTAGATGAGGGATACTATGCCCTGGATGTATGGGTAGATGCCCAAAAGGTAGCGGATAAGATATCACAACACTTAGTCATTTTTGAAGATTGATTGAAGATTGATAGTTATGACAAGGTTTTGACACAAGATAAAAAAAAGACTCAAATTGATTAAACAAAAGGCTGGATCAGGTTCAAAAGGTCACTTTAGGAAAATGATTGGATTATCAATAGTTTGCTACTCTGTTCCTGACATAGTGATTTGTTTGACAGATTTTGGAAATAGGTTGAAAAAGCTGGATATCTAGCAATTCTGACAACTTTCTAGCAATTTTTCAAAACTTCTCAAATGACTTTCTGCAGGCTCGTATGACAGTGGGTAAAGCATGAAATGACAATTTACAAGCTCGTACGAGAGTGGGTATAGCATGAAATGACAATTGACAAACTTGTATGACTATTGTAAAACTCACACAACAGTTGATAGCAGGGTTTGACTTTTTTGAGTTGACTGGCAACAAAGATCGTACGATAGTGTACCAGATACCGTATGACAATATAGGGGTTATGAAATGACACTTTTTAAAACTCGTATGACTTTCTGACTCTCTGGGATGACTTTTGACTCCAGAAAGGAATTTTACTTCAATTTTTGCAAATTTTAGGGTTTTCAATTTTGGATTGTTTACAAATTATACTGTCCAGATTTGAAGATTATACCAGATTTGTTTGTTTTCAGTAACCAGATAGATAAGCAAGCACGCAAAATAGCAAGCAAGTGATTTCAAGCATGTCTGAAAATAATGAACAAGGGAAAAAGCAACCTTGCGCATGAACAATCAAGTGACTTATTTGTGCTAATCCTTAGAAGTGCTAATTGTGTATGTTCCAAAAGTTTTGCAATAATGTACATATTCCTAGAAAATGAAAATTTGGCCTCACTAGGGTTTTTAGTAATGGTTTGACTCTACAAATTTTATGATCCAAGAGGGCAAACTCCAATACATGCGCACCGGGGTTTTGACACAGTCTGAGAACTTAATCTTCAGGATCTGCTAGGGAGATCTGATAGCCCAACAAGAGACCACACCTGTGGAGATTTCTTCCAACAAGACATTTATATAGCGGTTGTCACTACCACGACGAAAATGGATATTACCGCTTGAGGTTCTGTCAACGTGGTTGACCCAATTAAGGGAATGTCCACTATGGTTAACCCTCTCTAAAGGTGACTCACAAGATATACCACATGGAGACTAGCTCCAGATTCAAGGATCTAAGTTTTTGGTACTACCCAAAAAGGGAGTAGAGCATAGTCCTCTAGCCTTTTCACTTTTAACCAAGACAAAGTAGATAGATAAATCCGACACGCTAAGACTAAGATTGTCTCACAAAGATCTATGATGTCAACCACTCATGATCTATCAACCTCTCCAGAGAGAGAATGTATCAATCAGAAGCTGAAGACGCACAAATCTAGTAGAACGTGAGACTCCCTCAGTATCCTCCCTACCTACAAGGGTTCCTTCATTGAGAAGAATTTCACTGGAAACCCACTCTCTCAAGAGCCACAAATAGTGTTCATAGGGACTATTTACTATGTGTAACAAAGATGCTGAAAGAAAATCTATGTTCATTTTTAATAGCCCAAAATGAAATTTGTGATATGAAAGCAATAAAGGTCACACAAGAGTTCTTTTTAATCCAAATCGAAACATTATCAGCTGAGAAGGTTACCTTAATTCCTCACAACATGCTTAGTAGATTTTTACCTATTTTTAGCAATTCTTGCACTTTTTCCAATCAAAATCAGTAGAAATCAATCAAAAATAGCAAATTTCAATTGTTAATGTTAGCTGTTAGTCGAAATCTAAAAACCAAATCTGAAAAACTATCTAAAAAAGTGAAATGACAATTGAACCCTGGCACTAAAACTCGTACGATAGTGGGTTACCTCCCAAACAATAATCTAGAATCTTGTACAATAATGGGTATCAAATCATACGACAATCAAGCTTCCAGATGACAGTGGGTTTCTGCTTGTGCGATCCTCGATCAAATCAACTATCATATGACATTGGGTATCTCTTGGTATGAGTTTCTGACAAAACTCATATGAAAATTGTATGGACAGAGAATAAAAATCGTAGCTTAGAACAAAAAAAGATAAGAAAATGATAGAAATTGATAAAATTTGAAGGGAAGCCCATTTCAGGGCCCCACAGTGGGTGCCAGAAATATGTGTGTGAATTTTGTACCTGATCTGTAGACACAACACTTCAGTAAAACATTAGAGGTTAGCTAAAATTGAAATCGTGCAGTGAAATGGAAACTAATCTAACCAAGCAATTTACTGCCTTCTAGTAGATGTGAGTATGTATTCTCATATTATACCGAGATCAGTGACCTTGACGACACCTAAACGAAGGATTTGAATGCAAAATCTAGATATGAAATGAATGCAAATTAATCTATATTTTTGATATTTTCTATGCAATTATGATGAAAAATCTGATATGAGTTCTAAGCTAGATGAAATTGATATGCAATGCAATTAATCTAACAATGATATGCTAAAATATGAATGATCTCACAAAGTTGTTTGATTCGCAAAGAAGCTTCAATTCTTCAGATACCAATTCGCTAGCATAAGTTTGCACAATTATGAGATATGATTATGAAGAGCTGAGCCTTGGTTTTATAGAAATCCAAGGCTTTGGATGTGCATGTAAAAAGCCATAAATCACTCAAATAAACTCGGGCTGATTTTTGAGTTATCAAAGAATAAAAGATAAATAATTCACAAAATCATGCAAAATCATGCAAGAACAGCTTTTTAACTCCAATCAAAGTTGAGTTTATTTTTAAAACAACTTGAATTGTTTTTCTGATTTAAAGTTGAACTGCTTTTTGAATGTGCATAATATTTATGAATTAAATTTAATAAATAAAGTGAGTTATCCTCAACTTAACTAATTTTTAAAAATAAAACAATTGATTTACAGGTTAATCAATTATTAAAATCAAACTTTTATTCAAAAATAGTATCATTAAATATGACAACTCGCTTTAATTAATTAAATAAGAATTTAATCAATTAATGATAGGAATTTTGATTTATTGTCAAATTTAAATAATAATAATTAGGAATAAATATAATTAAATTCAATTAAATAATTAAGTGGCAGAATTAAACTTAATTAATTAAATATTGAGAATATTCAATTAATCAAACTTTAGGATAAATAGGATTTATCACCAAATAATCATTAAATTAAAGATAATTAAGATAAATAGGAATATTACTAGGAATATTCCCCGATGCAGAATTTAGGATAATCAATTAGGATTCGATAATGTTTAGATGTGCCTTAGGTTAGGACTTTGATGTCGATTTCATTCAATGTGTCGATATAGGAGGTTAATGAACCTATAGCCCATTTTGGGGGTATTACAGTTATTAGAGTCAGCAGTAGCAGTAGTAGTTTGTTCAGTAGAGTGGGTAAGATCTTCATGATTAGGACCAGGGTCATGTTCTCAAGTATCTTGAGCGGGTAGATAAGGCTCTCCCTGATAGTCTATGTTAGAATTCTGAATATGCAAGAGCCTTTCATATGTCATAGGTTGGATTTTTGCTTCTTCTTCATCATCTAAATCCTCATATGCATTAGTGATGCTTCTAGGTTTTCTAAGCCTACGTTCATGATAGCCAATACTATTTTTTTCCTTGGGATTTCTGAATTCAGTGTGTAAAGGTTCAAGAAGACCTTTTCCTTTTCTAAGAGGAATTTTTCCATCATGTCCAATATTTTGCATAAGTTGATATCCCATACCATATTTTTCAGGTGAGATTTCAGTATGTTTATCCTTTAGTTCAGACTCTTTGTTCTTGAATAGTGAGGTAGCACTTTTATCCCTTGCTAGCTCTAGGGGAATTGTAGCTTTGATCATCCTAGTACCCTTATGAATAATAGGTGTTATAGTTGATGGAGATGATTTACTATAAGGTTTTGAAGAGGGAAAGTGTCCACTCGATAGGTTCCCATGCTAGTAGGTCTAACAAGTATTCTTTTTCCATGATCTGATAGAGGTTCTATTTTAGGAGGTGATCCTTCTTTTTTGTGAGGAACCATTCGATCTGAATGTTTAGGATTTTTGTGAGCACATGTTGAGTCTATAGGAATAGTGATTTCAATTCCATCATGAGGGAATTTTATGCAGGGATTGTATATTAAAGGAACTACTTGCATAGCATGGATCCAAGAGTGACCCAAGAGTATGTTGTATACTGAGGAATATCCAAAACTTGGTAGATGACATCCTGCTTAAAAAGTTCTACTTTTATTGGTAAGACTACCATGCCTTTAGAAGATAATTCCTATTCATCATATTCTTTGATTTTTATCTTTCATCTAGGATCAACAACATGCTCTAAGAAACCAAGAGCTTTAACTAGTTTAAAATTACAGATGTTCAAACTCGCGCCTCCATCTATCAAAATGTGATTGAATCTAAACTAATGGATGGAGACTTCAATGTGAAGGGGTTGATTATGAGGATGATTGACAGAGGTGTCATCTTTTTCAGAGAAAGTAAGACAAGGAGGTGAAGCGAGGTACCCGACCATGGATTGGAACTTTTTGACATCTAGGTTCCTAGGAATAATTGTCATAAGAAGGGCTTGATCAAGAATCTTCTTGTGACCAGGAGAGATGTCAAGTAGCTCAAGCATTGAAATATTAGCTATAGTGTGTTGAGGTTGGTTAACTAGATTAAGTTCCTGTGCAGTCGACAGGGTAGCTAGTTGAGTTGTTAAGATTGAAATTTTCTTAGAAGCAGAGGAGGAAGATGATTCTTCTCCTGATGGAACTTGAGAGCCAGTTACCATGTTAGAGGATTAGACTTTAGCTTTTCCCTTGGAGTGATAAGAAGATTCAAGCATGTTGATCACATTATCATTTTTAGAGTAAGTGTTGGCAACTTTGTTATCCTTTGTCTTAGAAGATTCTCCCTTTTCAAATTTAGGAAAAGGCTCTCTGAAATCCTTGTGATCATTATTAGCTTGTGGAGAGTCAACCACAATAGTTTTATTATCAATCATATCTTGAATAATATGCTTGATTTTCATGCATTCATTTGTTTTATGGCCTTTGTTGCGATGATAATCACAATAGTGGTTGTTGTTCCACCATTTAGGCTTAATTTAAGGATTATATGGTCTTGAATTATTAGGCAAAGTAATGATCTTGTTAGTTAGGAGAGTCTTCAAAGCATCCTCAAGTGATTCTCCAAGAGGATTGAAGTTCCTCTTAGGATTAAAAGCCCAAGGATTATCATTTTTAGCCTTCACAGTAGTAGAGAGATTGAACATTGGCTCTTTAGTAGTGACAGATTGTGAAGTTGAAGCCACAATTTCATCATTGACGACATCCTTAGTTTTGTTCTAGAATTTTATTTTATCTTTGTTATGTTGGTTGTTAGAAGAGGATTTAGATTGAAGATTTATATTTCCCGTACGAACAAGGACATCCTCTATGCAAATAGATGTTTCAACCAGTTTATCGAATGAAGCATGGGTTTGCATTTGTAATGCATAGTTCATTTTAGGAACTAGAGAGTTAATGAATATGTCCATCTTCTCACTCTCAAGAATTTTTCATGGATAGAACGAGTATAGCTTCCTCTATTGTTGAAGAAATACCACAAAGGATTCACCTTGACATTGTTTTATGTTGCAAAGATCAAGCATGGTGATAGAAAGTTGAATATTATAGGAATATTGTTGAATAAATCTTTGCACTAGCTAATCAAACAATTTGAGAGGAGGAGATAGTTTAGTGAACCACTCCATAGCTTGACCACTAAGACTCCTAGGAAAGAGTATCATGAGATAAGTGGGTTCATGCAATAATTCCATGCTAAGTGCGCAAAATTCCCTAATGTGATTGTTAGGATATTTTCTACCATCATATTTCTCATATTTAGGAAATTCAACCTTTAGAGGAAAAGATGGCATGTGTAGATCTTTGTCAAAGGGGAATGAGCATATAGCCTCAAGTGAGAAAGATGTTCTTGGTTGTTCTTTTTCCTTTTCTAAGTGTTTCATATGCTTCATCATGTCTTCCATCTGTCTTCTCAAGATTTCCATTTTAGATGGTTCTTCCTTTTTTATTAGATTATCAATGTCAAAGTTATGGGGTAATTTAACTCCTTGAGAGGCCAAGTGCAAGAAGTATTGGTCTTTATTTTGACTTAGAGTCAACTTCATCAGTCTTTGTAAGTGTTCATCTTATTGAAACTGCAAGATGTATTCCTCAGTGATTTCGTTATCTGAATCACCGCCTTGTGAGCCATGTGATCCATGTCTAGTGTGTTGAGAACCATGTCTATAATTAGGACATTCTTGATTTTATTGTCCAAAGTGTTTATCACCAAGTTGTTTTAGGAATTATCCAATCCTCTTACTTTGTTTGTCCATGGTTGGAGTGTAAGAAACACTATGTGCCAACTTAGGAAAGGATAGAGTAGATTTGCTAGATATGTTAGCAAAGCGTTTGAAACCCCAAGGTAGAGGATCTTCTTTAGTTGTGTTGTCAAAGATAGCTTCGGATTTTTTTCCTTCATGGACCTAAGATCTAGTTATGACCGGCATAAAATAAGTTTGTCAAAAGCCAAATAGGAGGACTTATGATGACTTGATGTTCAAGATAGGTAAGTAAAGATGTTCACTTGTCCAAAGTGTAATAATGTAAGAGAGAGATAGAGAAAAGATAACTTTTCATAAAGTGCCCAAATTGTGTGGAGATCCCTATGTATGACACTTGTGAATAAGTGAGCATTCTACTATACAAGCATGTAGTCAAGAGACCAAAGTGATCTTATCTAGCTGGGGACAATTCCTAACATGATGGAATGTACCAAATAACAAGATGAGTTAAGGATAGCAATGGAGAAGCAATTTTGGAAAAGTTTAAGCTTAGTCCAAGAGTTCAAGTTCAAAAAGTTGCAAGTTGATTGACAATTTTGAAACATTTCCTATACAAGGTTCATTTTTTGAAACATGTAATGTGAACAAGCAATAGTCTCAAGATGATCCAACAAGGGGAAAAGAAACCTTTTGGATACAAGCATATGTGAATTCTTAGTAAGGTGTCAAATATACCAAGTGTATCATGTGTATGTTCAACAAATGTTTCCACAAGTCTTAGCACAAGAAGACACATCAAGCAAGCTACCTAAGGTCAAGCGGGTAGTGTTGCAACCTTTTCCCACAACTTGGTACCCCTTTGCCTCACACAAAGTGATGTTGGATCTGTCATAGATTTTCATCCAAGGGAGTACATATGGTGAGTGTCTTGGGGTGATCCAGGTTAAGTCCACTTGGATCAATCCTTGCACAAAGGAAGCCACGCAGCCAAAAAGGATAGCTTCTAAGTCCTAAAGTGCTTAGTAAGGGCCTCCGTTCATGGCCACCCCTCGTAGTTCCACAAGCGGAATTAAGACCTTTCAACCTTACAAGAACCCAAGATGCATAGTTATCACAAGCAATATTTAGACCTCTCAGCCCTATTCAAAATGAATGTATTCCCCTTGTCATCTTGTAAACAAGATTACAAGCACCCCAATTAAATGTATTCTTTCTTAGCAAGATTTAGGCAACTAGGCCCTACACATGAAGAAGCATTAGGAATAGAAAGTAGCCAAGTCTTCTCTCTCTCTCTATCTCTTTGGATTGAAAGAAGCTTTTGATTATAGTGGGGTGGAGTATTTGGCTTTTCTTGTTCCCCACTTGGTTCATTCCCAAAAGATTGCTCTTTTGGCAGGCCCTCTAAAGGTAAATGCAAGAAAAGAAAGATGGATAGCTAGTGGAGGTCTAGATTTCTAATTTTCCCATAAGGAAAAGAGCATAGTCTCCTACTCCATAGTTTCTTACAAACACATCAAGAACATGTTCATTTACCCAAGACTAATTGCAAGTGATCAACCAAGTAGGTCTAGATTTTTGATTTTCCAACAGGAAAAGAGAACTCTCCTACTACTCAACCAATCACAAAACAATAAGACTTCTAATTAATCTAGGTGCCTAGAAATCAAATGTAAGCAACCACATAGTTTATTTGTATCTTCGAGGAAACCTACAAGACAAAGCATTAGTAGTTTTCAAGATAGAGTCTTTGGAAAGTGAATCCTACATCACAAAATGTTAGTAGGCATAAAGATATTGAGCTCTTTTGATAGGGAAACCCCTACAAAACCATAAGTTAGATCATAAAAAGCATGCAAAATAAAGCAATAGTCCTACAAGATCACTAGTTAGTCACTGTTAGAAGACTAGATAATCAAAAAATACCAAAAAAATAAAGCAATCTCAGCCAAAACTCAGACTATGACAAAGATAAATTTTGTGCAATAGTTAATCAATCTATCAAAAAATTGTACAACAGACCTTACAGAAGCAAGACAACATTCCAGATTGGTACGACATACCTTATAATGGTAGTGCAACACTTCACAGTAAGGCCATGCAATACTTCTTTGTATTTCAGAATGACACTTCAAAGAATGCAAAGTTTCACACAGTAGTATAATGAAATGTCACCCGGGTATTATAAGAAATGTCGTACAACCTTTGAGCCTGCAAAAATAAAATTGTCGAACCTGCGACAACAAGAAATAGAAAGCACAAGAAATGGAGCCAAAAATGAATGCTCAGCCCCATGGTGTGTGCCAAATATGTGTGATCAAAAGTGTGACACACTTCTGTGAACCATTACACTTGAGAAAATCCATGGGAGAGGAAGTCTCAAGAAGCGGCTCATAGCCTCCTAGTTGAAGCGAGTTTAATCCTTCTCATGGTGCTCATCAAATTGGCATGAAGGATTAATGACTTGACTACTCCAAAATGGAAGATTCAAATCTAATAATGAAGCTAGGATGCAAGAATGAAAGCTAACAATGAGAGATTGAGCTAAGAATGTATGCAAGAAACTAGTAATCTGGAATGAGAATGCAAGAGCTAAATATATGAAACAATGCAAGATTGAAACTAGATTAACAATGCAAGACAAAGCTAAGAATGAAGCTAAGCTAAGAATTCAAATGATAAGATTGCAAGAAAGCTAGAATGCAAGATGCTTGAGATAACAAGATTATAAGATTGAGATTTCAACAATGATCAAGATTGTGGACCCTTGAGCAAGGGAAGAGTTTCCTTTTAAAGGAATTACCTCAAGAATGAAGGGTAGAGATTAAGAGGAAAAAGAATGAGTGATTGAGATGAAGAGGCAAAAGGAGATGCAATGTTAGGTAGAGATGAGTGGTGAGGATTAAGAGGCAAAAGGGGAATGTTAGGTAGAATAAGACAAAATAGCAATTGAAAGCACAAATCCCTTTTAATTGCTAATTAATCAAGATTAAGTATGCACACATGTAAATGTTTTATTTTAATAAAAGTGTAGGAACTTTATATTAAAAGTAAGGTTTTAGCAATTAAATATATATGCAAGCTCTAGAAATTAGACCATAGTATAAGCTTGATATATGATTTTTTATTGAATTATGCAAAGGGGATTTTAAAGGTTACTCTGCATAATAATGCTTAGAAAAGAGATGATTTGATCAAAAGGGGGTGCTCAAGTTATAGTGGACCAATTTTAGGTGATTACAGGTTAGTTTTTTTAAACTAAGACTTGTGGTTGGGTTTGATTAGGTTTGCAATTACGTTGTCAATTTCATCATCATCAGTGGATTTTGAATTTTTTTGTGTAATATTCTCATGTGATGGTTGTGTTAAAAAATGTATTATTTTGGTAAAAATAATTCATTTGGTATAAGTCTAGTTATTTGGTAGTAAGATGAAAATTTTTGGTATGAGTAGAATTGTTTGCATAGTTAAATCTTTGCCTAGTAAGAAAAGTATGGAAAGGTTTTCAATTTTATAGGCATTTATTTCGATGTACTTTTTTAGATCTAAGGTTTGATGGAGATTTAACAAATGGATTCTTTGGGGGCTCTTCCTATGAGATTATGAGGGATAAAGTTATTCTTGTCTCCTAGGAAAAAAATAAACCTCAATATTGATTCTAGGAGGACCCCCAAACTTATGTATCTATATAATATATTACAAAAAAAAATTATTTATTTTTTTAAACCATTTTATAGCATGGAGAATTTTTGAGGGCCAAAAATCCATCTAAATATGTATGATTTGTATGGTCATATGAATTTTGTACACACAATGTGCATGTAAGTCAGTCATAGTCATTAAAAGGGTATGCAAAGAATATTATTTTAGTAGAAGACCACATGGTCTAAAATAGAATATTAAATAAAAGGTGATTGAGCATAGGGTATGAGTAATAATATCATTCACAAGTAAACTCAAAATGGGGACCAACCCCCAAGCACACCCAACCCATAGGGGGCTAAGGCATCAATAACTTGGCAATGAGTTTGTATCATTATGGATCCACTAGTCTCCCTATTCCACCATAAATATCACCTATTAGCCACTAGCTAGCTACTATGTCACCTAGAGTACCATTAGTTCCACCTCACCACCATGTATCCTAGACTACTTATTAATCATGGTTTTCATAGATGAGTTATATAAATGCACCTAAAGTGATTTTTTTTTCAAAGAGCATAACTATATCCTAAGGAGTTAGATCTGTACATTTTTTTAAAGAAAACTTAGCTACCATTATATTTGTCTAAAAACAACAAGTACATATCAAGCACAAAGAGTGAACAATAAGATTATAATGTCCTCTATGACCTCTTGTGCTCTCTCAATTTGTACAGACGAGAATATGCTCTTGTTTACATCCACAATACTAGCATAGGTCTCCATATTATTCCCCTTGATCTCATCCCTTAGCACATTAATGGTATCCATCTTATGATCACTCTTCAACACCTCTTCCACTAGGAAGGAATATGCTACTAAGCCTTTGAATGTAGTAGGATTTAGATTCTTCAGAGCCTTACTGTTTATCTTATGCAAATACGGCTTAATCATTTTGTGAATGACCTTTTTTGTCATGGCTTAATTTGCAGTCATGTGAGCCACTTTATAAACCACCTTTCTCAAGATTTTTTTATTATGTTCATGTTGTCCACCAAGTAGAGTATCCCCCAAGATCGTCTTCAGGACATCCAGTGCAACATCAACTTCTATCACAAAGATCTCCTTCAATTGGGAGTCTACATCTGCATTGCACACACACCTAAAGTTAGCAATCACCACCTCCTACGAAGCCATTTTTCTTGATCTTTGCTTGGAAAATACTCAGTCAAAGATGATGCTCCAACTTGGAGTAGTGCCAATAGTAACTGCCCTCACCACATTGAGTGAATCTCCCTCAAAATCAATTGAGAGAACATTTTTGTTTCTACGAAATCTTAGGCCACCAAGTAGGGCCGCATATTTTGCATCATTGTTAGTTCCATCTAGAATTTTTATATAGAGCATCCTGATATCAATTCTCCTCTTTCATTTTTGATAAACAAGAAATAATAAATCATAGAAGCAAGAATCAAGTCTTTACCTTGTACCTAATTGCACCTCTATCGAATCTGAAGTGGTATTTGTGTCAAAGTTCAAAGGCCTTGAAGGAAGCCTCTCTAAACCTCTATTTGCGCAATATAAGTGTGGATATTCTCAAGATTTAGATGTATAAGTGAAGTTATGCTGGCTTTTTACTCATATAATATAACTTTGCATTCAAGGATTGTATGATATCCCTCAAAGTGGTCCTATTTATAGATTTTTGAGATGGATGGTCAATAGCTAAGATTGTATTTTAAGATCATGGGTTGGGTTTGAATGAGAGATTTGAATACATGTTAAGTATCACCTTGTGATTGATTCATGATAGGAGCTTTGTGATGTCTATAAATTTCCAACCATACATGACAATTTATACATAACCCAAAAAGAGAAATCTACACAAACAAGCATTTATAATAGATATCCAAAATAATAGGCAACATGCCATAAAATATGACACAAGATATACCCTAGTTAAACCCTCAAAGGAGAAGAACCCAACCTCCAAAAGAATCCATCACTCATATTATTCAATAATGAAATCATTACAATACATATTTAGAGTTTGTCAATTGCACTTATGAAACACAAGATCTCTACAAGAACTCCATGTGAACAAGCATGTATCCACAAATCTAATGCATCAAACCCTCACAAATGCAATCAAGACATGCTCTAAAATTATAAACCTTAAAAAATTATCCTCGTAATTTCTTTTGCAGAACCAAGCTTGCAGAAAACCATCAAATGTTATTACATAAACCTATGACTAATACCATAAGATTGAAAAATCATCAATCCCTCATTTAATATTGGGTATTAAGTTTATCCAATATTAAATATTTCCCAATGTGCAAAACCGCATTAAATATTTACTACAATATTACATACGACACATAAAGTGACCCTAGAGACATTAACTATATGCACCAGAAATAATAATAAATTAAATTATGACATTATGCAAGGTGAACAACATACATTTTCCTAACATTATCCTACTTGTGTACATTGCATAAGCAGTAATAAATAACAAAATTAAACATGCTCAAATGTGAACAATCCTTATAGCCACATATACCATCAAAGAATCAAATTTCTCCATGTGTTCCATCAAAATACCCATAAAAAGAAACAGGGTGACCACTATATTGAAAATGAATGTTCTTATTCTCCATCATTCCAATGCTTAAAGATAAGAATTCATTCAATAATATGCCACATTATCTAAAACAAAGAAGTGCAAGTCTTAGTTTGACCAATATCCCAAATAGGGACACTCAATACAATAATAACAATATGCATCAATAGCTCAAATGAAATAATCACCATATCTAAAATAAAACCCACAACAAATTCTAATACATGATATCCATACCTCAAATGTATACAAATCATAACAAGTGAATCATGTGCCATCACCATATACAAACCAGAACATGCAATCATAAGCTCCAAGTGCCACCTATCAATGAAGAACATACACATCTGGAACTCTCACTGCATAGGTAATGTCCACTATGAAAAAGATCAAGGAATTAAAAGATCCACCAATAGAATCACATGAAGGTGAAACCAACATCATGTAGTGCTAAGGAGCATCTACAATAATATGCAAAGCTTGTAAATAAATCTACTATAATTTCACTAAGTCCTACTAGTTGGTTAGTGGCTCATGAGTGGCATGTCGATAGCAATGCCACCCCAAGTAGCACACCAATACTAGTTGAGAAAGGAACCTAAAGTTATATGAAATCAATAGAATATTTTTTAAAAACTAGAGCATTGAAGCACTGAGGATCAATCCCCCATGGGATTAAGGGTCCAAGTCTTGAGGACTGAATCTCATTGACTTGGTCAATGATCCAAGGAGCTAATGATATTGACAACTCACAAGCTATTAGTTTGTGAAATGAAGTGAAATTGGGTCCTCATTCCAGATACATAAACTAAGATCTTGATTTTCAAATCACTATCATTCATTGGAGGAAATAGCCAACAAGATCCAACTTCAGGTCCAAAGGAAAGTTGAATGTTTTTTATTAAGGTAAAAATAGGTTTTGAAGGGACCTGAAACCCTTTACAAGAAGGCCATAGAATATAAACCAAGAAGGCTCACAAAAAATAATAGTACAAGACTGAGACGAGGGATTACCACCTGGCTCCCACCACCCGAAATAGACACTACACAAAAGGAATAGTGTGCAGCAAAAAAAAAACAAAGGGCCAAAGGAAAACCCACAAATTAAGATTTACCTCTTGCCATACCCTTGTGGGAGCGAAGAGTCATAACAAAGGAGGGCGTAGATGCCTTAGATTTCATACCCTTCACTGTAATCCATCCCTCCTCCACCTTAGCAGCCTCATCCTACCAAAACGTAGAATCTGGTACTGGATGTTAGCTTGTGGTGACTAATCAGGAAAGTACTGTACACTTTTCCTCCCGACCTCGCCGGGGTTTGGGGCCGGGCCGGGCCCCGAGCGGGGGTTTGGGGGCGGCAGCCCCCAAGAGCAGGGGTTCGGGGGCGCAGCCCCCAAGGAAAATTTTTTTGAGGCTGACTACTTTTCAGTTATTTGGGCCGACTACTTATAACTCATTCTAACCCTAAAGTGGAAAAATATTGTATAATATGGCTTAGGGTTAGGGATTTTCATTATGTATGATTTTAGTACTTGCGACAGATTTGGGTTGTAAGGGATTACAGATTGTAATCAGGTTGTAATCACTGGATAATAATAATATTGGACTCGCTGTTGGTGGACGTAGCCTAGGGATTGGGTGAACCACGTTAAATCTGTGTGTCTTGTGTTCTATTCTGTGTGGTTTATTATTTTCTGATATTAGTTATATTTGCACATAATTGTTATTTCTGCCTTGTTAATCCTAACAAGTGGTATTAGAGCGAGGTTATTTCGTTCGTTCTTTCATCTATTCTCTGAAGCAGGTCTCACAAGTTAGTGGGAGAGTCTCTCGGTTAAGTGGGAGAAATGGCAGACGAGGGTAGGCTGAAGGTTGATAAGTTTAATGGGTAGAACTTCCAGTTATGGAAGATGCAAATGGAGGATTATCTCTATCAGAAGGATCTATGGCGGCCATTAGAGGGAGTAGCCAAGAAAGAGCAATCAATGTCTCAGGAGGATTGGGATATTTTGGATAGGAAGGCACTGGGGAGTATTCGTCTACGCCTGGCACAATCGGTGGCATTCAATATTACTGAAGCAAAGACAGCTAAAGATTTGATGGAAACCCTAGCGAAGTTGTATGAAAAGCCTTCAGCTTCAAACAAGGTATTTCTTATGAAGCGTTTATTTAATATGAAAATGGTAGAAGGTGGATCAGTTACTGATCATTTGAATGAGTTTAATATAGTTACAAGTCAATTAACATCAGTTAAAATTACTTTTGATGAAGAGGTTAGGGCTCTCTTGATTTTGTGTTCTTTGCCAGAAAGCTGGAATGGCTTGGTAATGGCTGTTAGTAATTCTGTTTCTGGTTCTAATACCCTAAAGTATGATGATGTTATTGGTGTTATATTGAGTGAGGAAATTCGTAGGAAAAGCTCAGGGGCATCCACATCGGGTAGTGTATTGAACACAGAAAGCAGAGGCAGAACAAGAGATAGAGGAAACAACTCTGGAAATCGTGGGAAATCAAGAGGAAAATCAAAGGGAAAGAGGTCCGAATCTAAAGGGCCAAATGATTGCTGGTACTGTGGAAAACCAGGTCATAAGAAGAAAGATTGTTGGTCTCGGAAGAAAGATCAAGGAGACAAAAATGATGGAAACAAGGAGGCAAATGTGGTAAGTAACAAATCCGAGGAGGATGCTTTGCTCTTGTCCTTAGAAAGTATTAATGATTCATGGGTTTTAGATTCTGGGGCTTCATTTCATGCTACACCCCATAGAAGTTATTTTATTGATTATGTCCAAGGGGATTTTGGGCTAGTTTATTTGGGAGATAATGAACCCTGTCAGATTGTTGGAAAGGGAAAAATTAAGATTAAGTTGCAGAATGGGAATCATTGGCTACTACAAGAGGTAAGACATGTTCCAAGGCTCAGTAGGAATTTAATTTCAGCAGGGCAACTGGGTGATGAGGGTTGCACAATTACTTTTAATGATAAAAATTGGAAGGTTTCAAAAGGTTCCTTAGTAGTAGCAAAAGGTGTGAAAGTAGGCACCTTATATCTTTGTACAGGTCATACTGTTCCTTCTACTTTAATTGTTTCAGAAGATAATGAATGTTCAGGAACAGTGGCTGCAGTTGAGCAGGAAGAACATCAAACTGTTGCTGTAGATTATGACACAGCACTGTGGCACAACAGACTCGGGCACATGAGTGAAAAAGGTATGAAATTACTTCATTCAAAGAAAGTTTTACTTGGTCTGAAATGTGTCAATATGGATTTCTGTGAAAGTTGTGTTTATGGAAAACAAAAGAGAGTTAGTTTTGTGAAGAGTGGGAAGGAAAAGAAAAATGAGAGATTAGAGCTTGTGCATACAGATGTATGGGGACCAGCTCAGGTATCTTCCCTTGGTGGCTCTCTGTATTATGTTACATTTATAGATGATGCAACAAGAAAAGTATGGATTTATTTCCTTAGACAGAAATCTGATGTATTTCAAACTTTTAAGAAATGGAAATGTTTGGTTGAGAATGAGACTGGTAAAAAGTTAAAATGTCTCAGATCTGATAATGGTGGTGAGTATTGCAGCATAGAATTTGAAGAATATTGTTCCTCTAATGGTATTCGTAGGCAGAAAACTGTACCAAGGACTCCACAAGAAAATGGAGTGGCTGAACGCATGAACAGGACAATAATGGAGCGTGCAAGGAGTATGAGGTTGCATGCTAGGCTGCCCAAAAATATGTGGGCAGAGGCAGTGAACACTGCTATTTATTTAATCAATAGAAGCCCCTCTACTCCTTTGGACTGTGGTATTCCAAAGGAAGCATGGAGTGGTAAGAAGGTGAGTTATTCTTTTCTCAAAACCTTTGGTTGTGAAGCTTTTGCACTTATAGATTCTGAAAATAGAACCAAGTTGGAAGCTAAGTCAAAGAAATGTGTATTTGTTGGGTATGGCATTGATGAATTTGGTTATAGGCTTTGGGATTTTGAAAATCATAAAATTGTAAGAAGCAGGGATGTCATATTCAATGAGAAAGTATTGTACAAAGATTTGTTGCTGCAGCATGAGAAGAAAGAAAATGACTATGTAGTACTGGATGATACTCCACAAGTTCATGTTCCAGTAGTTCCTTATGCTCCGCAACAACAGCAACAACAAATACCACACACCCCAGTGAGTGTTAGACGGTCAACAAGGCTACGTAGACCTCCAGAAAGATTTTCTCCATCTTTGTATTCTATTCTGTTAACAGATGCTAGTGAACCTGAATGTTATAATGAAGCTGTGCTGGTGGATACAAAGCTTCAGTGGGAGTCTGCAATGACAGATGAAATGGACTCTTTGCTGAAAAATTAGACATGGGATTTATGTAAGTTACCTGCAGGTAAAAGGGCTTTACAGAATAAATGGGTTTACAGGATAAAAGAAGAGGATGGAGGTACGAAAAGATTTAAAGCCAGATTAGTCGTAAAAGGATTTGCACAGAAATATGGTATTGATTTTGATGAGATATTTTCTCCAGTTGTTAAAATGACTTCTATTCGTACTGTTTTAAGTATTGTGGCTACTGAAGATTTGCATTTAGAGCAGCTTGATGTTAAAACAGCCTTTCTTCATGGTGATTTGGACGAAGAAATATATATGGTTCAACCACAAGGATTTGAGGTCACCGGTAAGGAGAATTTGGTGTGCAGATTGCAGAAAAGTTTATATGGCTTGAAGCAAGCACCTCGGCAATGGTATATTAAATTTGACACTTTTATGAATAGGCATGGATATAGTCGGTGTCATTCTGACCATTGTGTTTATTTTAAGAGGTTGGATGATGACAGCTACATTATTTTATGTTTATATGTTGATGATATGCTTGTAGCTGGGTCTAACATGGATCACATTAAGGGGTTGAAACAACAGTTAGCAAAATCTTTTGCTATGAAGGATTTGGGGGCAGCAAAACAAATCCTTGGTATGAAAATTTGTAGAGATAGGAAAAATAAGAAATTGTCTCTATCTCAGGCTGATTATATTGAGAAGGTGTTGCAACGTTTCTCTATGGAAAATGCCAAAGCTGTCAACACACCTTTGCCTGGTCATTTGAAATTGACTAAGGATATGTGTCCCAAGACACCAGAAGAAGAGACTAAAATGTCTAAGGTACCTTATGCTTCAGCTGTAGGGAGCTTAATGTATGCTATGGTATGTACTAGGCCAGATATTGCACACGCAGTGGGAGTCGTTAGCCGTTATATGAGTAACCCTGGTATTGAGCATTGGAATGCAATCAAATGGATTCTCAGATATTTGAGAGGCACATCCAGTAAGTGCTTACACTTTGGGGGTTCTACTACTACTGTACAAGGCTATGTTGACTCAGATTTGGCAGGAGATATAGATAGCAGGCGGAGTACTACAGGTTATATATTTACTGTTGGTGGGATAGCAGTGAGTTGGATTTCTCGACTACAAAAGGTGGTTGCTTTAT
Organism: Chamaecyparis obtusa; assembly: GCA_027943335.1. Taxonomy (NCBI): domain Eukaryota; kingdom Viridiplantae; phylum Streptophyta; class Pinopsida; order Cupressales; family Cupressaceae; genus Chamaecyparis; species Chamaecyparis obtusa. The sequence goes on along the minus strand of BSBK01008307.1, from coordinate 485,257 downwards.
CCACTACAGAGGCAGAGTATGTTGCTGCTACAGAGGCAGCCAAGGAGATGATATGGCTTCAATTCTTCATGGAAGAATTGGGACATCCACAAATGGATAATTTTCTACATACAGATAGCCAAAGTGCCATTCATCTTGCAAAGAATTCTACTTTGCACTCAAAGACAAAACACATACAGTTGCGGTACCATTTCATTCGATCAGTTTTGGATGATGGACAGTTAAGGCTGGAAAAGATTCATACTGATGATAATCCAGCAGATATGTTTACAAAGGTAGTAACAAAGGAGAAGTTGAACTCATGTTCAGCTTCAATTGGTCTTCTAGACTGAACAAAATAAAGGAACAGCTGAGTCCAAGGTGGTTCAATTCAGTGGGGCCTCATGTGGGTAGCGGTATTGCTACAGGATCAGTCTCCAAGTGGGAGGTTTTTTAGTATAGTGTGGATACTGATCAGTCACCAAGTGGGAGATTGTTAGCTTGTGGTGACTAATCAGGAAAGTACTGTACACTTTTCCTCCCGACCTCGCCGAGGTTCGGGGCTGGGCCGGGCCCCGAGCGGGGGTTCGGGGGCGCAGCCCCCGAGGAAAATTTTTTTGAGGCCGACTACTTTTCAGTTATTTGGGCCAACTACTTATAACTCATTCTAACCCTAAAGCGGAAAAATATTGTATAATATGGCTTAGGGTTAGGGATTTTCATTATGTATGATTTTAGTACTTGCGACAGATTTGGGCTGTAAGGGATTACGGATTGTAATCAGGTTGTAATCACTGGATAATAATAATATTGGACTCGTTGTTGGTGGACGTAGCCCAGGGATTGGGTGAACCACGTTAAATCTGTGTATCTTGTGTTCTATTCTATGTGGTTTATTATTTTTTGATATTAGTTATATTTGCACATAATTGTTATTTCTGCCTTGTTAATCCTAACACTGGACACCCAAAATCCTGAGAGGGAAGACCATCAATACTTGCAGAAGAACCAAAGATAGGGCTAGCAACAACCTGAGAGACCAAGCCAGCAAGAGTGATTCTCTCAATAGTCACAAGACAATCTCTAGAACAAGCCATAACATAGGCAACACTATCTTGAGACACAACTTGAGCATCAGCACAAGGAGCAAAAGAAACAACTAAAAACCTTGCAATCAGAGGGACAGTAGCACCATTATCAGCAGAATCCTGAGACTCAGCATGAGCAACAACACAGGGATCACAAGAACCAGCAGAGATCCCAGCAACCAAAGGGATAGCAACACCCTTATCAACAAAAACCAAATCAGCCTGGGAAGAGACTGCAAGACCATCCTCTGCAACCACCTAAGAGAAACTTTGATCGAACTTTTTATCAAATGTATAATGTTGTTCAAAAGTTTAGTCCCCTTCTCTTGTACTGTTGTTTTTCATTGGTCTATCTTGTGCAGTAGTTTGGGGTGTTTTTAGTTAGGGGTTTGGGGTGTCTAGGCCTCTATTTTGGCTAGACTGTTGTATCTTTGGAACCCATATAGTTTTATCTTAAGTTCCAGTTATGTAAAGGGTTTCGGAGTCCCTTCAAAACCTATTGTTACCTTAATCAAAAACTATATAATGTTGTTTAGAAGCACCATTCCACCATGTGGAAGACCATTTCTTTTTCTCTAGAGTGCAATGGGCAGCAGCATACCCAATTTTAAAAAATCTTCTGCATCTAAAAGGAACCCCTTCATAGTCCAAGATTTTAACCCAGCTACCCCAAGAAGAATTAATCACAATCTCAATAGGAAACCCTTTAGATATATCTATCTCCACAAGAATTCAGGCATAAGTAGAATGCAAAATATTAGAGGATTCAACATCACCATGCAAAAAACACCTAAAGCATTACCCACTTCTTCTAATAGAGCATCAAACCAAAGGTGAAGAGGAAGGTGAGAAAGTCGCACCTAGATAGGAATCATGTTAAACTGAAATGAAGGGTTCCCATTGTTGAGAAGTCCAATTGTGCAACTAGGGAAGGTTGGGCCAAAAACCCCAAAATCTGCAAATAACAACATGAGAGGAGAAGATGGAAACATTAGCATCTAGCTCCTTCTCCAACTCCACATTCAACTTCACAGATATGGAATTTAAGATTGTAATAAAGCTCCTCATTTCCTGACGATGCGAAAGCCCTAAAGAAGCCCCAAAAAGTCGAGAGACAAAGGGAGATGAGGGGGAAACACCCATAGCCCCCCCCCCCATCCCCAGGATGTGAGGCACCAAGGGCCTATGAAGCATTAGAAATCCCTTCAACCAACATAGCTAACCCCCTCATTCACAATCCCAAAAGAGGGCACGTAGGCAAAGAGGGAGTTATTTGATATAGGAGCATATGAGGAAGGCATCACAGGGAGCGAGAAATTGAATTTTTTCAGCAACTTTCAAAAAGTTGTAAAGTTACACATGGCTTTAATTTTTATATGCAATAGAGGAAGTGTGAACAAATATTACAATGCAACTTAAGGAGTGTTGAATGTTGTGTATGATTATCTCCTCTTTTTTATTTGATGTGAACATGTGATGACTAGATAAAATGGTGTAAAAGTGATAATATTTAACATAAATAAATAGATATGGAACTAAAAACCAACACAAAGGTACAAATCTAGAAATAAGATGCAAAGTAGAATCTATAACTAAAATTTGGAGCTAAAAATGTCAATCTATGAAGAGAGGCACCCTAGACCTAGCGGTGTCTTCCTTAAATGCGGCTTTAGATTCTCAAACAAGATGCTCTATAGATTTTTCCTTCCAAAATTCATCCTAAAAGTTTCAATTGGGTGAGCTAATTGACATAGTCCAAGGGTTTTCACCTGTTCAAAGTATGAGAATGTGTGTTATAGTCTGCTACATGCAAATATGCAACTCTCTAGTGTTGGATTTGCAACCTTCACACATAGAAGAGGAAAAACTGGTTTTTTTGTATAGGGGATCACCTAAGTCAAACCCCAATTTAGTATTTCCTATTGACCATGATGTTAGCACAACCAATGACAGGTGAATTGAGAATGAATTGCCTCTCTTGAAAAGTGATGTAATAACTCCAAGGTTCATTTCCATTTAGGTCTTAGTAGTGCAAGTTAACCCAATTGTTTATGTGGTTGTTATAATAAATGGAACTTGCTAACTCTTTTGAAGGTTTAGCTGAAAGTGTGCAATCCAATTTCCAATCAACAAATAATCATTTCAAGAAAAGATAAACAGGCATTGCATTCGCAATGATAATTTTGAGAATGAAAAGCTTTCCTAAATTACCACTCTATTCTAACATGAATTGTGGAATAAAGATCAAAAGAAATTAAGATAACAAGAATTGAAATGAAAGCTACACTACTGAAAAATGATAACTAATATTCATCCTATAAATCTCTCAAAACAAATAATACATAGATTAGAATTCTCACAATCAATTCATATATCAATGCAATCATATGAGGAAAAACAAACCTTCATTAATCACAATGATATACCCGTACACAGAAGTGAGACAAATTTGTATGAAGGTGTATTTAAATTGAGATACAACCAGATTCTTCACAATGAGAAGAACAAATACTCAACTATCACTATCGAATGATTGAATAACTCATATGCCAGTGAACAAAATACATGGTTTTATTATTAACTTTAAATTTTCACGGTTTTATTATTAACTTTAAATTTTCACAATATTCTGCAGATTAACACACTGAAATTGCATAATATTTGCTACGATGCAAGAAGAGAGTTTTTCAACCATTAATAATGAAAATAAGTCTGCATAAATAGTTTTACATCCAATTCAACCAATCGTGTAGCTAAGGTTTTGGCAAAAAAATAGTTGGACGCTCAAAAGAAAGGCAAACCCAAATTTAACTTGAATCAAACTACAGTCTATTTATGCCCTAACATAATCTCTTCTACAAGAGAAACTGGCAACGCTAGAAAGACAAATAAGTTTCAACTTTATACAATCAAAATTCACTGATATGATTAGCAAACTTCAGTAGCTTCATCATCATAAAAATGCTCAAAAGTTATTAAGGAATGAATTTATATACTCAAGAAATGCACTTGAATAGTTCAGGCTGAGATCAGAGATTGGACCTTCAATGATTTTGTTGGTAGACTTTGAAATGTCAACAGCTAACCCCCTCAAAAGCATTGTTCGTTAACTATGTTTTGGGGTTAGAGACAATGAGACATTAGATAGGATACCCTCGATCCTTGTATCACTTCTATTATGCATTGAGACATCGGATAGGATACCATCGATCCTTGGGGTTTGCAGAACAATAAAGCACTTTGGATGGATGGTGGGGTCGGGTTTTGAGGCTAAGGAGTTTACTTTCCCCAACTTTGGTGAACATGAACATTGGAAAGGTAACCTTTGATTTCCAAAGTGTACAAACTTGAATTCCATGTTCTTGTGGGGGATAAGGAGCTCTTAAAGTTCAACTTTTGATTTGGTTCTTTTTTAAATCATCAGCATTGAAGTCTGAATTCCGAGTGATGGTTACGTTTATTTGTTGGGGATTAGAGATGGGGATTCCTGTCATCTTTTCCTACACTTCACTATTCATTTCAGATGAGCCTCGAGGCTCAATCTTCGAAACCCTTGTGTTTTTCATTAGATCCTTAGGTTTTTCATGAATGTATTTCTTGATTTGCGAGAACCTTATGTTTTATTGCAATTTGAAGTTCAAACCCTAGTTATACCTAGGTCTCACTCTTATTTGAGGGATTTATTGAGAAACCCTGAGATCTATCTTGTACAAGAGAGCAAAGGCCCACATGGGGCCAAGTTTCAGCTAGGGAAAAACAAAGAGAGCACAAACAACCACTCCCTAACACTTAAGAGATGAAGAGGGTGAAACCTTCAAAGGACTTAGTGAAGAAAAAGGAAAAAAAAAAAGCAAAACACAAATGACATGTCGACCCTTAAAGGACGCCCTAAGAACAAACAAGACAAATAGAAAAAAGATGAAAGCCCCCATTCACAAACACCATATAGCCAACCTCGATCACCGATAGAGAGTATGTGTGTGGTAGGTCACATAAATCCAAGGGCAAGAATGAGTAGGGCACAAGTTAGGTCAGTGTGGAACTCTTCGGGCTCAAGATGCCCTAGCTTAAATGTGCAATGTGAAGAATGGATTTGGCAACTCTCTTTCTATAGATGGCTTACTTGTATCAGCAAGCCACCTAGAGCATTTAATGCCCTTCACGGTTAGGTTGGGGATCACAAGCAAAGCCAACATGAGACCACACCAAGGTCAGGGATTGAGCATCTAATGTTTACTTCTCACCAAAAGAGCATTGGACACTCAATGTTCGATCCCAAAAGGAAGATCAGGGTTGGGGTCAAGCACATAAGGTTCACTTGGAAACAAGTGAACACAGGAAGTCCAAAGCTTGACACTGACAAACAAACAAAGGAAAAGGGAACACAGTGAAGATCAATGGTCAAGGATCTAGTGTTTTGAAGTAAAAGGGAACAATGAAGTCTCGAGGCTTAACTTTGAAAAAAATAAAAGAAAAGAAAAAGGGGAGGGAATGAAAGAACAACCCTAAGGGGAAAAACCCTTAGGGACTAAAGCAAATAAGAGGGGGTCCCCACTTTGCAAAGTGACAAAAATTAGCCATAAAACAAAGAGAAGTGCCCTAGACATTTCTTCATCATCAATTCTTTTCAACCAACCCACAAGCTGAGGTATTCATTTGGTACAAAACGTTTCATGGACTCAACATCTAAAGTCATCAAGCCTACACCTAAATATCGAGATTCCATAAAATGTACATGTGGATTTTATTATTCTAAGATTAAGATAGGAACATTTAGGAGAGGACTCGAGTCAAGGAATGGTAAATTTTGTTTTGTTTTTCTTTGATAATTATATTTTTACATCTTGAACATGGTCAGCACAATTCTTTGAAAACATTATTAGATTGTCGATATAGAGATAATAATACTTCCTACTAGCCCCTTGAAAGCAATATTCATGGCTCCTTGAAAAGTGGCTCCTGCCTTAATCAAACAAAACAACATTTGACAATAAGCAAATGTTGCCCACTTAGTGGTGAAGGCAAATTGCAATCAATCTTCCTCTCTCACCATGACTTGGTTGTAACTAGAGTATCCATCTAGGAATGACATTATCTATGATCCATTCATGATCTGCAACACTTTGGGGGTTGAAGTGGGTCGTTATCTTTCTCCAAGATTGGGTTGAGATTTTTGAAATCTATGCAAAGCCTAATTACTCCATTCTTTCTAAGTATTGGTACCAAATTAGCTACCAAGTTGAATGCCAACTAGATATGCATCCTCACATTCAACAACATTTATACTTCTTTCTAGATCAAAAGGCTCTATTAACATACTGACTTGACATTGCCTTTACCGAAAAGGCTTTGGCACCAAGCTTTACTCTAAAGGTAGTCTTTTACACTTGGCAACCTCATTGTGACCAAATATTCTTTATAAAGATACCATCCCTTTAGGGATAGTGTTGGTCTTTAAGTTCATTATGTCATCTTCCATAACTCAAAGGATTCACTATCTTCTCCATTAATCACCTATGCAACAAAACCCCATTACTTGTTATAAATTCTAGAACATGATGGTCATCATTGAAAACTTGGAAGTTGGTCACATTGTCCAACATTGCGAAAGTGAACACCAACTCTATGAAAATCTCTTCAATTAAGAACCTTCCATAGGTTATAGGGAACTAGCTTTAATGGCGAGGGAATTTACCACATTATTTCTCCTCATAAAAAACTTGGAAGTTGGTCACATTTTCCAAAATTGTGGGAGTGGACACCAACTCTATGAAAACCTCTTCAATCAAGAACCTTCCATAGGTTCTAGGGAACTAGCTGAAATAGCGAGGGAATCTTCCATATTACTTCTCCTTGGAATTGATCTAATATTAGAAGCATCGAAATCCTCAATTTCCCACACTTTGCTCCTATAAGTAGTTAATCATTTGTCATGGAAGGCAATATTGACTCCATATTTTCCTGATGATGAGTAGAGAGTCACCTACTATCAACTACTTTGCCTTCCTTTTATGAGCAAGCAGTAAATCATGCATTAAGGCCTCTACCATATTATTTGTGTAGGTAAATTACGACAGACTAGAAAAAAAATCCTTTGGAGCTAACCAATGCTACCCTTGGCACTACACATTATTAATTTTTAGAACCATCAAATTTCATCTTTGTTGTCATGATCTCGGTCAACCTTCATCTTTGTTGTCATGTTCAATATTTGAAGTATCCTCCTTATAAGGTTAGTGTGGGGATGATGTTTCTTGCTATTTCGACTACTATAGGCTGATTATCCTTTCATCCCTTTTGCTTTTCTTTAGGTATTGCCTCTACCAAAAAGGCTTTAGCACCAAGCTTTACTCTAAAGGTAGGCTTTTACACTTGGCAACCTCATTGTCACCGAATATTTTTTATAAAGATAGCATCCCTTTAGGAATAGTGTTGATCTTTAAGTTCATTATGCCATCTTCCATAACTCTAAGGATTCACTATCTTCTCCATTAATCACTTGTGCAATAAAATCCCATTACTTGTTATAAATTCTAGAACACCGTCATCATTGAAAACTTGGAAGTTGGTCACATTGTCCAACATTGCGAGAGTGAACACCAACTCTATGAAAATCTCTTCAATTAAGAACCTTCCATAGGTTATAGGGAACTAGCTTTAGTGGCGAGAGAATTTACCACATTATTTCTCCTCATAAAAAACTTGGAAGTTGGTCACATTTTCCAACATTGTGGGAGTGGACACCAACTCTATGAAAACCTCTTCAATCAAGAACCTTCCATAGGTTCTAGGGAACTAGCTGAAACAGCGAGGGAATCTTCCATATTACTTCTCCTTGGAATTGATCTAATATTAGAAGCATCGAAAGCCTCAATTTCCCACACTTTGCTCCTGTAAGTAGTCAATCACTTGTCATGGAAGGCAATATTGACTCCATATTTGCCTGATGACGAGTAGAGAGTCACCTAATATCAACTACTTTGCCTTCCTTTTATGAGCAAGCAGTAAATCATGCATCAAGGCCTCTATAGAACCATCAAATTTCATCTTTATTGTCGTGATCTCGGTCAACCTTCATCTTTGTTGTCATGTTCAATATTTGAAGTATACTCCTTATAAGGTTAGTGTGGGGATGATGTTTTTTGCTATTTTGAATACTATAGGCTGATTATCCTTTCATCCCTTTTGATTTTCTTTAGTTATTGCCTCTACCAAAAAGGCTTTGGCACCAGGCAGAATTCTTTATAAAGATACCATCCCTTTAGGAATAGTGTCGGACTTTAAGTTCATTATGTCATCTTCCATAAGTCAAAGGATTCACTATCTTCTTCATTAATCACTTGTGCAAGACAACCCCATCACTTGTTATAAATTCTAGAACATGATGGTCATCATTGAAAACTTGGAAGTTGGTCACATTGTCCAACATTGCAAGAGTGAACACCAACTCTATGAAAATCTCTTCAATTAAGAACCTTCCATAAGTTCTAGGGAACTAGCTGAAACAGCGAGCAAATCTACCATATTACTTCTCCTTGGAATTGATCTAATATTAGTAGCATCAAAATCCTCAATTTCCCACACTTTGTTCCTATAAGTAGTTAATCATTTGTCATGTAAGGCAATATTGACTCCGTATTTGCCTAATGACGAGTTGAGAGACACCTTTTACTATCAACTACTTTGCCTTCCTTTTATGAGCAAGCAGCAAACCATGCATCAAGGCCTCTACCATATTAGGTAAATTACAGCAGACTAGAAAAAAAAAATCCTTTGGAGCTAACCAATGCTACCCTTGCACTACACATTGTTTATTTTTAGAACCATCAGATTTTATCTTTGTTGTCATGATTTCGGTTCTGTCATATTCAATACTTCATATTCAATATTTTAAGTATCCTCCTTATAAGGCTAGTGTGGGGATGATGATTTTGCTATTTCGACTATTTTGGGATCGATTTCATGCTAATATACTGACAAATCAATGGTTACCCTCACTAAACATCTTGACAAGTCGGCAAGGTTAACTGAAGAGTGGTCTTGATTGTGTGACACCATTATATTGTCCATAAACTCTTGAAAAAAAAGGTCTATAAGATCGAACTCTTGAACTCCCATTACTAGATCGTACCCTAATGTTCCATCTTCCTTAATACTAAATGCCATTTCTAACTCAGCTAGTACCAATTTTGTATTATTTTAAGTTTTACTTATTTACCCTAGTTTACAAACAATTTAACTTAATTTTACTACCATCATAACTGAAAACTATTAAAAAGGTTCAAGCATGAAAACAATCTTCCTCTTAAATGATATCAGCGATAACCATTCATATCACCAGCCATCATGTTGAAATCCCTTTTAATAAAAAGGCTTGTTTAACAATTCATATTTCTTAAAACTATTATCCACATTATGATTAAAACCTGTTCTTATTAAACATGATTTACTTGAGAAATATATCATAAACTACATCACTTTTATTAATAACTTTCCTCCAAAATAATGTCAGTGATAACCATTGGTATCTTTTTCCACCTGTCATGTTGAAATCCCTTTTGAAAAGAAAAACTTATTTAATAATTTATATTTTCTCTACACTATTATCCACATTATGATTAAACCTATCCTTGTAAAATATCAATAACTTAGAAAATGTGTCAATCTACTTAAACTACATAACTTCTATTCAAAATTGCTAATCTTCTCCAATCCAAAATTGGCGAGGCATTTAACGAGTTACGCTTAAACACGAAATTCTTTCACATAGCTCTTTTGAGTTCCTCTGATCACCTTATTCTTTTAATGTTTCTCCACAAGACTATAGTATATAAGTATTCCTGAAGCAAAAATGGAGGCCATACCTTTCCTGAGATATTGAATCCAATAGTATTATAACAACAAAACAAGCAACCTACAAAGTACTAATACCATATCAACAATTAATGCCATACTTCTAAAATGAACATGAATAAACTCTAAATTTTATGGGCAAGTCTACATGCTCGGATATTAAAATAATTGTGTTGCAGTACCAAACGTGCAGAAACCTGCAACTACCAGAATCGACAAGCAACATGTCAGTGCATATTGGCGGCCCTATCTAGAAGTTAAATACTTATATGTTTCCCATCCATCAAAGAACTATATAGCCTGATGTTCATCTAGATTATAGGTCAACTAAATTTATACATAACCAGCCAAATTCTTCATTAGGTCGTCTGGTTTGAATCATCCCATCATCTGGTAAGGAAACAGTCGTGTTCTATTAATTCTGTTCACGTAGAAAATCTGTTCAATTGATTAAACTTCCACCATTTATAAGGTTAATAAAAGCAAAACATTCAGACAAGATGGATAGCCAGCAGTAGGTTTTTCTTAATTGTTAATAACATTCAGCATTTGAGTTCCATTTGTGCCAGTAAGTCTGAAACCTGATACGCACAAAATGCCATTTGAATTGTAAAACCACAATTCATTGGCTGTTCAAAAATATCAAGGAAAAGATCAAGCTTACAATTCTATTTACCTAATACGACATTTGATTAAATCCGAATTTCACCATTAACTCATGCCCTAAAACAAATCTAACAATTTAAAAAAGGACGGAGATAGAATTAAAGTTTAAAATTGTTCGTCTCAGAGCCTTACAATTGAATCCGCAAATATTAGCCACAAATAAGAGGCAACCAAAATTCAAAAATCATATAGTTCAGATAAAACAACTGAACCGCAACCTCGCAGCTTAATGTCGTTTTACATATTCTTGAATGACATTCAAGCCTTCTGTCTCTTCACCATAATCCTGTTTGCCCATGATAACAAAAATTGAGAAGATCAGAATTAAGGGAGGGCAAACATAGAGAAATTTTGTTTCAAATGACAACTGTGGGTTACTTCAATTATAGAATAATAATCAAGCGACTCTATTATACCTTCACAACAACACAAGAACATCCAACAACCTTCCGAGCTTTGCCCTCTGAGTCAATTTTGCAAAGCTGCACAAGACCAGAAACATGTAAGACAGGGATAGAGGCAGAGCACAATCAATAATTAAGAAACTGGGAAACACTTACCCCAGCCCATTCACCCAGCTTTTTTGCACTTGGCACAGAAATCAAGTTTACATTGTGTTCAGCACACAAAGCTTGAACTAATTTGGTGAAATCAGGCTGGTTGCAATCTTCTGCAAGCACACAAAGCTGAGCAGCATGCTTCTCAATTGCTTTAGCGCCCTCATGCAGACCACGAGCAAGACCATCATGAGCCAATGATTTCTTTAAAACAAGCTGCAAAGCAGTTAAGATGTCCATGGGTTCTCCCAATGCTGGAGCAGCAGCAGGTTGAGCTTCAACTTCTCCTCTGAAAATTCCAGGAAAGTATTGTCAATTATAAATCATAATCCAATTTAACTTTTAAATCCAGAAAAATCAAGGAACCAAATTTGATTGAATAACCAGTAGAGCAGTTGCTGAAAGATATTATCAATCAGATTTATGGTAGAAGTAAATCCAAACCCAACCATTAGATATCATGATCTATGGTCCTCAGTACATTGTAATCCAAATTCCAACAATAAAATGGTTTACACAATCAGAACCTAAGTCAATATCAACAATGCCTGCTTTTGACTCTCTGCATCTTGAAGGGCTTATGAGTATAAATATCAAAACTTTAATTTTGTTTGTAGCCAAAAAAAACTTACGACTAGAAAAGTACATCATGTTGTATCATTATAGAGAGACAATCTCACAATATATGAAACACCCTACTCACAATAAAACATATTGGCAGAAGCTCATTATATATGAAGACATTAAATAGGTCTTGTGATTCCATCTTTGTTATGTCACTCGCTACTTGTGCTCCATAAGGAGGAACTGTGCCAGAGTGAATAAAAGCAGAGTATGGGCTGGCGGACATTATATGGGGTTACAATGAGAGGTTTGTCCGTTTAACACGAGCAGTTACCCATGTGATATGTACAATGGTCAACTGTGGTGGATTTCTCATGTGGAATAGAAAAACAAGGGTACATTTCTTGAGTTGTCTTTGACAATAAAACCTTCCAAGACTGAATATTTTGCTTCAACGGGCCATCAAACAATTTGGTTGCGGCAATGCAGGAGCTATACAAGACAGATCAGTTTGAGACTCTTGAAGGGAAATTTTCAAATAACAAGGATGTAAATCTGAGAGCTACCCTTATTGGTGTAAAAAGCAAGTTCTTCTGCTTTTTGAAATTTTATAAGGATCCATCAAACAAGGCCATCAGGTTTGTACACACAATCCCCTGGGCATAAACATTGATAATTTATTAATTTCTAATTGTGTTATGAATTGTGATAATCAATATGCATTTTTTTTTTTAAGTTACCATTTCACATTTGGGTTTACGTTCGCAGACTCGCAAAAAAAACATTGGGGCTCGGGTTCATTTTGGGTTCATTTGTACAAAAATATATAAAATCACAGACCCACACCATGCACAAAGATCTAATGTCTCTCAATTATGTTTATATCAACTAAAACTTAACTGTAATATTATAAAATCTAACCCCCTTTCAAAGGGCTGGTGGGGCTAGTCGCACATCAAATACAAGGCATGGAATAAGTAGACCCCCCTCCTTAAAGCTGGTTCAAACTCAATTTTAACAGATCATCACGGGGTAGCCTGGGCCTTTTGGGAACTGGTTGTGTAATCAAGGACCACGAAGGGAAGCTGATAGGAGCATCAAAAAGACTTACAGCCGGCACCAGTCATGAGGTGGTAGCACATGCTTTCCTCCTAGGCCTCCAAATCCGCAAACATTACTGAATTGGAAATTAACAACATTCTAAAAAATAATTGGCTCCTCATTAGATCTCTAACTACCTCATTATTCAAGCATGTTTATAAGAAAATTAATGGCGACACAACCAATTTGGCCATCTTGGCAATAGACTCGGAGGTATTAAATAGTGGATAATTCCCTGCGCATATGGCAAAAACTGGTGCCAAACATAATTTATAAACACCCCTCACACAATTAGTGAGGCAACATCATTAGAAGGCAGGGCTGTGGTAAGCACAAGCAAGGCCAGTGTAAGGAGACCTGACGAGAACGAACGTCAAGCATACAAAACATGATGGTAAAGAGTGCAAGCATCTCCCATTTGCGAACATCAAATGCATTGTGTTCTTTCTTTTCTAGATGAAGCTAAGGAGATTATAGAATCGATACTACAGTGTGTCTAGTAGTGAAGAAAAGTTAGGTAGAGTTCTAACTCTATACTCCAAAATATTTCAAGGGGAATACACTGATAGGGTGATCACCGATACTACAGTGTGTCTAGTAGTGAAGAAAAGTTAGGTAGAGTTCGAACTCTATACTCCAAAATATTTCAAGGAGAATACACTGATAGGGTGAACACCAACATCCCTTCCATATTTGTCACAGTTTTTCTTGAAGCTGGAGAGATAAGGGAAATAATTAAGGGTTGTCTCAGAATCCTTCATCAGGCCACAATGGTGACGAGGGCTTCAGGATATTCTTGATGATGATGTGATGAAGTTATAAACTATGGCTTCCACCTTAGCACATGACTCTGGTCCATTCCCAGTACTGTTCCCGCTGGTCCATGGATGCCATTTGTAGTTTCTACAGTTGGCCTAAATGAAACCTTCCATGAGCACCAGGCCAAATGGGACATTGAATTTCTAAGATCTACCACTATGGCATAGAATTGCCACTTGCATTCGAGGTTGGTCAAATTGCATTCGAGGTTGGCAGCAGCTTGGACAGCAGAGTCGAGGAGGAGATTGAACCAGAACAGAAATCATGAACTAGCAAGAATCCTGATAATATATAATGGGCAAACATATAAATCCGATATAGTTAAAGAAATATACATAAAATATGCTGTACATAGCAAATATGGGAGATTTATCCTATGGAATCTTTGTAAACAGGACATCCGTGATCTAACAGCCAAAAAAATAGTGTTGCTTTTTTTAATTTAAACCAAAGGTCATGGCCCTCTGTGCCATGTATATATATAGATACAAATGTATATGTGTATATATATAATCTTAAACCTATCATAAATATAGTTCTTCAATTCATAAACACAATATGCATCGGATGAAAGAAAGGTAAGGGAACAGAAAATTAAATATAAAATGCAAAACAGGAACTAACAAAGTTCGGAAATGGTCAATAAACAGAAGAGTAGACAGGTATTGATGTCTGTACAGCAATAAAATGATAATAGGCTCAGTTTAAAAAGCCGTCTTCAAATATCCAAATGCAGGCATTTGAATATTGAAGATTGTGCCATAGTCCCTTACCAAACAGAGAAATGGCAGCATTTTTTATTTCTTCAAGCCCCTGGCCGGATCTAAAGAATTCATATCCGATGCATGCCACACCCAGATGCAGGCTGCAGGGGGGGTCAAACAGATAACGTAGTTCTTTAATAATCTTTACAAATTGTGTGAACAATCAATATCATGATGTGCTTGAACAATGAACAAAATATCTTTGATGTGTTTAAATAATACTAGCACTTGCACCAACAATGTGCAATAGTTACGCGGATATCTTATAAATATTTTGCAATAGTTACGCGGATAGAAAGATATGTTATAAATATTTTAGTAATATATAATATTGAAATGTTAAAAATAAACTGTGTTAAGAAAACCTGATTACTTCTTCGCTACCAAAATCATAGCTATGTCATTGCAAGATTTGTATCAAAAAGCTCAGAGTGGCATTGAGAGATCAGCCATGCGTGTACACCTAGGATTTGTCCTTGACATGATAAAGGGGGATTCATAATTTTCTTTAAGAGTTTATAGTCTTTTAATGATAGCATGGAGAAGCTACAAACATAGACAAGGTTAATAACTTAAAACAATCAGAATTAAATGGTAAAAGAAAGTTCATGCTTCTGCAAGGTAACCTTGTTTTTTTCTTATTACACCGCTTATCAGCATCAGTTCCGCAAGAGTTTTACCAAGAATCTTGTCTAAAGGAAAATACTCGGTATATACTTCTTGGATTTCTTCCTCATATATTAGCATATAGCATTGTTCGTCTTCCTAGAACAAGCCACATTATCAATGGATTCTCTGCCCCAGGATAGCAATATGTATACTAATAACGTTGCACAGTATAATAGGAATACACTCAGTGATCATATCCTTCTGTACAAAGCAGGTAAAACATGCGCAATAAATATAGGAAACCACCAAATTAATAAGTGCTAAGCTAAAAATATGGAACCTTTACGGTATTGTTTTACGTCAAAGAGTTACCGTAGTCCATAAACAGTATGGATTTTGCTCATCCACTCTTTAATTTTAAGCTTCCCAAATAAATAGCGAATAGAACCTCTTGCATTTCACACCCAGCGTTTCACGATGTGACTTAGATTGCGGTCACATGGACAGCCTTCCGTAACTACTTTTGTATAGCAGAGGGTTTCACGAGGCAAAAATTAAAATTTAAAAAAAAAATCTACAGAAATAATTATAATCTTTTCCTATAAATAGAGGCTCCTATTTTGCTTTATGGTTTTAACTTTTAAGTAGGTGTATTTGGAGCGGGGCTAGAATTTTCTCCACCCAATTATAAAATTTCTACCACTTGTCAATAATCTAAAATTTTAACAACTTTTAAGATTCATGTTAATTAATTTTTTTATCATTCTATTTTAATATATTCTGTTAAATTGAATGTACAAAACAATAAAAAATTTATGAAACCATAAGCTTCCATAAATTTTACAGTTTAAACTTTTAAGCTTAAGCTGCACTAAAAAATTCATGAGATCAACTGAATATTCTTAGAAAATCTCAACCAAACCCACTGTTTTTTTTTAAGGCTCCACTCCATGAGACTGCAGAAAGGGCAATGCTTCCCATCAAACTACCTAAGGCATTTCTCCCCAAGTAACCTCTAAATATGCATTGCATGAAATCCAATATTTCCAGATCAAAGCCTAAAGAATATAAAAGAGATTGCAGAATCAAGTGCAACATCCAATTGAGCACTCTAAACTCATGCACGTCAATAACATAAACAAGCTCTTATCCATCTATTATTCTGCTCTAAAACCAACAGCGAGAGACTGGGTACACTGTTTTTAGGGAAATGTGGCCAAAACCAGGTAGACATCAACCAATTTAGTAACCAATTTAGTATTGTCTCCTGAGCTTCTAGGAATGATTGTGTGTATGTTTTTAACATCAAGATTTTGAATCGTACTCCATGATCCATCATCAGAATAAGAGAACACATCTACATTCTTTAATCATCCCAATACAATACACATCATCCCAAAATAGTATTTCAGGAGCACATCTACATTCTTTAATCACCCCAATACAATACAGTTATCATAGAATTATGGTTCAGCTGAAAGAATCAACAGAATGAGTGGGGTATGGGGATGCAAGTTTAAAATACAGTCCACAATATAGGAGAATTAATATGGGGACGCAGTTTTGAAATAGGGTTTACAAAATGCGCATAGTTTTGAAGCGGGCACACAACGAGGACTTAATTTTCAAATCAGGTACACCGCCATAAATTTGAAGCAGGTACACAATGTGAGGGCATATTGTCAAATCACGTACAAATCATATACCTATATAGCATTTTAATACAGTCACAACAAGATGTGTGCATAGTTCAGTGACTATATTTGCTTAAAGTAGGCCTATCTGAGATTTTTTGTGCCTTTCAAAAAAATTAAACACTCTAATTTGAGAATTCAGAAGTCAAATAATCCGACTTTATTAGTATTGCAGCAACACACCATCATTAAGCACTAAAACCATTCAGTATATTATCTACCCGCATATAACATCTACCGTTCTGAACTACTATACACTGGCTTACTATACACTCACAAGCTAGTTATTAAGTCATTCTCCTCCCCAGGTTGGCCATATAAGCGCGCACCCATTATATGATTTGAGCCACAGCTTAGGACAATCAACTTATAGATGCAACGAACCAAAATTATGGCCACGTTATCTAGCTAATAGATCTATTTAAGCGCTCTTTGACTTTTCCAGCGTATTTCTTAAATGGAATTTTATGATCAACTACATTCTCCACTTTCATTTTTACATATAATGAATAATTTGAACCTTAAGGGTGAGATACGCACCTGAACCAAAAGCGAAAAATAAAAGAAGAGAAAAAAACTTTTTAAAAATAAATTATAAACAATTTTGTAAAGGATTACTAGTTTAAAAATACAATAAAAAACCCAAATCTTGCTCTTAGTTACAGGATCAGTTACAGGATTGCTGCTAAAGCTGGTTATAAATGACATATACAAATACCCATAGCTCGCAATGAAATGCAGACATTCTTACCATATGCCATGCAATTAAAGATTGATCTTTTACAACCATTTTGCATATAGAAAAAATACAGTAGGCTTTCAGAGAAAAGCAAGGTACCCGTCCGCCATAGCTACTTCTTCACAGAAAAAAGGTATAAATACTTGGGTTAGTACAGACGAACTCCCAGAACCGAAGAAATTGAAACAGTTGAAAACTCAGGCTTGACCATTTCCATATAAATATGTATGTTTAGGGTTTATGTTTTAGGGTTAGGGCTTTGCGCGACGAGTGAATTCAGATTTGGTCACATGATAAGGGGTGACCATGGGCTTTGATTAAGCGAAGGGACCTCTTGGCTCTGTTGGATTGAGATTTTAAGTTTGTTAAGGTTTTAATTTTCTTTTTTCAAAGAAACAAATCAGTTTTCACATTAATCATAACTCAATTCAATTAAATTTGATATATATATCTATTTGAATGAAGTTTGTATATTTAGTATTTGTTGTTATTAGGTTAGTATTGTTGTAATAATTTATAAATTAGTTGTGTTAATTTGATAAAAATAAATTGTGTCTGTTAATTACAATTTATTATATTTTTTATTTTGTTATAAATTTTATTAATTGGTCTGTTTCAGGTGACAGATTAATTGGTTCTCTCTTGGTCTCCTGGACATCATTAAAATTCCTTCATTCATTCATGTAGGCAAATTGCAGGCAAATTATTTTAACGGTTTTACTTTTCGAATCTATTCTTGACAATTTGATTGGATAAAACACTTCGGCTGGTCTCGTGGACGTCATTAAAATTCATTCATTCATTCATGTAGGCCAATTGCAGGCAAATTGTTTTAACGGTTTTACTTTTTGAATCTATTCTTGACAATTTGATTGGATAAAACACTTCGACTGGTCTCGTGGACGTCATTAAAATTCATTAATTCATTCATGTAGGCAAATTGTTTTAACAGTTTTACTTTTCGAATCTATTCTTGACAATTTGATTGGATAAAACACTTCGGCTGTTAGATTTGTCAGTTTTTGGGGGGGACATCAATTTCTCCTTTAACACAAACTTTTATCTTTAACGGTTTCACTTTTTGAATTTACAAAAGTTAACATTTTGAATTTATCAAAATTGATTCTTGACAATTTGATTGGCTAAAACACTTTGATTTGAACAGATTACAAAGTTCAACTAGTATTTAAGCAAATGATTTGTAAATTTATTTTGATCATATGATTGACTTACACTACACTGACATTTTTATTAGAAGATTCTTCAAGCAAATTGCATGCAAACTGTTTTAAGGTTTTACTTTTCGAATTTATTCTTGACAATTTGATTGGATAAAACACTTCGGCCTTAGATTTGTCACTGTTGGGGGCCTCAATTTCTCCTTTAACACAAACTTTTATCTTTAACGGTTTTACTTTTTGAATTTGCAAATTTTAACGTTTTGAATTTATCAAAATTAATTCTTGACAATTTGATTGGCTAAAACACTTTGATTTGAATAGATTTCAAAGTTCAACTGATATTAAGCAAATGTTTAAGCAATTTTCTAAGATTTAAAATATAAGTAAATTAAAATTTAAAACTTTTAGTAAGCAAAAAAAAGTACTAATGGAGATGAAATGAATATAATCATAATATTAAATGGGGTTACACAATTATAAATATTTTAAATTTAAAAAAAATGAATAAGGTAATATTATATTTTATATATAAATAATTATATAATTTTAATTTATTTATTTAAAATTATTATAATTTATCATTTGGGTATTTTATTCAATTATAATATAACTTTATCTTTAATTAATTATTTTTTCTAATTTATAATTATTTAAATATTTTAAATAAATTATTATTAATAAAAATTATTATAATCAAAATAATTAATTATAATATTAATTTTATATAATAATTAAACTATAATTATAATTTTAGTTATTATTAATTATTATACTTGCAATTAATTTTGTAATCGTATTTTTTTTAATTAATATAAAAAATCTTATGAATGATAAAAAATTTAGTATACTTATTTCTATACTCATACCTACTTAAATTGATTACCATTTGTATTTATTCATTTACATGTGTCCTTTACTTTTGTTACATCTCATCCAAACTCACATATCTTCATTTAAGTCTCAAGATTATCATTTCACTATTAGGTTTTTTTTTGTTGTTTGGGATCATTCCTACAAAACATAAGGATGAACCTCCAAAAATAATTAAAATATTTAAATTCTAACTTTGTACAATATTTTGTTATATTTTTGCATTTCAACGCATTTTATGTTCCTTTCATTCATATTAAATTATCAAAAGATCACAATATGAAAAAATAAGGTAAAAGCACTAGAGCACATTACAAATTTTAAGTAGACTAAAAAAAAAGAAATCCACATCATCTACATATAAGTCACTTGTATGCATGTATATGTTGTCTTCAAACCTTTGATCAAATGTCTAATGTTGCATCTTTGCCCTAGGAAAACCTGAACCTAGCAAAATGATAAACTAATTTCTAAGATAATATAAACATTGTAGTCCATATTAGTGCATTAGATATCTAAAAGTAGTGCAAACAAGTTTCATAATCTATGTTTTACCAATTCAAATGCATACATTAGTGTTCGAATTTACAACACTTAAGAATTGACCTTCAAAGTTTTCTATGGCTATTTAAATCTCAAGATTGTCATCAAATGGAAGACATGTTTGTAAGGCATTGAAAAATTGATTATATGCATCATTAACATTATCTCCACACCATTATTCTTAGAGCTAAGTAGTTTGACTCCTAACATTTAATTTTTAAATATTCATTATAATTTCAAATCTCCACTCTCTTTTATTAGGTCAATGGTTTTTATTGGCTACATTCAATCAATTGGTCATGATAGATTTGTATAAAAAGTATTTTCCCTCACAACATTCTAGGCTAAAGTTATTGAAATAAATGCTAAGAATTAAAATAGATAAAATAATGGTACTTAGTTTTTTGTTTATTTTAGGATTGAACTTTTCTTAGTCTTCCAAACCGATTTAATCGCATCCAAAAAAAATGCAGATGAATGCATTGGAATCAATAATATTTTATTTCTATGTCTAAGTCATATTTCTAAAATTAATCATGTAATCATGGATTTAATCTTTGTCTGTGAGTTGATTCTATTACAATCCTTTGTCTCCAAAAATTATTTACCTTTAATTCTAAACATATATAAAAACTTGGTTGCGTTTCAAGAGTTTGTAGGTGATAGAGACCATATACCCCTATGACAAACCTCATAAGGATCTAAAGTTAATGGTTTTGAATGTTAACCAAATATAGTAAGAAGTCAGGTGGTATGTCTTAGAGTATCAATGCAGTGGTGATGTTACTAAATTCTTTTTTAGGTGTCTTAGTGTGTATAAGATTTGTTAATTTTATTAGTTCACTAGATGTTCTAAATGAATTAGGGTTTCTCCTTTCATATAGCTTTGTGACATGTAACTTAAGTATTTCATGATTCAGGTTGGCTCATAATAGTGAGATGGTACAAAAAAGATTAGGGTCATATTTGAATTTTAAATATATAAGATTTAGGTACTTTATTTGTAAGTGTGTATCTAATTAAGGTCATTTGTGCAAATGTAGATTTAACCCTATAAGAGAAATGGATAGAACTTATGATCAAGACTAGACCATTAGATCAAGTGAAAATAAGATCAAGATATGATTAATTTAATTGCTAGTTTTTATGTGGAATATATCATTTTTTACACTAGTCATTACATTACAAATAGAAAAGTCAAATTGAGCCCAAAACAATGGGGGAAGTACAAGGTGTGTAATTTTCACCATTGCATTTTGTCTCCACTTTGACGTTCATGTGAGTTGTACCATGAAGATGCATGTCAAGGCAAATTAAAGCAACTACCATAAAAGTAAGTATTCATGGACCCACAAAAAAGGAGCTATTAATGTAGATTTTGCTTCAGTTTACACTCCCTTGAAATAAATGCTTTATTTGAAGACCTATTGTAGATAGTTATTTTTTAGCATATCTCTTATATATTATTAACATTATATTTTAACACCATGTCACAACCTATTTTCATTTCCTAGCCCCCTCTAATTCTTCCCTTCATTTTTAATCTTTAATAATAAATAATCCAAAACAATTAAATCTATTTCTATCTATTTTTTAAATTAATATAATAATATATCTGTAAATTCTATTTTTTCCAAATAATAAAATAATTGAAATCCGTTATAAATTATCTATTATCTAGTGTCTATTTCCAATAAATAATGAAACTCAAATGTCAAAAATGTAACCCCCTTCATTATTGCTCCTCTATTCTATCTCGTGCATGATGTTGACCACATTATTAGCATGATACAATGGCAAGGATTCGAAGATCAAAATCCCTCTCTTGAAAGAGTGTGATAAATAATTCCCAAAATTCCAAGATGCCCACTTCTATTGAGTGTGTTATTAGCACAGTACAATGGCATGGATTCAAATATCAAAATCCCTCTCTTGAAAGAATGAGATGGATCACTCTCAAGTTTCCAAGAGGTCGTGTTACAACCACGTTGGGATAGGTCTTAGAAGATAATGTGAAAATTCATAAGGTAAGCCTTTTATTGGTTCAATTGAAGATTGCAGGAATTTTGTTTTTATGAAATATTGCTTATGGTCTAGGACTATTTTTTTGGGTTTTGTGGGACATAAGACACTTGCGAAAACAATCAATGATCTAACAACTAATTTTAAATCTAACTAATACTAGATTAATTTTGGATTGTTAAGAAAATTCAAAAGAAGTGGGTTGCAAGAGGATTAAAAGAAAATAAATAATCAAAAGCAATTAAGGAAATCAACCATTTAGAAACTCAATTTTTATAAGGAAGGTTAGATTTGACCAAATAACCATAATAACATAAATTAGGAATTCACAATCTATGATAATATGATGCAATCATCAAAGGAGACAATAATGAAATATTTTTCAAGTTCATCAAAATTGCAAAGCCATACCATTAATGTGCATGAGCAAGACAAACTTATCCTTTGAAGTACAAAACAAGTTGATTAAACCAAGGTATCCATCACCACAAGCAAATCTCTAACAACTAATACCAATTTAACAGATTGTGAAATAAATTTTCATGAACACAAATTGGCTCTCAAACTTGAAAATTTCATTCAAAGTCACAAAGTTAGCAGAAATTCACACCAAATGTATTACTTATTCAAATGACAATATCTCAACCCTTATTACATTACAAAACTTTGTTTAAATAGATTTTTTACAATTAAAAATTTGCAAATATATAAGTGGGGTTTTTGGGGTTTTTATGGGTAGAAATAAAATAAAAACAATAATTTAACTACCTAAATCTACTCCTAAACTATTACATAGTGGCTAGAAAATGAGTTTATTATTTTTACAACTCAAAATGGCCTTCATTTGTGTAGAAATATGCCCTAAAATCATGGGATGAATTCAAATTGAGTGATTGGAACTGAACTCGACTAGATCCATTTGTTGTACATTTTCTTTGTGTTTAACTGGTGTAGGAGCACCTAGGGTCTTTAGGCTACCCTAGTCCAGACATTTTGGATTGTAGTGACCTTGGTCAAGTCGTTGATTAATAAGGACTATGAAGAGTCCCAAGGGAGTGTGTGAAGCCTCGCAAGTCTTTAGGAAGGTTGGCTAAGAGTTAGTCAAGGTCTTCTCTAGGCTTGGTTAGTCTTGGTTTTCTTTGTGTAGTTGCTAACATAGTAATATAGTTGGTCAAAGGCTAGTTTGACTTCCCAAAATATGGGAATAATGGAGAAAAAGGGTCTAAAAGAGTTAGTTACACTATTGCGGTCACCTAGAACTCATTTGAGTGACCCAAACAAGCTTGACAACAAAAGTTGTCAATGACAACTTTGCAACTTTTCAAAAGTTGTCATGACAAGAATTGTCAAAATGCCTAACAAAGGGTAGAAATAGTTAGGGATCCATTTGGATAGTTTTTCTTGGTCTCCCTAACCTATTTAAGTGATTTTCTGACCATAGATGAGGGTTGGCAAGTTTTGTAATCTTTTGTTTTTTAAGATAAATTACTGGTGTTCTCTACATAACTGGAATAGGGTGAAGAGCTTGATTATCCTTTGTACTATGGATTGATATGAGCCTCATCTCTGCAAGTGAATTTAGCTTTGTGTTTCTAGTTTCATTTTGTATGTGTGTACTTAGTATTAGATTAGTTCTTCTTTGTTTTTCCTAAGTCTTTCCTCTCTGACCAGTCCATTGGTCTAAACAAGGTTGAGAGACCAAAAATGGCTCTAGCATGAAACCACCAGTGCGTATTGTATGTCCCTATGGGAAATGCTAGAGAAATGTGTATATGGTGTAAATATTGAGTCTTGTGTCCAAGTGTGTAGGGAATTTAATTTTACCATCAATCCCTAGGCGAGCCACAGTGAGCCCGGCTAGGAAGCTTGACTGTTGCAAACAGTGGATTGAAGGCTTTGGGGATTGAAAGACTCAATCCAAAGGTGAAGAAGTAAATAATAGATGCTAAAGACTCTATGATATGAAGGAGAGGTGTTGAACAATCTTGTGAAGAGAGAAAGAGCCATTTCTCTAGTGTGATCAGTGATTAGCAATTAGGCCTTAAAAATAGGCTCAGAAATAGGAAGGTATTGTACGGATGCCATGAGGCCTAGAAACCCTAAAAATCCTCAATTTCTTCAAAAAGGGTGTCTAAATATCAAAAACATTTAGGCACTTGTGTGGGGATTTGAAGATTTATAGCCCAAAAGGTGTGTTGAAAGACCTAATTAGGCCTAATTGAGGCTTGTAGTCTTTTTGTCTAACTTTGGTGAGATCAACACTTGAACAAAGGGAATTGGAGACTTGAACACCTCAAAAACATTCAAGGAAATCCTTTAGGAGGTCTTCTATCCAAATTGCAAATATTTTCAATTTGAAGGTTAATAGTGATGGGCTTGAGAAGATGAGTCCATGGAAGGGAACAAGGAGATAGTATTGAGTTGTTGACTTGGTAGAGAGGTCTTGGAGAGAGAGGTGGTTGTGGAAGAGTCCCTCATATAAGTAGGGTCTTAGAAGAACCCTAAATAGGCCAAGAGAAGGACCTAGTGGAAGTCCTAGGGAAATAGGACTAGGAGCAAGAGATCTCCCTATCAAATTGGTATTAGAGCCCCAAAAATATTTGGGACAAGGCATAGTGTATGTCAGACTTTGGAAGTGAATCAGTGGGAGAAACCACCATGGTGACAAATGTCAAGTTGGCAAGAGTAGTGACAGAACAAAGGGAGAAAAATAGACTCCTTGAAGAAGCCTTAGAGGCTATGAAAGATAAACTGGATGAAGTTGTAGAGGAAGCTAACAAGATGAAGGAAAATTTAGAAATTAATGCAGACAAAGGCAAAAAAGTGAATGAGGAAGACTATGTACCTAAACCTGGTCCTCCATTGCAAGAGAACCTTTTATTAGAGCCATAAAGGCATTGGGTGGCAAGGCACTTGAGGGGATACCCCTGTTTACCAGTAAAATGGATTCAGAATTGGTCATGGAATGGATTGGAGGGATGGAGAATCATTTCAAATGTGAAGGTGTCACAGAGGCACAAAAGGTGAAGGTTGCTAAAGCAAGGCTAAGGAGACTAGCCCTAACTTGGTGGAACTTTCTTCAAGAAGAGAGGGAAAGAAAAGGGAAGAGACCCATAGCTATTTGGAAAGATATGGTGACTAAAATCAAAGAGAATTACCTATTAGAGGATCATGAGATCCAATTACACAAGAAGAGACAAAGTCTAAGATAGAAAGATATGGATGTTGCCTCCTATACTAAAGAATTTCAAAAATTGTGTCTAAGATCCAAGGTGAAAGAAGAGGAAATCATTAGAGTGGCAAGATACTTAGGTGGATTGAGGTGGAGTATCTAAGAAGAGATCAATTTGTGGACCCCTACTACTGTTCATAAGTGCTTTCAGTTGGCACTTAAGGTTGAAGAGAAAACTAGAAAGAAGCAAGACTCTAACCCTAGAGGTAGAGGAAGAGGAAGAGACTCTAGAGGACATAGGGGTGGATATGGTGGTATAAATATTGAGCCAAGAAGCCAAGGAGACTCCAAGATGATTGAACAAAGTAGTGAACTAAGTGGAAGAGGTAACTAGGGTAGAGGAAGAGGATTTCATGGAGGTGGAAGAGGTAGATCAAGTAACTTCAGTAGAGGTTCACACTTTGCCAATATGAAATGTTACAATTGTGGTCAATTAGGCCACCCTAATTATAGATGCCTTGACAAAGCTTCAAGTTCACAAGGGGAGAATAAAATAGCCTATATACAAGAAGAAGTTGGTAGTGTCAAATCATCAGAGGTGAATCTTGATTCAAAGAATGGAGAGAACCTCATGTTTAGGAGGGTCCTACTCAAAGTATCGGTCAAGGAAGAACCCAAGAAAAGAAGGGATTTATTTAGGATCAAGTGTAAGATCCTTGGAAAGGTGTGCAAGGTCATTATTAACTCAGGCTCAACGGACAACATCATCTCAAAAGAGGATGTCCAAAAGTTGAAGCTCACTAGGATACCACATACACATCCCTACAAGGTCACCTGACTAAACAAAGGGCAGAATGTCTTAGTGATTGAACAAGTGTGGGTTAACTTTGTGATTGGTGAATACTGAGATAAAATGCTATGTGACATCTTGCCAATGGATTCTTGCCACTTACTATTGGCTAGACCATGGCAATATGACCGGGATGCAGTCCACCATGGGAAAAATAACATGTATACCTTTAAGAAGAATGGAGTCACCTACAAGATAAAATCACTTGTAGAAGAAGGATCAATAAATTTAGGGGACACTAATGTACTCCTTATGAGTGGCAAGGAGTTCTTGCATGAACTCAAGGAGGAGGAAGGAGTTGGAGTAGTTATAGTTATTAAGCCCAAGGAGGAGACCAAGCCTCAACAAGATACTATACTAAAGGAAGTGAGGGAGCTATTGGACCAATCTAGAGATATTATCATTGATGGGACACCATCCACTCTCCCTCCTCCAAGAGAAATCAACCACCAAATAGACTTCATACCAAAGGCATCTTTGCCTAACAAAGCAACATATAAGATGACACCGAACCAAAACAAGGAGATTGCAAGGCAGATTCAAGAGCTACTTGATCAAGGACTAATTAGGAAGAGCATCATTCCATGTGTTGTCTCAATGTTCTTGGCACCAAAGAAAGGAGGTAAATGGAGATTATGCACTGATTCTAGGGCAATAAATAGGATAACTATTAGGTATAGATTTCCTATTCCTAGAATAGAAGACCTTATGGATTGTCTTGGAGGGTCTAGGTACTTCACTAAAATTGATCTTAAGAGTGAGTACCATAAAATTAGGATGAAAGAGGGGGATGAATGTAAGTCATCCTTAAAAACCATAGAAGGTCTTTATGAATGGTTAGCTATGCCCTTTGGGCTCACAAATGCACCTAGTACATTCATAAGATTAATGAATGAAGTCCTAAAAGAATACATAGGAAGGTTTGTGGTGGTGTACTTAGATGATATCCTTATCTTTAGTAAGACCAAGGAGGAACACATGAAACACCTAGAAGTTGTCTTGAGAAGGTTGCATGAAGAGAAGCTAGCCATCAACCTAGAAAAGAGTGAATTCTTGAAGCAAGAGCTAGTCTATCTAGGCTTTGTAGTCTCCCAAGGTTATTTGAAAATGGACCCAAGCAAAGTAGAAGCAATAATAAATTGGCCCACTCTTAAAACAGGGATAGATGTAAGGATCTTTCATGGGTTATCTCATTTTTATAGAAATTTTATAAGAAGATTTAGTGAGATTTGTGCACCTCTACTCGATACAATAAAAGTAGGAGTCAAAACTCATCCCAGTCCTACCAAGTTTTGATAAGTTATTCATTGTGGAATGTGATGCAAGCAACATAGTAGTGGGAGCAGTCCTCAACCAAGAAGGAAGGTCCATTGCATTTTTCAATGAAAGATTGAATAAGGACAAGACAAGGTTCCCTTCCTATGATTTGGAACTCTATGCATTGATTCAATCTCTTAAAAGTGGAGGCACTATATTTTTCCCAAGGAGTTTGTAGTTTATATAGATAACCAAGCACTAAGCTACATCAATACACAAGAAAAGTTAAGCCATAGGAATATCAAGTGGATGAAGTTTCTCCAAGCCTATACTTTTACTATTAAGCATAAAAAAGGCCTAAATAATAATGTGGTAGATGCACTTAGCCGTAGGTTTCTCACTATCCAAGAGATTCAACTCCAAAGCATTAGCATAGAAGGATTCAAAGAACTCTACAAGGTAGATGAAGACTTCTCAAGGGCATATAAGGTATGTGTAGAGTTTCATAATCACTTTCATAGTGAATTTGTTGACTACACTTTGCAAAATGGTTTGTTGTTTAAGGGTAGCTAGCTATGTGTACCCAAGGGTTCTATGAGAGAGAACCTTATACAAGAAAAGCACAATGGGAGCCTTAGTGGGCAGTTTGGTTTGAACAAAATATTGGACTTAGTGCAAAGGTTTTACTATTGGCCAAAGATGCCAAGAGATGTTAGGAGATATGTGGAGCAGTGTGTAGTATGCCAAAATTCTAAGGGTGCATCTTCCAATGCAAGGTTATACCAACCTTTACCAATCCCAACCAGATCATGGGAGTGTCTTAGCATGGATTTTATAGTAGGTCTACCAAGGACAGCTATTGGCTTTGACAATGTTTTTGTAGTGGTGGATAGGTTTAGTAAAATGAGTCAATTTATACCTTGCAAAACAACACATGATGCAAGCTATATTGTTCATATTTTCTTTAAAGAGGTTGTGAGGATTCATGGCCGACCAATCAACATTATATCAGACAAAGATGTGAAATTTATGGGGCACTTTTGGAAGACCCTATGGAAGATATTGGGCACCAACCTTGCATTTGGTTCAACTTATCATCCTCAAATAGATGGAAAAACATAGGTGATTAACAAAGTACTTGGAAATCTATTGAGATGTCTCACAAAGGAGTATGGGAAAATGTGGAATCAATTATTGTCACAAGCTAAATTTGCTTACAATGGCAGTGCCAATAGATCCACCAACAAGAGTCCATTTGAGATAGTATATGGCATCCACCCAAGAGGAGTGTGTGAACTCAAGGAACTAGGTAACCAAGGAGAAGTTAGTGGTCATGCTAATGACTTTTCTCAATCTATGCAAGAAGTCCATGAACAAGTAAGGAGGACATTAGTAGAAGCTAACCAAAAACTTAAAACTAGAGTGGATGAAAGGAGAAAGGAATTACAGTTTGAAGTTGGAGATTGGGTGATGGCACACCTCAACAAGACTAGACTCCAAAAAGGAATACCCAACAAACTACAAATGAGAAAGGTAGGACCATGCAAGGTCCTAGCTAAATATGGTCCCAATGCCTACAAGATAGGCTTACCCAAGGAGCTATCCATATCTCCTATTTTTAATGTCCAAGATCTAGTTAAATACAGATGCCCTGATGTCAAAGAAGAAGAACAAAATCTTGATGTGACCACTGATGTAAAGGACCTCAAACTACTTGTACCATTGAAGCCTCAAGCTGAGAAGATCCTAGACTCAAGGGTCAAGAAGAAGACAAGGTATGGTGTCTACATGGAACACCTCATCAAGTAGAAGAAACAACCATAATTAGAGGCTACTTAGGTAGTAGATAATAGTTTCAAGAAGATGGGGATCAATTTAGATCTCTTAACCCCTAGTGTCACTTGACTTCTTGTTGTAGGGGGAAAATGGTGCAGGAGCACCTAGGGTCTTTAGGCTACCCTAGTCCAAACATTTTGGCTTGTAGTGCCCTTAGCCAAGTCACTAATTAATAAGGACTATGAAGAGTCCCAAGTGAGTGTGTGAATCCTAGCAAGTCTTTAGGAAGGTTGGCTAAGAGTTAGTCAAGGTCTTCTCTAGGCTTGGTTAGTCTTGGTTTTCTTTGTGTAGTTGCTAACTTAGTAATCTAGTTGGTCAAAGGCTAGTTTGACTTCCCAAAATGTGGGAATAATGGAGAAAAAGGGTCTAAAAGAGTTATTTACACCATTGAGGTCACCTAGAACTCATTTGAGTAGCCCAAACAAGCTTGACAACAGAAGTTGTCAATGAAAACTTTGCAACTTTTCAAAAGTTGTCATGACAAGAATTGTCAAAATGCCTAATGAAGGGTAGGAACGGTTAGGGACCCATTTGGATAAATTTTCCCATTTTTCCTAACCTATTTAAGTGATTTTCCAACCAGAGATGGGGGATTGGAAAGTTTTGTAATCTTTTATTTTTTAAGAT
Organism: Chamaecyparis obtusa; assembly: GCA_027943335.1. Taxonomy (NCBI): domain Eukaryota; kingdom Viridiplantae; phylum Streptophyta; class Pinopsida; order Cupressales; family Cupressaceae; genus Chamaecyparis; species Chamaecyparis obtusa. The sequence goes on along the minus strand of BSBK01008307.1, from coordinate 455,466 downwards.
AAATTACTGGTGTTCTCTACAGAACTGGAATAGGGTGAAGAGCTCAATTATCCTTTGTACTATGGATTCATCTGAGCCTCATCTCTAAATGTTAATTTATCTTTGTGTTTCTAGTTTCATTTTGTGTGTGTGTACCTAGGATTAGATTAGTTCTTCTTTATTTTTCCTAAGTCTTTCTTCTGTGACCAGTCCACTAGTCTAAACAGGGTTGAGAGACCAAACACTAATACATTTGGGGGCATTTTGCGACGGCTATGTGTCGCAATTGCGACAGCTATGTGTCGCAATAGCAACACCCATAGACGTCGCTATTTTTTAGTCGCAAATTGCGACGTCTATGGGTAGCCGTCGCAATTGCGACACATATCCCGTCGCAATGTGACTAAGATTTGTTAGCGGCATGGGCGTTGCCCCCCCGTCGCATGGCTTCGGAGGGCCGTCGCAATCGCGACGGACCTCCCAAGCAATTGCGACGGGCGCCTGCATCGCATTGCGACGGGTTGCCGTCGCAATTGCGACGCCCGTGGGTGGATTAAAAAAAAAAATTATTTAATACATTGCTAATGAACCACATTAATGCTTTTTTCTTTCAACAAATGAGGACAACCACTGTAAAGACAACATGATAATGTACACTCACTGTAAGGACAGTCACAAATGAGGACATCTCACAGTGACTGTCCCTAGTGTAATTGCCACTTGAATGTATTGCTATTCAGCCACATTAATGCTTTTATTCTTCAACAAATGAGGATAGTCACTCTAAAGACAACATGATAATGTACACTCACAGTGAGTGTACATTATCATGTTGTCTTTACAGTGACTATCCTCATTTGTTGAAGAAGAAAAGCATTAATGTGGCTGAATAGCAATACATTCAAGTGGCAATTACACTAGGGACAGTCACTGTGAGATGTCCTCATTTGTGACTGTCCTTATAGTGAGTGTACATTATCATGTTGTCTTTACAGTGAGTGTACATTATCATGTTGTCTTTACAGTGTCAATATATGCATTATTACTTAAACTGAAGAGTACTCTAAATAATATGTCATTGTGGAGTTCTGATTGCTTCCAATTTGATATACGCTTGTTCTACTTATGTATCCAGCATCATGTAAGAAAAGTTGATGCTTTTAAAATAGATTCATTTAGCCATGAAATGCATGTGCATGTTACATACAAGATTCCAAGGCCCAAAACTGATTACTCATTATAATTCATGTACAGAATGATAATCAACCACAACGAGGCATGCGTAGGCGCTGCTTAGATTTTGAGGCATCAGAAGCTCATAGAAGAAACTTGACCAATGGCTCATGGAATGCAACAAACTTATTGCCTAAAACAGGAGCATTGGTAACCACAGATGATGGTTTTGAAAAGAACACTTCACCATCAATGTCACGTGAGGGAACTGCAATTTCTGATGGCAAGTAACTTGTAGTATATAAGAGAGATGCAGGTACAGATGCTGGGAATACATTGCTAATGAACCACATTAATGCTTTTTTCCTTCAACAAATGAGGACAGTCACTTTAAAGACAACATGATAATGTACACTCACTGTAAGGATAGTCACAAATGAGGACATCTCACAGTGACTGTCCCTTGTGTAATTGCCACTTGAATGTATTGCTATTCAGCCACATTAATGCTTTTCTTCTTCAACAAATGAGGATAGTCACTCTAAAGACAACATGATAATGTACACGGGCTGTAAGTGTACATTATCATGTTGTCTTTACAGTGACTGTCCTCCTTCAAGTGGCAATTACACAAGGGACAGTCACTGTAAAGGCAACATGATAATGTAGAGAAACGTTGTCATTTGTATTTTCAACAGTGCCGAGAGAGATTCCCTCCACGAAATCACAGCTATAATTTCTGAGTACGTTGGGTTTATTTTTCTTTTGTCATCATTATGTAATCTGGTATTCAACTGTTACAGAGCTAAAATACCCAGAAATGAGGACATATATGTGTTGAATTTATTGTTAGCGGCTTTGGTTATTTAGAAGTTTAATTTTATTTGTTCATCTTTCAAGCACAAACGTTTTGTGGACCGTAACATCTTCATTGTTTCGGGTATGCAATGAAACAACCGTAACTTGCAACTACCTTCACGGTACTTGTGTACATTATCATGTTGTCTTTACAGTGACTGTCCTCATTCAAGTGGCAATTACACAAGGGACAGTCACTGTGAGATGTCCTCATTTGTGACAAGGACAGTCACACATGAGGACATCTCACAGTGACTGTCCCTTGTGTAATTGCCACTTGAATGTATTGCTATTCAACCACATTTATGGGCCCGTTTGGACCACAACACACAGTAGCATCTACAGAGAAGAATATCCCAGGTGTAACAAGTTGTAAGAATATACCAACAGTTCTAAGAAGTTCCCTAGCACATAGTAGCATCTACAGAGAAGAATATACAACATGAGGGCAGCCACTGTAAAGACAACATGATAATGTACACTCATTGTATGTGTACATTATCATGTTGTCTTTACAGTGACTGTCCTCATTCAAGTGGCAATTACAGAAGGGACAGTCATTGTGAGATGTCCTCATTTGTGACAAGGATAGTCATACATGAGGACATCTCACAGTGATCGATTGTCCCTTGTGTAATTGCCACTTGAATGTATTGCTATTGAACCACATTAATGCTTTTCTTCTTCAACAAATGAGGACAGTCACTCTAAAGACAACATGATAATGTACACTCATTGTAAGGACAGTCACAAATGAGGACATCTCACAGTGACTGTCCCTTGTGTAATTCCCACTTGAATTACACAAGGGACAGTCATTGTGAGATGTCCTCATTTGTGACAAGGATAGTCACACATGAGGACATCTCACAGTGATCGATTGTCCCTTGTGTAATTGCCACTTGAATGTATTGCTATTGAACCACATTAATGCTTTTCTTCTTCAACAAATGAGGACAGTCACTCTAAAGACAACATGATAATGTACACTCACTGTAAGGACAGTCACAAATGAGGACATCTCACAGTGACTGTCCCTTGTGTGATTGCCACTTGAATGTATTGCTATTCACCCACATTAATGCTTTTCTTCTTCAACAAATGAGGATAGTCACTCTAAAGACAACATGATAATGTACACGGGCTGTAAGTGTACATTATCATGTTGTCTTTACAGTGACTGTCCTCCTTCAAGTGGCAATTACACAAGGGACAGTCACTGTAAAGGCAACATGATAATGTAGAGAAACGTTGTCATTTGTATTTTCAACAGTGCCGAGAGAGATTCCCTTCGCGAAATCACAGCTACAATTTCTGAGTACGTTGGGTTTATTTTTCTTTTGTCATTATTATGTAATCTGGTATTCAGCTGTTACAGAGCTAAAATACCCAGAAATGAGGACATATCTGTGTTGAATTTATTGTTAGCGGCTTTGGTTATTTAGAAGTTTAATTTTATTTGTTCATCTTTCAAGCACAAACATTTTGTGGACCGTAACATCTTCATTGTTTCGGGTATGCAATGAAACAGCCGTAACTTGCAACTACCTTCACGGTACTTGTTTACATTATCATGTTGTCTTTACAGTGACTGTCCTCATTCAAGTGGCAATTACACAAGGGACAGTCACTGTGAGATGTCCTCATTTGTGACAAGGACAGTCACACATGAGGACATCTCACAGTGACTGTCCCTTGTGTAATTGCCACTTGAATGTATTGCTATTCAACCACATTTATGGGCCCGTTTGGACCACAACACACAGTAGCATCTACAGAGAAGAATATCCCAGGTGTAACAAGTTGTAAGAATATACCAACAGTTCTAAGAAGTTCCCTAGCACATAGTAGCATCTACAGAGAAGAATATACAACATGAGGGCAGCCACTGTAAAGACAACATGATAATGTACACTCATTGTATGTGTACATTATCATGTTGTCTTTACAGTGACTGTCCTCATTCAAGTGGCAATTACAGAAGGGACAGTCATTGTGAGATGTCCTCATTTGTGACAAGGATAGTCACACATGAGGACATCTCACAGTGATCGATTGTCCCTTGTGTAATTGCCACTTGAATGTATTGCTATTGAACCACATTAATGCTTTTCTTCTTCAACAAATGAGGACAGTCACTCTAAAGACAACATGATAATGTACACTCATTGTAAGGACAGTCACAAATGAGGACATCTCACAGTGATTGTCCCTTGTGTAATTGCCACTTGAATTACACAAGGGACAGTCATTGTGAGATGTCCTCATTTGTGACAAGGATAGTCACACATGAGGACATCTCACAGTGATCGATTGTCCCTTGTGTAATTGCCACTTGAATGTATTGCTATTGAACCACATTAATGCTTTTCTTCTTCAACAAATGAGGACAGTCACTCTAAAGACAACATGATAATGTACACTCACTGTAAGGATAGTCACAAATGAGGACATCTCACAGTGACTGTCCCTTGTGTGATTGCCACTTGAATGTATTGCTATTCACCCACATTAATGCTTTTCTTCTTCAACAAATGAGGATAGTCACTCTAAAGACAACATGATAATGTACAGGGGCTGTAAGTGTACATTATCATGTTGTCTTTACAGTGACTGTCCTCCTTCAAGTGGCAATTACACAAGGGACAGTCACTGTAAAGGCAACATGATAATGTAGAGAAACGTTGTCATTTGTATTTTCAACAGTGCCGAGAGAGATTCCCTCCGCGAAATCACAGCTACAATTTCTGAGTACGTTGGGTTTATTTTTCTTTTGTCATTATTATGTAATCTGGTATTCAGCTGTTACAGAGCTAAAATACCCAGAAATGAGGACATATCTGTGTTGAATTTATTATTAGCGGCTTTGGTTATTTAGAAGTTTAATTTTATTTGTTCATCTTTCAAGCACAAACGTTTTGTGGACCGTAACATCTTCATTGTTTCGGGTATGCAATGAAACAGCCGTAACTTGCAACTACCTTCACGGTACTTGTGTACATTATCATGTTGTCTTTACAGTGACTGTCCTCATTCAAGTGGCAATTACACAAGGGACAGTCACTGTGAGATGTCCTCATTTGTGACAAGGACAGTCACACATGAGGACATCTCACAGTGACTGTCCCTTGTGTAATTTCCACTTGAATGTATTGCTATTCAACCACATTTATGGGCCCGTTTGGACCACAACACACAGTAGCATCTACAGAGAAGAATATCCCAGGTGTAACAAGTTGTAAGAATATACCAACAGTTCTAAGAAGTTCCCTAGCACATAGTAGCATCTACAGAGAAGAATATACAACATGAGGGCAGCCACTGTAAAGACAACATGATAATGTACACTCATTGTATCTGTACATTATCATGTTGTCTTTACAGTGACTGTCCTCATTCAAGTGGCAATTACAGAAGGGACAGTCATTGTGAGATGTCCTCATTTGTGACAAGGATAGTCACACATGAGGACATCTCACAATGATCGATTGTCCCTTGTGTAATTGCCACTTGAATGTATTGCTATTGAACCACATTAATGCTTTTCTTCTTCAACAAATGAGGACAGTCACTCTAAAGACAACATGATAATGTACACTCATTGTAAGGACAGTCACAAATGAGGACATCTCACAGTGACTGTCCCTTGTGTAATTGCCACTTGAATTACACAAGGGACAGTCATTGTGAGATGTCCTCATTTGTGACAAGGATAGTCACACATGAGGACATCTCACAGTGATCGATTGTCCCTTGTGTAATTGCCACTTGAATGTATTGCTATTGAACCACATTAATGCTTTTCTTCTTCAACAAATGAGGACAGTCACTCTAAAGACAACATGATAATGTACACTCACTGTAAGGATAGTCACAAATGAGGACATCTCACAGTGACTGTCCCTTGTGTGATTGCCACTTGAATGTATTGCTATTCACCCACATTAATGTTTTTCTTCTTCAACAAATGAGGATAGTCACTCTAAAGACAACATGATAATGTACATGGGCTGTAAGTGTACATTATCATGTTGTCTTTACAGTGACTGTCCTCCTTCAAGTGGCAATTACACAAGGGACAGTCACTGTAAAGGCAACATGATAATGTAGAGAAACGTTGTCATTTGTATTTTCAACAGTGCCGAGAGAGATTCCCTCCGTGAAATCACAGCTACAATTTCTGAGTACGTTGGGTTTATTTTTCTTTTGTCATTATTATGTAATCTGGTATTCAGTTGTTACAGAGGTAAAATACCCAGAAATGAGGACATATCTGTGTTGAATTTATTGTTAGCGGCTTTGGTTATTTAGAAGTTTAATTTTATTTGTTCATCTTTCAAGCACAAACGTTTTGTGGACCGTAACATCTTCATTGTTTCGAGTATGCAATGAAACAGCCGTAACTTGCAACTACCTTCACGGTACTTGTGTACATTATCATGTTGTCTTTACCGTGACTGTCCTCATTCAAGTGGCAATTACACAAGGGACAGTCACTGTGAGATGTCCTCATTTGTGACAAGGACAGTCACACATGAGGACATCTCACAGTGATTGTCCCTTGTGTAATTGCCACTTGAATGTATTGATATTCAACCACATTTATGGGCCCGTTTGGACCACAGCACACAGTAGCATCTACAGAGAAGAATATCCCAGGTGTAACAAGTTGTAAGAATATACCAACAGTTCTAAGAAGTTCCCTAGCACATAGTAGCATCTACAGAGAAGAATATACAACATGAGGGCAGCCACTGTAAAGACAACATGATAATGTACACTCATTGTATGTGTACATTATCATGTTGTCTTTACAGTGACTGTCCTCATTCAAGTGGAAATTACACAAGGGACAGTCACTGTGAGATGTCCTCATTTGTGACAAGGACAGTCACACATGAGGACATCTCACAGTGACTGTCCCTTGTGTAATTGCCACTTGAATGTATTGCTATTCAACCACATTTATGGGCCCGTTTGGACCGCGGCACATAGTAGCATCTACAGAGAAGAATATCCCAGGTGTAACAAGTTGTAAGAATATACCAACAGTTCTAAGAAGTTCCCTAGCACATAGTAGCATCTACAGAGAAGAATATGGGTCAACGAGGTTGACTTCAAAGCCATGCAATCTAATGGTAATAGTAATATCATAATTTGACATACTATCAGAAATACTTCCTAAATAGACTATTCAATCTTATAAGAGATGGATTCATGAGAACTATTATTTATGAAATATGAGTCAATGACTTTAATTAAAAAAATTACACAATCTAATTCTTGTAAAAATATCAAAATTTGACACATTGAAAATACCTTCCAAAAGTATCGTTAATTGATTAATATGAATCACTACTCATGAAATATAATGTTATAAACCTAATCTAAAAACTACACAATAAAAATCTTAATAGCAATATTGTAAGAAACTATTCCCAAAAGCAAGCCTAACAAAATTTGATGAAAATAATTTTTGTTTCACTCAACTTTGACATTCACAACTTCCTCTTTTATTATAATAAGAAAAAAAATGTCTTTTTAGATATACCTCATGAACCATACTCGAATAATCTATCATTTTTCTTCTCAAAAACATATTTGCAGAGCCTGCTTCTTTTACTTGTTTGTACTTTTATCTCTCTGATGGAAAGGGTTCCTTCAGGACACATTTTTCCAAGTTCACTGCTTGAGATATTTGAGGAGGGTTCCCCTGCTTGAGTATCCATCCAACCCATATTCGAGTAGTTCTACAATTGCACAGTCTAAATTAATAATACTGACAATTGAATGACGAATGATGATACATAGAATTGATATAAACTAATCCTAAAAACACTAAAACATTATTAATATATTTATATTTCATAAATAAAATTGATATAAAAGATTTGGAAAGATACATTAAAAAATAGAAAAACAGTAATTTATAATAGAAGGAAACTTAAATTGCTATTTTAAAAAAAAACAAGAGTCTTAAATCTTATCATTTTGTTTCATTATCATCCATAAGTACACACCTCTAGCATAATAATTATATTTTACCACCCATAAAATGAAAAAAAGATTTTCACAAGAGAAATTGAAGCTAGATTATAAAAATGAACCATCTTATTGGAAACTGGAACTGTTATCATACCCAAAAGGACTACAAAATTTCACCTTATCATACCCAGATTGTTGCTTTGCCTGGCGGAGGGAAATTTGATCAGTAAAATTGACACAGAGTATGTTGTCTCCATTGTCATGCTGGATAACAAAACACCAACTTTAATGGGCATGTACTGTCCCTTGTGTAATTGCCACTTGAATGCATTGCTATTTGATGCAGGGGCATCCCTAATGCAAGCCAAAGACACCATGATTGAAGGAAGTTGCCATGAAGCCAAGGAGTCAAATCCTATCAATTGGAACATAAGATTTTCACCTTGGAGCTTTGAAGGATTGACTGGTGAAAGGTCCTTTTGATTGACAAATCAGAGTCTTTTTGAATGACAATAAATTAGAATAGGAGTTTTAGATGTTTTCTTGGTTTGTAATAAATATTAAGGATTGATTTTATCTCCTTATAAACATCCACTTGTTGGACACAAGACCCCTTGGTGACTTATAAACCTTGGGCATCTTTTGAGTCCTTGGATGAAATGAGCATAGTAAGTGTTTATTAGGTGTCTTTTAGATGTTGTTAAGAAGTTTGAAGGTCCAAAATAACTTTAATAAGGTTCCTAAAGTTTCACAACACATTTTTAACCTTCTCGGCAAAGTTGTTTGCAAAGTTGTAATGCAACTTTAAAAGTTGCTTAGCAAAGTTGACATTTGTTGGATAAACTATTCTAACCACCTAGATGGTTGAACCAACATTTGGAGAGCCTATTTTAGGCTTCAAATGGTCAAAGACAGACAGAGAACCAGTATTGTAATCATTTTGCTTTCATAAAAAATAAAAATAACCCTGTTTTAGTGCATTTCTGGTGAAAAACGAACTCTGTACGACTGTACGGAGGGTGGTTGGATGATAAAATTTGCCTGGAAGTTGTAATAGTGACATCTGATGCTTTGGAAGTTGGTTTGATTGATTCTCTTTGTTTTATATCTAAGTTATTTCAAATTTTCTGTGCATTGTTTACAAACCCTCATTTTCAGGGTTTGACTGATGTAAAGACCTTAACTCACGTTTCAACCATTGGAATTCCTTCTTCCTTGGTGGAATGAGAGTTAAGGATGTATATTTGTATATTCTAAAAGCCCTGACTACTCTGCATCACTATTGAACCACATTAATGCTTTTTTCCTTCAACAAATGAGGACAGTCACTGTAAAGACAACATGATAATGTACACTCACTGTAAGGATAGTCACAAATGAGGAAATCTCAGAGTGATTATCCCTTGTGTAATTGCCGCTTGAATACATTGCTATTGAACCACATTAATGCTTTTTTCCTTCAAGTGGCAATTACACAAGGGACAGTCACTGTGAGATGTCCTCATTTGTGACAAGGACAGTCACACATGAGGACATCTCACAGTGACTGTCCCTTGTGTAATTGCCACTTGAATGTATTGCTATTCAACCACATTTATGGGCCTGTTTGGACCACGACACACAATAGCATCTACAGAGAAGAATATCCCAGGTGTAACAAGTTGTAAGAATATACCAACAGTTCTAAGAAGTTCCCTAGCACATAGTAGCATCTACAGAGAAGAATATACAACATGAGGGCAGCCACTATAAAGACAACATGATAATGTACACTCATTGTATGTGTACATTATCATGTTGTCTTTACAGTGACTATCCTCATTCAAGTGGCAATTACAGAAGGGACAGTCATTGTGAGATGTCCTCATTTGTGACAAGGATAGTCACACATGAGGACATCTCACAGTGATCGATTGTCCCTTGTGTAATTGCCACTTGAATGTATTGCTATTGAACCACATTAATGCTTTTCTTCTTCAACAAATGAGGACAGTCACTCTAAAGACAACATGATAATGTACACTCATTGTAAGGACAGTCACAAATGAGGACATCTCACAGTGACTGTCCCTTGTGTAATTGCCACTTGAATTACACAAGGGACAGTCATTGTGAGATGTCCTCATTTGTGACAAGGATAGTCACACATGAGGACATCTCACAGTGATCGATTGTCCCTTGTGTAATTGCCACTTGAATGTATTGCTATTGAACCACATTAATGCTTTTCTTCTTCAACAAATGAGGACAGTCACTCTAAAGACAACATGATAATGTACACTCACTGTAAGGATAGTCACAAATGAGGACATCTCACAGTGACTGTCCCTTGTGTGATTGCCACTTGAATGTATTGCTATTCACCCACATTAATGCTTTTCTTCTTCAACAAATGAGGATAGTCACTCTAAAGACAACATGATAATGTACACTCACTGTAAGTGTACATTATCATGTTGTCTTTACAGTGACTGTCCTCGTTCAAGTGGCAATTACACAAGGGATTTGTGTTTTCATTTGTGTTTTCAACAGCGCCGTAACCCTCCGCGAAATCACATCGGGATATAAGGGCAAAACAAACAAGAACGTTGTCATTTGTATTTTCAACAGCGCCGAGAGAGATAAACAAACTTAAAACTCAGACTTAAGAAAGATGAAGGCAATGCTTCAAAAGGCTGATGCCCTAAATACGGGAAAACACAATACCACCATTAAACGATGCCCTAGTCACCGTATCAATGCTGCCAGCTCCGTACCAGTATGCTGACTGCTCACTTTCATCCTGTGATAAAGGTAATTAATCATACTTGAAATGGCAGCATACGAACTAAAGCTGATGAACATTTATAAACTAAAAGTTTAAAACTACAGATTACAAATGTAGTAGTTTCATACGAAAAGAACTTGATGTCTGAAATTTACCATTAGAAGTATCCAAAGGAATACCACAGTACTATTGAACTTGGAGAATCAGAGATGATCTACACAGCAAGGCTCAACAGCTGTAAGGACTGTTACACCATCTTTAGCATTTGAATACATTTTCTCCTTGGCTTCTGGTGGATCCTCAAAGACCCCCAATGACGTTTTCCCTACAATTATCAATTGTTTGTCAGTATGAGATATTAATAAATAAACATTAATCACAATATTAAGCAAACAATGTTCTTGATGTCTGAATCTAAATCACAGAAAGCTCTAATAAAGCAGTTCTCAGTTTCACATTAAACTAAGTTTCAATTTCAAATGGTTATAATAATTTTTGCAAGTTATAAGTAGCTGGTTACAGTATATGACATAAAAAGAAAAAAAATCATTTCTATTCTTTTCTTCTTTTTCTCTTTCAACGAAGCTTTTGCACCACACAAATGCATACCAAGAATTTCTCAGGAGGTTTCAAGACCATTGCATACCAAACTTCTTCTCTGTAGATGCTACTGTGTGTCGTGGTCCAAACGGGTCCAAATAGACCTAGTGACTCTAGTAGGTCTCCAAAACCTGTTCTGCAGCAATAACTCTTCAATTTGACAAAGGACCTTATGAACTTATATGTTTTTTGAGTACCATTTTTGATGTTCTAACAATCCTCCAACTCCCAGACCTTGACTCCACTCCAGCATATCAATGTCCTTATTGAGTCTGCAGACCTAATGCATGCCTTTGGGTGTGGGTTCCAAAACAAGGCATTGAAAATGGGTGCATGAAACCAAGATCAGAGTTTGAAGATGTCCACCATGCTCTAAAGATCTAGATTCAACAAGGTTTGAGGTCCTTTACTTGCCGCTACCCTCTGATCTTGCATAATCCATCAACTCCTAGTCAAGAACATTGAGATTCTTGACCTAGGGCTTGCTCTTGAAATTCTCTGGCTTAGTATCCTGTTCCAGAGCTTTTAAAATATGAAAATAAACCCCCTTAACTTGCATTTTACAAAGAACAGAGGATATCCTATGGTTTATTTGCAAGTTAAGGCCATTTGAATGCAATAACCCAAAAAATGAGGGTTTGCCAGAACAACAGATAAGAAAAAGGAATAACTTTGATATAAGGTGTCTTGAATCTACCAAATAAACTCTCAAAGCATAAGATATAAATACTCTAACTTCCACACTGGTCTGCCCTCCCTTTCACATCCGTACACTGTACAGTGCTTGAAGGAAATGCACAGAAAAGGCTCTGAAATAATGGCTCTATCTGATAGAGAGTCCATGCTAGGCTTCATGACTAACCTAGAGCACATTCCTTGTTATGGAGGAAGTTTGAATGGTGAAGAACTTATGGAATGGATAGAGGACCTAGATAACCATTTTGACTACAAGTATCTTATTAATAACCATTTTGACTACAAGTATCTTATGGATAGAGGACCTTGATAACCATTTTGACTCATTTAGTATCTTATTGAGCTTCACTTTGTTTCGAGAATATAGTTTAATATTCTCTACTAAACAGGGCCAACCACGTGAAGGTGGAAGCTCATTTGGCCCCACCGCCCTCCCCCTAACATCACTCTACATTCCCCGTTAACATCTAACATTCATTCATTCTTTCAATTATTAATAAAATGTAACATTCAATCAATATCACATGATAACATTCATTAACACATTAGATTCGTTAACACACAACATTCATCAATATGAAAATAAACACATAATTCATGAACATTCATTAGCACATAATTAAATTCATTGAGACATAAAATTCAGTCATTATCAATTAAGGTATTTAGATGACAATCATTTCTTTTTTCTCTTTCTAATTTTTTTTTCTATGTAAGCTCTAAGAGGAGCATCAGTGTTATCATCAATACCCCCCTCATCAGTTGTTTTGTTCTTTGTTCTTGATGATCTCAAATTCCTATGCTGCTGCAAAGGGGGGTCCTCTACAATAACAAATAAAAGAGTTAAATTTAAAATATTTAATTATAATTGTTACAAGTATTTAATTATTTTAAAGAACATAACTGTGGCGCTCTTTAATTACCTGATCTGGCCACATCATTTTGTCTAGACTCAACCTCAACATGCTCATGATCACCGACCCCTCGATCCTCTACAGTTGCTATACAAAATGTTACATTAATCCAAACACCAATTGTAATTACATATAAAAATTTTAATAGCAAATGTATACCTCCACCACTAGGATGCACATCATGCGAACCTTCATTATGCATAGATTGTGTAGAAGGATTGTCAGGCTGCATTCCAATATCCTACACATTGTTATCATTGCTTTCTTAAAATAGATATACTCACTTTATATTAGAACTTAACATCAAATAGACTAATTGGTAAAGTATTCAATTTGAAATAAATTTCATTTAGCTTATTTACCTGTGGCTCAGATGCATCATTATTTGAACCTTGCACACTGATTTCAGCTCGTAGTCGTTCAGCCACGGCTCTATAGCCTTGTTGGAAGCCAATTCTCTTGTCCTCTTCTGTGAGGCATCTATTGAACTCTGACCCCTACATTTTTTCTTGGTATGGTGAATTTTACTTGCATTGTTTGATCAAAAATTTTTTCCTTGCAATATATAAAAAAATTGATACAAGTTTTCATTTACTAATACTTACAACTCATGTTTGAAGTTTGGAAAAACCACCAGAGCCGAGCTTGTGTGTCCCGTGCTTTTCTAATCTTGCCTTTGTTGCCTTTGATGTGTCAGGCAATCTATGAAAAGTTTGAAATATGTTAGAGACCAGTATAGGAAAAATTTAGAGGTTAATTAGTACATAATTACATTCTCAAAAGTATCACATACCTTGCTCTACTCTCTACTGGCATAATTCCTTTTTTCATGTCGGCTTTATACTTTCCATCCAAAATCAAACCCTGCCACTCAGCCTCAAGAACACAGGGCGGACGCTCGTGCCTTGGGTTAACCTCTAAATATTTCCTGTACTAGTCCCTAATATACTTCAAACATAAACCAGCTCTTTCAAGGAGCTTGTTTCTCTCGAATGCACGAGGTCCAAAAAGCTGGGTCATACTATGTACAAGATCATCCTTCAACTTTTTATCTTGGTTATTCCACCTTTTAAGTAAAAAAAAACATGTTAGACTCATAAATGAAGAGAAGCTACCTTTAATATAGTTCAAGAAATTGATGAAAAGGAAAACTATTCTAGCAATGATATGAAATCAAAATAGTGGTTTGGGGTTTTAGTTAGGATATGATGTTCCACCATGTACGTATGGTGGGCCCGAATATCCGCAAACACTCGTCGCCAAGTTTTCACCAAAAAATATCATTCCCTACAAAATAATCATGGGATCATTAGTCGATGAAGAGTGATAAAAAACTAAATTACTATTATATCACTATAGAATAATAATAACTTTAAAGTACCTGGAAGTTTGGATACTTTTAAGGGAACGCCTTCATCGTTGCTGATGATCAATACGCAATCCTTCACCGTTCCCGTACTAGGAACACGGGAACATCCAGGAAATGATGTTGCATCGGGACTTGTTGCATCTCCTATTGCAAAAAATGAAAACCATTATCAAATGCCTCCAAGAAATAATACTTCAAGGGAAATAAATTGGTGTAGAGCACCCATGGCACAAACACAATCAAGGGATCTACATCGTAAACACATAACACTTAAACACATAACAAAAGAGAGAAGAAGAGGGATTTGTGTACCAGTAGATGGTGCAACAGTTGGTGCATTTAGGCTGTGTGTTGTTGACATGGCAGTCGGCAAGACATTTGTGGCTATCCTGGATGGAGGTGGCGTTGTCATATCATCATGGAAAGGAGCTGAAGAATAAAATTGTTAGAGCATGCATAAATATAGAACGCGTGGACTAGCATGGACAAGATTGTTAGAGCATTAAAAAAAAAGATTGTTCGAGCATGTATTGTCAATGATTATGATCATTCTTATATATATTCAGTGGAAAACACAAGTGGGGAATGGAACATTTGATCTACCTGAACCACTTGCAATACCGGCCTCATCATGGGAATGGGGTTCAAAATTACGCAAATAACTCTGTAAAGACAATGCATCCATATTTTAATTAATGTCATAAAAGAGCATAACATAAAAACCATTATTGAACTCTTGTAATAATTAAAAATTTCATTAATACTTACTTTAAAGTTTTCAGAAGTGCGCAACAACTCAGCTGCCCTGTCTTTTATTTCCTGAGTCTGAGGATGTATGGATACCAAACGTAGAAGTTCTTTCCCAATTTTCTTTAGCAGCTTTTTAATGGAACCGATCGGGTCATCGGTCTCTGCTAAATCAATAAAAAAAGGGTCCACAAGGGGGGACTCCTGAGGGACTGCAGGTTGCTTTCCCTCTCTCCGACCACCGGCCCTCTGTGACAACAATAGTATTAGTATTATCAAAATTACTCCAAAACAATGAAGAAAATAACATTAAAAAAATAACATTTTGCTTCTATCTAGTTTGCACAATTACAATGAGTTTTACCTGCTCATGTGTAGATGAGCTAGGAATATCGTCACCATCACCTTCGGGCGGTTGCTCCATATTGTGCCCCTGTGTCAAAGATCAAGTATAAAAATGTTAGCCAAAAATTTAATAACTAAATGGTATGTTGGAGTCATTGATTAGAAGTTGGTTTAATAGTATGTACCACCCCCATGATAGTAGCCTCGTTTGTATCTATGCGGTTCAAATTGTAATCAATAAGCAGCTCTTCCCCTGCACGTATTGATTTTATCGCACAGATGAATACACGATTTCCCTCGCGCACCTCAAATATGCAATTGGGTTGCTTTATAGTTGACCCAGGTCGTGTACTATTTATAAAACCCGCAATATTCCCTGTTGCTTTTGGCCTTCCATCAATGTATATAGCCACACTTTTACTTTGATTATTGTCTTGCTGTTGTATATAATTTGCCGAGAGTGCATACCTACGCATACTTTTTTTATATTGAACAATATGCATCCAACTTTTGTAATCGTAACATGGTCCAACATACTCCATCAATTCAGAAACTTTGTTGTAAGACACCTTTATGCCATCCATAGAAAATAGGCCCAAACCATGTAATGATGATGGTGCTATGCGATATATCCTCTCATTAACACAAAAATCAATGTTTATTGGAGGAAGTTCCTTGGGTACCCAATGTTTCTGTAGATGTTGGTACCTCAAGGGCACCTCGATGTCGCCTTTCATCTCATCATCATAAGAACATGACCCCCCTTGAGCAAGGAAAAATTTCATGTGTTTATTGAATTTCCTTCTAGTCCTTTGACCTCTAGTTAATCTCCCTATTCTAGATAAACTGCATGTCTCACTTTCCTCTTCTATTCCTATATTTCCCTCACTCGAGGAAGACACTTCTGACAAATACCTATTTGCTGGTACCTGCAAATGGGAGAGATCTTAGAAGACATCAATCTTACTATTGATAAGTGTATTAAATAGACTTTCTATAAGGTGTATTGACTTATACTTGTCGATCCATGAGACTGTGCGGGATGCTCTTGAAAGGGGTTCAATTTCTTGCAAATGTAATTCAATTATCGTGAGCATAATCACATCATAATCATAATCACATCCATCATAAGCATCACATAAAAATTAAAAATATTAAAACGTACACATTATAACACTTATAGCTTTTAAATAGATAATGAATAAACTATGTAACCATTTAAGACAAATATATTTCTATCAAGAAATGAATATTAAATACATTAAGGATTGATGGCATACCTTTAAATTTCATCATCATCATCCTCATCATCATCATCATCATCATCATCATCATCATCATCATCATCATCCTCGTCATCGTCGTCATCATCGTCGTCGTCGTCGTCGTCATTGTCATCGTTGTCATCATCATCAACATCATCATCATCAACATCAACATCATCTTCATCATCATCATCAGTAGCAGCATCATCTTCTTCTTCTTCTTCATGAAAATTTGTCTCAGGAACATCATCCAATAATTGTCGATCGTGATCATCATCTACATCATCTTCTACTTCTTCGATATCTTCTTCTTCCATCGCATTATACTTTATCGGCCTTCCTCTCGGTTCATGTCTAACAACAAATGACCAACTCGGTTTATGTGAAACCTCTGAGTAAAATACCTGCTCACATTGGCTTGGAAGAACATAGGGCTCATCCCCAACTGGCTCAAACGACCTTGTATTAACCATTGTAAATCCATTATCATGTTCAATAACAATTCTATTAGGATCATTTGGATTAAGTCGTAGCCTGTACCATTTGACAACGAAGAGTACTAATTTGAAGGAACTAAAGTCGCACTCAAGTATATCATCCAAAATGCCATAGTATTGATTTTTAGACTCTTGAGGATCTAAGTCATTTCTAGATGAAATATTAGTCACTTGAAAGACTGCAGTTATTCCAGAATCACAAGTTTTCTTCGTGTCATCCAACACTTTGACGCAAAATTTTTGACCATTACAGAACATACCCTTGTGGTGTTTAACCTGCAATAATATGTGAAACATGTCAAAATTATTATATCGTGAGTTGATAAATATACGGGTGATTAATAATTTTGTACGTACCTGGAAATCTCTTAAACCATATGCTAAATCTATTTCCCTTTGCGTAACATTAGAATCTCCATTACGATGAGCTTCTTTAACCAATGAAGATACACCTTCCCATGTTAATGTGTGACCAGAATGTTGACATCGTTCAATCCATACCGTCATCCAATCAAGATTGTTTGCAATATACAAATGTAGTGCATCCCACTCTCGAGCAACTGTACAAAAAAAAAAAGATGACTTACAACCGATTTATTTTGAAGATTAAGAAATAATTTATTACAATAACATCTTATAATTTATTACCTGTCACTTTCCTCAATCTACCTTTCCCCATCAAGTACTCCCCTTTGAATTTTTTAAAAGGGTCGAGATCCCAAATGCGATCTACATGGATATTTGAAGCAAACTTAGGAAGATATTTAGTAATGTACACCATAGTCTGGTATACCATGTATCCCTCTACCATAGAACCCTCAGGATGTGCTCTTTGTCGAACCAAAGCCTTCAAAGATTTCAAGTGCCTCTCAACCATCCACATTGACCTAGTGTGTGCAGGTCCACACAATTCAATCTCCTCAACTTGGTGTATGAGGTAGTGTTCTTGTGCATTGAAAAAAGTTGGAGGTAGACACTTTTGCATTTCACACAATAAATGAGGAATTCTTCTCTTCCAATAGTTTATATCTTCTTTATGGATTTCTTTAGATGACAACCACCTACATTAAGAGATTCAAGTCACAAAAAATATATAAATACGAGACTTACAAAATAATATACAATAGATTACATAGCAAGAAAAACAAATCGCGAATATAATAAATATATACAACAAATTGAATAGATATTACTGCTTACCTCATGTATTTTCCAAGATCATATATCACTTGTTTGATGTTATTGTTGAAGTGCTCTGGGAGAGATAGAGGTAGCACGTACTGCAGTAATTATAAACCAATCATTTCATTATTTTCTAACATAACATAATGAATAGTACACGTAGTTTATGAATATATTGTAAATACAGAAGAACATAACTTACCTTGATGAAAGTATGCCAATCATGCATTTTGAGCCCTGGCCCAAATTCACTTTTCTTTGATATGAGATTGCTTATGTTCCCAGCAAATCCTGTGGGAAATCAAATTTTTCGTATGACTTCTTTTATGGCATCACTTTGCTGCTCCGTTAATAACCAAGGAAGGGCACTTATATTAATCTGATCTCTATTGCTATTTGAGTGAATGAAATTCTTCAGTGCATGATTGGATTCATGAATGTCATTACAAATTTTGACAATTTTTTCTTTGTCACGCCTTCCATCCAGTATTTTCCACAATGTCTCTGTTATATTCTTTCCAACATGCATAAGATCAAACAAATGCACAATTTGTAGGTCCTCATAGTAGGGCAACCTACTAAATTGTCTGGGATAGCTTTTTAGTCCCTTTGGAAGGTTGTCAGTAGTGCCTTGACGACCTTCACGATCATCAATTACATAATTAGTAAACAAAAATCACAATAGAAATATATAAATTACAAACATAAACCATTAAGTGGAACGACATTACCTCGACGATTAATTCTATTATATTCCAACTTCCATAGGCGAGGTGTCATTCTTCGTGGCTTTGATGTAGTCTCTTCTTTCCCATTGAAAAGATGTTTTTCCATACTTCGATACTTATGATTCCTGTGGAGGAAGTGTCTGTACTCATCAAACACATGCTTTCCTAAACTTTTTGAATGATGAGATTTCATCTTTGGACCACAAACTGGACATGCAAATTTTCCCTTTGTTTGAAGACCTACAAAATAATGATATAATTGGATTATTAAATATGTTGATTTTTATAATTAGAATTATCATGCGCAACTTGAATTCACTATAACATACCACAAAAATGTGTTAGCCCTGGGGCATCATGTATTGTCCATACAAGTATTGCATGGAATTGAAATTGTCTTTGTCCTATTGGTCTAGACACGTCATACATAGTGACACCATTCCATAACTCCACCAACTCGTCAATAAGAGGCTCAATATATACATTCATATCTTTAACTTGATATTTACCTACTTGAATGAACAGTAACATTACATAATTATTGTGACCATTTTACTGTAAGATTTGTAAGTACATGTAAATTAATAACTATCAAATGATAAAATACCTGGAACAATCATTGCCAACATAATGTGCTCCCTCTTTATTGACATCCACGGAGGAATGTTATTGTTGATAACAAAAATAGGCCACACCGAGCAAACAGATCTCATCTCTCCAAATGGATTGACACCATCCGCTGCCAATGAAAGCCTGAGATTACGAGGTTCTTCTTTGAAGTGTTGCCACTTTTCCTCTATATGCATAAATGTTGAACCATCCGCAGGGATTCGAATAATGTCATCTCGACTTCTATTGCGTGCATGGTAATCCATAAATTGTGCCAAGCTAGTACACCTGAATAATTGTCGCATCCGTGGAATAATGGGGATGTAACGAAGAACCTTGTGAGGCACCTTTTTTGTTATTCGATCTGTTTGATATCTACTCGTATGACATACAGGGCATTGTGTTGCAAATTCATGTTCTTTATAATATATAATATGATCATTGGGACAAGCATGTATTGCTTGATACTCCATTCCAATATCTTTCATAATAGTAGATAATTCTCGATATGAGCGAGGTAGAATATTTGATGGTGGTAACAAAAACTCGCCTATCAATCTACAGCAAAAAATATAAGTTGTTAATATAAACAATATTAGTGGTACATTATTCACCCTTTGTTAACTATAAAGACATATATGACATACCTTAACATACGTGACATTGTTATGTTGGATAAACCATTCATAACCTTCAAGTTCAACAACAACAATACAGCAGAGAGAAGAGTTGTTTGGGAGTCTTTGTATAGGGGCTCGTATGCCTTCTCAAGTAGAGGTACATCAAGGCTATCATCATCATCATGATCAGATCCGCTTGGACTAAATGTGTCATGGATCAATGTATTTATACCATCATCTTCAATTGTGTTTTCTAGCGCATGATCGTCATCTTCCATGGGATCATTATCTTCACCTTGGATATTCGCACCCCCATGTTCCTCCATATCATGTACTTCCCTGGGGAGATCAACCTATATAAAATTGATTAACATAAATAAACCATGATCTTCAACTCATCATCAAGTGATTTCATATGTATATAAATTGTTAAAATGATATAATGAACAACTTACTAGTGGATGATAGTCATGCCCCCCTTCAATGTGACCATTCTCCCTACAATGTCTCTTAACTGTTTTGATTAGCAATCTTCTACGGTTTAAGCCCTTACAAATTTTGCAGGGACAATAACATTTTCCATCACCTTTTCTTTTCAAGTTAGACCACAATCTAGCGATTGTCTCCCTATTTTGTTCTTCACTTGTATTATCTGACATGATCGTTCTTCGCAGGAAGCAAAAATTGGGCTATGAAAACTTCGGTCTACAACTTTCAGTGACTAAGCAAAATTGTCAAAAGTACACAAATCTTCTTAGACCTAGTTAAATCTTTTAATATTTTAAAAGTCTAGTTAAAATATACATTAGATTAAAAAATATACAATTTTCATGCCTGAGCGCGCGGCTACGACTAGTGCAATGGTCTTCTTGCTTAGCTCTAGAAGCTCTCTAGCAATCAAAACGTATAAGCTACAAGGCCTAACAGCAATTTAAAAACATATAAGCTACAAGGCAAGACATATTACATGACATGGCAAAAGGATTAAAATATATACAATTTTCAAACCTGAGCGCGCAGCTATAACTCATGCAATGGTCTTCTTGCTTAGCTCTAGAAGCTCTCCAGCAATCAAAACATATAAGCTATTAGAATTCATTAACTTTCTGTAATTGGAAAACTCTATTTGATATTAGACCGTAAACTACTACTATTCTCTCCATAAGAACTAAGTACAAAATTCTTTCAAGTTCACATCCATGATTCCCTTTAGATTAAAATATACAGCAAAAATAAGCTAAAAGTCTAGTTAAAATATACATTAGATTAAAAAATATACAATTTTCAAACCTGAGCGCGCGGCTATAACTCATGCAATGGTCTTCTTGCTTAGCTTTAGAAGCTCTCCAGCAATCAAAACATATAAGCTACAAGGCCTAATAGCAATTTCAAAACAAGGGTCATCAAAAGAACCAAAAACAATGTGTGCAAACAATACCTTGTGAAGTGGTATAGACAATTAGAAGATGCTACTATGTGCTAGGGAACTTCTTAGAACTGTTGGTATATTCTTACAACTTGTTACACCTGGGATATTCTTCTCTGTAGATGCTACTGTGTGCCATGGTCCAAACGGGCCCATAAATGTGGTTGAATAGCAATACATTCAAGTGGCTTACACAAGGGACAGTCACTGTGAGATATCCTCATGTGTGACTGTCCTTGTCACAAATGAGGACATCTCACAGTGACTGTCCCTTGTGTAATTGCCACTTGAATGAGGTCAGTCACTGTAAAGACAACATGATAATGTACACATACAATGAGTGTACATTATCACGTTGTCTTTACAGTGGCTGCCCTCATGTTGTATATTCTTCTCTGTAGATGCTACTACGTGCTAGGGAACTTCTTAGAACTGTTGGTATATTCTTACAACTTGTTACACCTGGGATATTCTTCTTTGTAGATGCTACTGTGTGTCGTGGTCCAAACGGGCCCATAAATGTGGTTGAATAGCAATACATTCAAGTGGCAATTACACAAGGGACAGTCACTGTGAGATGTCCTCATGTGTGACTGTCCTTGTCACAAATGAGGACATCTCACAGTGACTATCCCTTGTGTAATTAAGTATTGTGGGGAAGCATTCTAAATAACCAAAGCCGCTAACAATAAATTCAACACAGATATGTCCTCATTTCTGGGTATTTTAGCTCTCTAACAGCTGAATACCAGATTAAATAATAATGACAAAAGAAAAATAAACCCAACGTACTCAGAAATTGTAGCTGTGATTTTGCGGAGGGAATCTCTCTCGGCGCTGTTGAAAACACAAATGACAACCCGCTTGATTTCACGGAGGGAATCTCTCTCGGTGCTGTTCAAAACATAAATGACAACCCACTTTGTTCAAAACACAAATGATAACCCGCTTGATTTCGCGGAGGGAATCTCTCTCGGCGCTGTTGAAAACACAAATGACAATGTTCCTTTTTTTTTTTGCACTTATATCCCGACCAACATAAGGTCCATTTGTAATACAACATGATAATGTACACTTACAGTGAGTGTACATTATCATGTTGTCCTTAGAGTGACTATCCTCATTTGTTGAAGAAGAAAAGCATTAATGTGGCTGAATAGCAATACATTCAAGTGGCAATTACACAAGGAACAGTCACTATGAGATGTCCTCATTTGTGACTGTCCTTACAGTGAGTGTACATTATCATGGTGTCTTTAGAGTGACTGTCCTCATTTGTTGAAGAAGAATAGCATTAATGTGGTTCAATAGCAATACATTCAAGTGGCAATTACACAAGGGACAATCACTGTGAGATGTCCTCATGTGTGACTGTCCTTGTCACAAATGAGGACATCTCACAATGATTGTCCCTTGTGTAATTCAAGTGGCAATTACACAAGGGACAGTCACTGTGAGATGTCCTCATTTGTGACTATCCTTACAATGAGTGTACATTATCATGTTGTCTTTAGAGTGACTGTCCTCATTTGTTGAAGAAGAAAAGCATTAATGTGGTTCAATAGCAATACATTCAAGTGGCAATTACACAAGGGACAATGTCATGAGCCATGACATATTGAACTTAGTATAATAATAAAATGATTAGATGATATATAATAATCTATTATTAACGGTATATAACAATAATATATAATTATTATCAAAAGATAATAATAATATATAGTTAGCATAATAAGTAATATGTTAATTAAATAATATTAAAATATTAATAAATAATATAATTATGATTATAATTATAATATAAATTAATAATAAATAATTATTAATAAATTATATATATTATATTATAATAATATATTACGTAATAATATTAAATCAATTATTGATATAATAATTTTAATATATAAATAATATTAATAAACCTCTCAATATAAAACAATATGTTATCACTATAATAATATTTATTATAATATTATTAATATTACTAACATCATTAATTATAATATTTAATAATAACAATAACATTAATAATAATAATAATAATAATAACGTTTAAAGCAATATCGAATATCTGTAATCGATATACATCTACATTAAACATCTGCATTATCTATCACGATGAGGAATGAAGAAGTGATACAACAATCACTAGTCATTACACATCGATACCATGAGAGGATGATTAATGAACCAAATACTATGAAGTCAAGATCAACATGATATGAATAAGGGATAGGTCGCTATGTGTTTCAGAAGATGTATTGATAAGCAAGAAGGATAACCATTCATATATTATAAATAATCATTAATTGCACAAGTTTAGACAATGACATATCCGATAAAGCAATATCAAACATGAAGACCCGCTAGCAAATATGCACCATCACTTCCTATGTTATCATGACAATAACATAAACTAGATTGAATTCTACTATCTATATCAATAGACACCACATAGGAGGATATCGACTAAAGGATTGAAAGATTATCGATTGTCTGAGATAAACCACATCTTGTAGAAACACAAAAGCATTAGTGATTATATCACAAGCTATTGATGAATGAGGCATCAGTCATGGATAATAAGTACAATGTATCCTTAAGTATTAACAGGAATGGAAGTCAATTTGAAGATCAAACTCCATTACCAGCAATCAACCTGTAGACACCGAAAAATCCTTCAGAAAATAAATTATTTTTGTTTTCTGAAAATCCTTGATGACATCATCATTTATTAATTAATTAATTATTTAATTAATTAATTTATTTTTATGGCATTAAATCCCTCTCTCTTAATTAAAAATCTTTAATTAAGGAATCTAGCCTAAAAATGTCATTTGGACATTATCCCTAATTTATTAATTATTTAATTAATAAATTGACCAAAAACTTCAAAAATAAATTAATTTATTTTTAATTTATTTTTTATCCCAAAGTTGGCCAAAATTCTAAAGAGCACTAAACTCTTCTAGAAAGTCCTAAACCTTCCTCTAAATGGGTCAAATCCCTAATCTAGTCCCTTCAAACCCTAAGCCTAGATATTTAATATTTATTAAATTTACCTTTAATAAATATCTAAATCTCACCAAAAGCCACTTGCCCATCCCTTTCTCCTAATCCTAATCTTAAACCCCTTTCTAATCTTGTCACATTCCATTAGCAAAAAGTTTACTAAAACTTATGCTAACCTCCTCTTAGTCATCCTCCTTAGTCAACAAAGATGGCCACCTCTTGGCCACCTCTTGCAAATGCATTTAAGGATGCATTTAAGCCTTCCTTATCTTTCTTACATGCATTCATTATGCATTTAAGACCTTCTTATCCCTTCCTTGCCACCTCTTGGCCTTGGGCACATTTACCAAATTGTGCACATGCCCTCAAACTTTCAACTCAATCCTCCCTTGACACTTGTCAGGACACTTGTCCTTGACTCAACCCTAACCTTAGCCCTAACTCCGACTCATCCTTTTAACCCAAGACCTTCCCTTTTCCTATAAATAGCCTCACTTCTTTGAGCAAACAATCCTTTCTCATCTTTCAACTCTCAAACTCAATAGCAAAGTTATAATGCCATTTTCATTCTAGCATAAGCATAAACTCATTATTTTAGATCATTTTCAAGCTTAAATCACATCTAAATTAGCTTAAATGGATTAACGTAGATTCATTTCTTGTTTTAATCTTAGTTCTTTCTTTTAGCTTTGCATATTTGTGTGTTCTTGAGGCCTTTGAGGCAAAATAGGTTCCTCATACCTATTTTGTGTCATTTTGGGTCTTCATCAACCTCAAATCATCCTATTTTGCATGCTCCAAGTGCTTGAGTTTGCACACCCACATCCATCTATATCTAAGCATATCAAACGGTGCATGGGCGCATCCGTTTTAGGCTTAAACTGAGGTGGCTTTGATTTTAGTTTGTTTACCATTAAATTTGATTTGATTATATGCTATGACGTTTGTTTGTCTTTGGCCTTCAAAACAGGTTTAGGTGCACTCTCAAATCCTAGTCTACATTCTGGCACGCCCGGTGGGACTAAAACCACAATCATTTTGATGAAATTATACTTTATATGCTTGTATTTTACAGGAAATAAAATAAATGTCACCTCCATGAAAAGAAATGACGCCTACAGCAAAGAAATGTCGCTTTCAAACAAATAAATGTCGCCTTCCTGAAAAGAAATGTCGCCTACAAACAATCCAGTCACGCCTTCTTGCAATGAAATCACGCCTTTGAGGAAAGAAATCACGCCTATGAGCTCTGTTTTCACGCTTGCATAACTGAGATTTTCCTGTGATCGATAACTTCTGTTCTGTCCCAGAATTCTTTTCTGTCGCCTGCATGTAAAGAAATCACGCCTGTAACGAAAGAAATCACGCCTCTGAATTTTTATCTGTCGCCTTTTGAGGTACAGAATGTCACCTGTAAGAATCAAATGTCGCCTCTGAACTTTCCAGCGTCGCCTATAAGCTGGACAGTGTCGCTTTTTGGTCTTTTGTCTTGAGGTTCTTGGGACTATTTTTTTCATTTCTTTTATTACAGCAAAGGTCAAACTCAATCTTGAATGAAACTAAAAGAAAGAACTTAGGTCCTAAGTGTCATTGTCATTTTGAAAAGCTAACTCAATCTCGAATGCACTAAAGGAACGAACAACTCTATTCCCTCATCTGTTTCAGATTTCAAAGCAAGCAAACAAATTCAATCTTGAGTGATCTAAGGGATAAAACAAAGCTTTTTCAAAGTTCTTAAATCAACTCGCTAATCAAATCTTGAATGCACAAAAGGAAAGAACTTGTAACCGTTCAAAATATTTACATTTTGAGGAAAAGAACAAATCAAAATCTAATCACGAGTGTCTTCATTTCAAAGTTCAAACATCACTTAATCAAAATTTGGGAAAATGAACAAAATCTGCTTGATGTGCATGTAGGAGTTTTTCAATTCTTGCATAATCCTTGTTAGAGTAAGCAACGTGGAACATTTGAACTTGGACAAGTTCACCTATTCTACTTTTAGCGAGGCCTATCCAAGGAGAAGCGCTTCCTCCTCGGAGAACGACCTCAAACCGGTATCCCCCCCGGCCGGTATACAAATAAGCGAATACCAAAAGAATCGCTTACATCTCCTAATCGCCGGGCGTTCATGCCAAACACGTGTCTGGGGATGGTAAACATTCCTCTCCCCCAGCATAATTGGCAAGGCTCTTAAGTGAGTCACGGATGATCAGCATAACCGGGTATGGAGACACCACGGAATCATTAGCAAACTGATAAACTAGAGGCTACCCTATCTACATCCGAAAGTATCAAAATCTTTGTGCAAGGACCGATTCCAAGGGGTTTACCGGGTCGCCTCAAGATTACTCACCATTTGTATTCCCTTCTGGGGGATACCAAGCTGTGGGCAAGCGATTTTGATACTCACCTTCCTTAGGTAGATCTGTTTGAAGTGCTTGACAGTCAAAGACCCGTGAAAACATTTGTCAAACATACACTTTTTCGAAAGCATTTATCAGAGTCTTTTATCTTGTTTGTATCTCACAAAGTTGCTTTGCCCTTTGTGAAGATTGCTTTTATCAATTCCTTTGCCAAATGGAAAAACATCAAGCAGATCTATAACTTGGTTCGAAGGACAATCAGAGCAGCCATCCCAAAACTTGGTCATCTCCCATCCCTTTGTCTGTCTTCTTCCATTAGTCATCCCAATCTGAGTCTTAGTCTTCCAAACCATCTTCGTCCTTCCTCCTTATCCAACTCATTCACAAAGTCAGCATGTCTCAAATCTATAATGAGTTTGGTTATGATATCTCTCCTCTCCCTCCAATCGATCCTAATGATGATGAAGGTCTTGTAGACCATGATGCCTATTTCAACCAGTTTGCTCCAAGCAACCCCCATCGTTCCATCATTCCTCCAATCCAGCCAACCATGCCTTCGCGCTTATCTCCTAGCACTCCCTTTCATGTCCTCGGCAAGGCTAGCACTTCTTTTCATGTCCTCAGCAAAGCAACCCCAGTATCTTATCCATCCCCAACTTATCCTTGTCTTCAACCTACACCTCTTCCATATGCTCCTTTTAGGCCTCCACCTTCTGCTATGGTCATATCCCAGTCGCCATCATCCCTTAGAAACACTTCACGCTACTTCCCCTATCTAAGGCCTCCATCTGCCTATCCTCCAAAAAATTCTGAGATCCAAGATTCTAGTCCTCCCATCCTTTTCACCAATCCTCCATCCTTTCCCAAACCACCATCTTCTGCTCCAAACCCCAATCCTCCATCCTGTCTCAAACCACCATCTTCTGCTCCAAACCCCAATCCTCCATCCTGTCCCAAACCACCATCCTCTCTTCCAAACCACATTACCAAAAGTCTCTTCCCACCAGCAGAGTTCATCCCTCAACCCACACCAAAACCTGTACCTCAAGCCATTAGCCCTGCCTCTTCAGCACCATCATCCCCTTAAGAAAAATCCAAAGCTCCCTTTTCAAAATCATCTTTTTCATGGGTGTTCCCTTCTTTCTCTCCCCCTTCGCAAACATCTACCCAAGCACAAACCCCACTTTCATGCGAAGATCATCCAAGTTCCCCATCTCCTCCACCTTCCAAACCTTCTTCACCACAAAAGTCTCCAAGGAAACCAATAACAAAACCCAAGGAAGAGCCAATAGCAAAACCCACGCCTGAAATTGAAAAGCCAAGCAATCCTTCATGTGAAGCCATCATTGATGAGGCCCATCCAGCGCTCCCATCTATTATCTATCTTCCATACATCCCAACCGTTGATCCTCTTCCATCTCCTATCATCGTTGAGTTCCTTTCGTCTGAAGTATCTATCCAATCCCCAGAATCATCTCCTCCTAGCATTATCCAAAGCATACCTAATGAGCTTCCTGAGTTCATCCCTCTTCCTGTCATTGCAGCTGCAAAATCTCCCATCCTTTTATCCATACCATCTGAAGAGTTCTTCCTTCTTCCAGACACCCCAGCAGCAGAGTTCCCAATCCTTCTATCCACTCCCTCTGAAGAGTCCATCCATACATCCCCCAATCCTCTATCTACACAAATCCTATCATGTCAAGATCTGGACCAAAAGCATGTTGAAATATCTATAGAAGAACATCAAGATCCAACCCCTTTACTTCCCCCATCGCATGTTCTATTGCCTCCATCACCTTCAATCCAAAATCCTACAATCCCAATTCCTCCAATCCAAGATCCTATCATCCCAGTTTCTCCAACTAAAGATCCAATACCATCCCCCAATCCTAGTCAAAATCCCAACATCCTATCCTCTCCTCTTGAGGATCCTCCTAACCAAACTGTCCAGCTGCCGTCACTCTATCCTCTTGGGTCACTAACATTTGTCAAAGGTAAACCACTTGAAAAAGAAGACATCAGCTTCTTATCTTCCATCAGGGAACCAGAAAATGGCTGTTTGTCATTCACCCCAAGTCAAAAATATCCTTGTCTGGATAAAATGCTAAAAAGATGGAACTATCAAGGCAAAGGCCTTGGCACTCACTAACAGGGAAATATACAGCCCATTCAAGGCAAGAAACATCCAAAAGGCTGTGGAATCAGTTGCACACCAGATGAGGGCACTTCTTCCACATCAGCAAAAGGTACTTCATCCAGAAATGTTGGTACAGCTAAGGCAAAGTTCAAACATCCATTCAAAACCAACAAAACATCTTTCAGAGCCCACAATGCAATTCCTCCTCCTCCATCGTTACAACTGAGGAAAACCTATCATATTCCTCCTTCATCCTCCCCATCCATTTTGGGTCCCTATGTCCCAAAGTCTTTCAGCACATCTCCGTTACCCAGCAAATCCATTTTGGGACCTTATATCCCAAAATATCATCCTCCATCTTATCCTACTCAGCCTTTCATCCAACATCCAAGCATCCCTAGTCAAGATCAACAATGGCACATGTCCACATATCCTATCTACCAATCTCCTTCCATCTCTCCATCCAAATTTCCTCCATCCCAGACAACTCCTCATATTCCTCCCAATGCTCCTCGCAACTTGGAAGCCATATCGCGCATGAATAAAGGAAAAAATCCACAAATATCCCAGGATTGTTATGTCCAGTCTAATCGACATGCACAATCAAAGCAAAATCCGATCAAGCAAGCCAAAGCAAACCACTGGCCACAAAGGCCCATCAAAGCAAATGCCAAATCTAATGCATCCCAATGGCTGCAAAGGCCCAATGACGATTACCATGTCTAGTCTAATCGACATGGTCAATCAATGCAAGCTCCAATCAGGCAATCAAATGCACTGCAAAGGCCCAGCAAAGAGCCAATCAGGCATGCTAAAGCACCCCAATGGCTCCGAAAACCTAGCAAAGTCCAAGCAAAATCTATCACATGGCCACAAAGGCCTAGCAAAGAAAAAGCACAATCTGATGCCCACCAATGGCCGCAAAGGCACACTAAAGCTAAAACAAAAATGATGTGGATCCCAAAGCAAAAGGATGTAATGCATCTAAATGAAGCATCCACAATGGCATCCAACGTTGCCCATCTCCCAGCTCCTCAATCTTCCCTTCCATCCCCTCAACCCCCTAGCATAAATCCTCCATCACCTCTATCTCTATCTTCCACATCCAATCATCCATCTTCCTCACAACATGTGCCAATGTTGATCTTGACAACATCCCCCTATCATGATCATTTTCCATCCTTTCATCCAAACACTTTCTACCACCATCTTTCCCATCTCCCCCATCCGATTCATGACTTTGCATGATCCCCCCTGTCCTGCTATAGTTGTACCAACATCCAGGCACACAATCAGAAGAAATCAGTGAGGAAAGTAAGCAAAGATCAGTCAGCACATCTAAAACAGCAAAGGGAAATCAATGACAAATCAGAGAAATCAGCAAAGTCAACAGGCAATCAGGCTTTAGCATCAACATATCCCTATCAGCTTAAAACAGAAGCATATTTTGGAGAGGAGGTAAGCTTTAGTCACAAAAGTTAAAAAAGCAAAGGCAAAATCATGAGTCTTTATGTGAAAACCCTTCTGGGGCACATTTTGATTCCAAAACAGTAAAAATAAAGGGCGTATCTTCTAGTGAAAACTTGGCAATTCAAGCGCTAGAGGATGGAGCTTTGCCTCTTCCTCCTATCTGGGATAACAACACATGATAGTTCCCTATCAACATTGCAGAAACCAAGCTAAATCAACTTGGGTACAGAAGGATGTTTGTGGCTCATCTACATGGAGGTTAACCTGACAGAAAGTGAATCATGACCTTAAGTGCCTTGCTCCGAGGAGTCAATTATCAACTGTGCATGGTCATATGCACATGCCTAGGTGTGATCTTAAGCTTGTCATCCATCATCTAGCAATGGATCCCCATGACAAACCAGCAACATCAGAAAATCAGCAATCCACATCGGAAAATCAGTGAAGAATCTCTCAGAAGATCAACATCAAATCGCATGATAGCACCAAAATCAGCACAAAACTCAGCGCCACATTAGAGAGTTAGCAACAACATCAAAATATCTGTGCAAAATCAAAAAATAGCAGGGCCATCATCAAATCATAAGGGAACATCCAATCAAAGAATCAGCAACACCATCAGAATATCAGTGACAAATCAAAAGGTCACCATCTAATCAAGAGGAAGCGCCAAAATGACAAAATCAGCTGATCAGCAAGCACGACAACATTAAATCAGAGCTTCAGCAACAAATCAAAATGTCAGTGCATATCAGCACCGAATCAGCAACACATCCAAACAAAATCAGAAGTATCAATGCATATCAGCACAAGCTCAGCAACAAATTAGCAAGATCAGCACAAAGTCAAGGAAAAAACACAAAAATCCATAAAAATTGGATAAATCAAAGGAGCAAATTATCAACAAAGCAAAAATCAAGAGAAAAACATTCGTCCTCTAGTGAAAACTTGGCAATTCAAGTGCCTTGGACAAGTACCATGGTGAAAACCTGGCAAACAGGCGCCATGCGTAGTGCCCCCCCTAATTCCTTTCTGCAGTTAGGGGCTTCCTTTCTATCACCTCTTATCCAACATGTCCTCCATCCCCTTTTGTCTCTCACTTCCTTCATTTTCCATTGGATCTTGATGACAAAAATAGAGACTATCAGATGTACATGCTTTTGGGCACCTCCTTGGCATCCATTGCACCTTTCAGCTACATATCCTCTATCCAATCCTTTCATCCTAGCTTCCATCCTTCCTCATCCTCTTGTTGGCATATCTTTCGTCCAAGCATACACCATGCCTTTAAAACACATGAACTATCTTAAACAGGGGGCATCCTCTTCCTTGGTGACGTATTCCTTGGAGGCTATCCAAATCTGAATCTTCCATCTCCCAAAATCCTCAGCAATTTCTCTATCCAAATCCAAACCAACCACCATCCAATCCTTCCAGCACTCCTCTATCTTAATCCATCAGCAGTTCCTCCAGCATCCTCTATCTTGATCCACCAGCGAACCAACTCAGCGTCCCATATCCTTTATCAGAATCCAACATCCACCATCCACAGCAGAAAGCAGATTCACCATCTTTTGCACCAAAATCCAGAGCTCCAAATCCACAAGCATTATCATGTTCCAGCCCTTTGAGTTGTTTCCATCCCTTATCCTAAATCAGAAATCATCCTCTTTTTGGCACAACGTGTTGTCTTAAAGAAATCAAAACCTTGTCCTTGCATAGCCTTATCATCTCGAGCAAGAGATTGGCTTGTATTGACAAGAATCCAGTTGACCGAAGATCATCAGTCTATCCTAGGTTGACCCCATCATATCTCTGATCCTCCATTGGGAAAACAACAGCTCATTTTGTTGACACTTGGTAATCTTCCACCAGCTTTCCATCTTCCACCAGCTTTCCATCTTCCACCAGCTTTTCATCCTCCAAGCAGCTTTTCCATCTTCAAAATCCTCTAGCAGTTCCACCATCCAATCTCCTCGAATCTTCCTCCATCCAAATCTTCTAGCAGTTCCATCCTCCCCATCCTCAGCATTTTCCTCCATCTTTCCAACACCTAGTATCTTCTCTTGTCATTGGTATCTAGCTATAGGCCAACCTCACTGCAATCCAATGCCATTCATCCCTATCCACACCTTTCTAGCAATCTTCCCAACCTATCCATCTCTTCTAGCTATCCAACATCCAAGATCAAGCTAACTGATGAAATCGCATCCTTCATCTTGTAGCAAGCCTTGATCTCAATCCAATCATCATCATTGGGATATGTTCTTCCCAAATCCGTGTCATTTTAGGACACATCATCCGCTGCCAGTCCATCTTGGCCTTCCAACCTAACTGGGGCACCATCTTGCATATCTTTGAAGTTGTCAGCTTCATCCCCAGGTTCTTTGTATATCCTATTCTTGAGTCTTGTACCATAGCGTCAGTCGTGTCTCCACCTAAGCTCATTTGTACATTTGTGTCTTTAGGTCCCATCCTTTGTCTTAGTCCTTGTCCATCCTGCAGCAGCATTTGATCAAATATCTTGTCCCATCCCCAGCCTCAGAAAACTTTTAGTCCCACTCGGGCCTTGTGCTTCAGCAACATCAATTGTCGACTTATCCTTGCTCATCCTGATTATTCCTTGAACTTCAGCTTTTGCCAGCGAACAACTACACTTATTCTCTCACCAACCCATGGGTCCTTGAGGATATATCGTTCCTCTTGTTTGACCTAATCTTCCATCCTGGTCCTTGAGGATATATCGTTCCTCCTGTCCGACCAATCTTCCCACCATCAATCAAACCTAATCTCTCTCCTTGGCAAAGGATGTCTTTTTGGAGTTATCATTTTGATCTTGGATTTTTGTCCTTTGGGTCTTGTTAATCTTTTTGGCTTCTCTTTATCCCACCAGGGTCACCATGATTCTTTATATCACGGTGTGCTGCGTGTGCGGATAATCTGGGGCAAGGTCTTTTGATCTTTCACTTCTGCTTGTGAGTCAGTTGTGTGTTTGTGGTTCCTTCAGCATCGGTTTCACCATGTCGCCTCTGCGCTTCATGTGTGATGTTGGGGCAACCTTGTGTGTTTGTTTAGCGTCAGTCCTCGTCAGTCCTCTGCGACGTTGTTGACAGGCCTCGTGATCCCAGTATCCTTGGCAGGTCTCTAACATAGCTATATTAAATCTAGGTTGTGCACTCCCGTTTGCACTTGGAGCTATTTGGTCCCTTGCATTTATCATATAGATTAATCTTGCATCTTTGCATACAACTGCATCTTGCATTTCCATATCATCTTGCATATCATCCATATTTGCTCTTAGAAGTGAGGTTATTTATCTCCCCTTTCTTCCTAGGCCCTTCCTTCCTCGTCCTGCCGGGCACACTCTGTCCCAGGGCGTAATCCCTCTTTTTCCTTGTCCCACTGGGCGCATCTTCCATGATTTTGTCCCACCGGGGCATGTATCTCTCTTTCTCTTAGTCCACCGAGGCATCATACCCTCTTCTTCTGATTCTAGCCTTGGCATCTTATTTTCTTGTCTTTGACGCCATGCCACTTGCGGCATCGCATCAAAGAGGGGCAAAATGTAGACACCGAAAAATCCTTCAGAAAATAAATTGTTTTTGTTTTCTGAAAATCCTTGATGACATCATCATTTATTAATTAATTAATTAATTAATTAATTAATTTATTTTTATGGCATTAAATCCCTCTCTCTTAATTAAAAATCTTTAATTAAGGAATCTAGCCTAAAAATGTCATTTGGACATTATCCCTAATTTATTAATTATTTAATTAATAAATTGACCAAAAACTTCAAAAATAAATTAATTTATTTTTAATTTATTTTTTATCCCAAAGTTGGCCAAAATTCTAAAGAGCACTAAACTCTTCTAGAAAGTCCTAAACCTTCCTCTAAATGGGTCAAATCCCTAATCTAGTCCCTTCAAACCCTAAGCCTAGATATTTAATATTTATTAAATTTACCTTTAATAAATATCTAAATCTCACCAAAAGCCACTTGCCCATCCCTTTCTCCTAATCCTAATCTTAAACCCCTTTCTAATCTTGTCACATTCCATTAGCAAAAGGTTTACTAAAACTTATGCTAACCTCCTCTTAGTCATCCTCCTTAGTCAACAAAGATGGCCACCTCTTGGCCACCTCTTGCAAATGCATTTAAGGATGCATTTAAGCCTTCCTTATCTTTCTTACATGCATTCATTATGCATTTAAGACCTTCTTATCCCTTCCTTGCCACCTCTTGGCTTTGGGCACATTTACCAAATTGTGCACATGCCCTCAAACTTTCAACTCAATCCTCCCTTGACACTTGTCAGGACACTTGTCCTTGACTCAACCCTAACCTTAGCCCTAACTCCGACTCATCCTTTTAACCCAAGACCTTCCCTTTTCCTATAAATAGCCTCACTTCTTTGAGCAAACAATCCTTTCTCATCTTTCAACTCTCAAACTCAATAGCAAAGTTATAATGCCATTTTCATTCTAGCATAAGCATAAACTCATTATTTTAGATCATTTTCAAGCTTAAATCACATCTAAATTAGCTTAAATGGATTAACGTAGATTCATTTCTTATTTTAATCTTAGTTCTTTCTTTTAGCTTTGCATATTTGTGTGTTCTTGAGGCCTTTGAGGCAAAATAGGTTCCTCATACCTATTTTGTGTCATTTTGGGTCTTCATCAACCTCAAATCATCCTATTTTGCATGCTCCAAGTGCTTGAGTTTGCACACCCACATCCATCTATATCTAAGCATATCAAACGGTGCATGGGCGCATCCGTTTTAGGCTTAAACTGAGGTGGCTTTGATTTTAGTTTGTTTACCATTAAATTTGATTTGATTATATGCTATGACGTTTGTTTGTCTTTGGCCTTCAAAACAGGTTTAGGTGCACTCTCAAATCCTAGTCTACACAACCAATAAATGGACAATTATCAGAAAATGATATCGACTTATATCAGAGTAGAAAGATTGGATATCATCATAACAATATGGGATAAGGCAAGAGTTAATATCGATTGACTAAATACTAATGATAGTTAGACCAAACTAATACAAACACAATGGATGTTAACTACTGGTTGCACTACCAATTAGGGAAGATTACCTTCATAAAAAGATTTGATATTGAGTCAATCTGGGAGTTATCTATGATCAGAAAATAATGAAATAATATTATGTGAACTGTCGGATTATGGAAAGGTGTGATTAACAAAGGGACATGGAGGAAGAAACAAGACACGTCTCATTCATAGCATCTCTTCATTTGTTAAAGACAATATAAGAATGCATTCTCGTCAGTCACTCAAGGCATCATTAGAACTTTATTTACTTATCCATATTTGGATATACTCAATAGAGCATCTGCCTTTGGCAGTTTGGTTTCAAGTTTATCATTGCAGATCAGAGACAACACCATGATTGCACAGATAGAAAGGATAGTCAGAAACAGCATCAATATTTGAAGTTGCAAGCATATAATTCAGAATCTGAAATAGCAACATATCACTCATAGAGATATTACACATTTGCATAATTACATCATCATATCAGACACAGCAAATACATTGCTGTAAGCAATACTTATTGATTGTATATCGATATTGTTTATATCAGACATACCATCATTATACTATCACTATAAGTGATAGGAAACATCATATTCATAGCATATTTCATATCATTATATTCGACAGTGCTATTAAACATATTGGTATCAATATCATCTTGCACACATATTGTGATTGAATCTAAAATAGCAGTTGATATCTTAAGTAACCTCCATTACTTAGTTTAATTGTAAGTATCTGATAGAGTAAGTCTGAGAAGTGGAGTAATTGTTCCTGTTTTCCAAGTTAGCCAAAAAGGGGACATTACAGACAATCACTGTGAGATGTCCTCATGTGTGACTGTCCTTGTCACAAATGAGGACATCTCACAATGACTGTCCCTTGTGTAATTCAAGTGGCAATTACACAAGGGACAGTCACTTTGAGATGTCCTCATTTGTGACTGTCCTTATAGTGAGTGTACATTATCATGTTGTCTTTAGAGTGACTGTCCTCATTTGTTGAAGAAGAAAAGCATTAATGTGGTTCAATAGCAATACATTCAAGTGACAATTACACAAGGGACAATCACTGTGAGATGTCCTCATGTGTGACTATCCTTGTCACAAATGAGGACATCTCACAATGACTGTCCCTTATGTAATTCAAGCGGAAATTACACAAGGGACAGTCACTGTGAGATGTCCTCATTTGTGACTGTCCTTAC
This sequence comes from Chamaecyparis obtusa, assembly GCA_027943335.1. Classification (NCBI taxonomy): domain Eukaryota; kingdom Viridiplantae; phylum Streptophyta; class Pinopsida; order Cupressales; family Cupressaceae; genus Chamaecyparis; species Chamaecyparis obtusa. Next base: position 418,438 of record BSBK01008307.1, on the reverse strand, counting down.
AGTGAGTGTACATTATCATGTTGTCTTTAGAGTGACTGTCCTCATTTGTTGAAGAAGAAAAGCATTAATGTGGTTCAATAGCAATACATTCAAGTGGCAATTACACAAGGGACAATCACTGTGAGATGTCCTCATGTGTGACTGTCCTTGTCACAAATGAGGACATCTCACAATGACTGTCCCTTGTGTAATTCAAGCAGCAATTACACAAGGGACAGTCACTGTGAGATGTCCTCATTTGTGACTATCCTTACAGTGAGTGTACATTATCATGTTGTCTTTAGAGTGACTGTCCTCATTTGTTGAAGAAGAAAAGCATTAATGTGGTTCAATAGCAATACATTCAAGCGGTAATTACACAAGGGACAGTCACTGTGAGATGTCCTCATTTGTGACTGTCCTTACAGTGAGTGTACATTATCATGTTGTCTTTAGAGTGACTGTCCTCATTTGTTGAAGAAGAAAAGCATTAATGTGGTTCAATAGCAATACATTCAAGTGGCAATTACACAAGGGACAATCGATCACTGTGAGATGTCCTCATGTGTGACCTTTGTGAAGGCAAGTGCCAATTTGTACCCAAGTTACCAATATTGTGGCAAAAGTGGGAATGAAGCATTTAGGGGTCAAATTGGGCAAAGAAGTGTAGAAGTGGCCTATGTGAGGTCTAAATAGCCTAACTAAGTCATGGTTAGGGTCTTATGGTGTTTGAACAATAAGTTTTGAACCAAAATCCCAAAGGTTGTAACAAGTTGTCAATGTTGTCATTCACAACATTGACAACATTTGTGCAAGGGAGCATTTTCGAGTAAGATGGTTATGTAACTATATGAAACCATTGAATTAGGCATCAGATCAACTATAAGAGGCCTCCATCGATCTGTGCAAAAGGTTGGGGGGAAAAACATTTGGAATTAAGAAGATTTGTAGAGTAACACGGTTTTAGTGAATTCTTGAGTTTTTTTGTTTCTTTGTTTTCAGTTGATTAATGGATTAGATAGCTCGCAGTGTCTATTGGAAAAGTTAGTACAAGTTGTTTTTTTATTCTGTGTTGTGTTTTTTTTGAGTTTTGAAGCATTCCAACTAGTTTTTTAATTCTTTTGTTAAGTACCCTATCATTGGTTTGAACCAGGCAGGTTGAACAAATGGAGTCTTAGCTCATCATTCCATTGTCAATTTTGTACGGGCTCTTGGAGTGGGTGAGGAGACTCCATGTACTATATGTTTGGAAGGAGGGGCCCTGGGAAGCTCATTTTCTATGTTTGCAATGATGTCCTAGGTGAGTCAGTTGAGCACAGTTAGGGATGACAAATCATTACAAGAAGATTACAACAAGTTGAATGCATTGGTTGCTTCAACTAAAATCTCATGGAGAGGTAGACACACATCTAAAGAAGCCCCAAGTCAAATTAGAAGATTGGGTGAGTTTCTTTGGCTGCTAAGAAAACAAACTCTTAGTCAGACTGTCCAAGTTGTGTCAAAATACTTGTTTTCAGGCATGGCTGTAGCAGTTGGTGTACAAAAAATCTAGGAGGAGAAGACCTTAGATATCTTGGAGTTCTCAATAAAGGGCATCTGAATCCTAAGCCCTTTAGGTGGCTTAATATAAACAAAAAGGCTTGACAAAGGCCTAATTGCTAGCAGCCTATTTTTGGGTGTAATTGGCATGGTTTGATGAACCGGATTGAAGTACTGATGAAAAGTATAGGTGAAGGAGTAATATTGAAACCAATAGAGGTCCTAGTGGCCAGCCTCTCCATGGAGTAAAGTTCTAGTTGAATGTGTTTCAATTTGTGAAGACAAGACTAGGAGTGTTCTAGTAGCTAGATTGGTATTGAGCAGAGTTCGTTGTATTTCTTGTTGGTGTGCACTAGTTGAAGGAGTGGGATCTTGGGTAGAGATACCTAAAGAGTGTAGGGATAGTTAAGTACCCTATCAAGTCAAAACATTGGCCTAAAGAGACCCTAGTGAAGGATAGGGAGTGAGCAAGACAAAGTGTTACATCAATTAACAAGATCATTTTTTGGTAATTGTGTACATTATCATGTTGTCTTTACAGTGACTGTCCTCATTTGTTGAAGAAGAAAAGCATTAATGTGGTTCAATAGCAATACATTCAAGTGGAAATTACACAAGGGAATATCACTATGAGATGTCCTAAGTGTGACTATCCTTGTCACAAATGAGGACATCTCACAGTGACTGTCCCTTGTGTAATTGCCACTTGAATGAGGACAGTCACTGTAAAGACAACATGATAATGTACACAAGTACCGTGAAGGTATTCGCAAGTTAGGGCTGTTTCATTGCATACCCGAAACAATGAAGACATTACAGTCCACAAAACGTTTGTGCTTGAAAGATGAACAAATAAAATTAAACTTCTAAATAACCAAAGCCGCTAACAATAAATTCAACACAGATATGTCCTCATTTCTGGGTATTTTAGCTCTCTAACAGCTGAATACCAGATTACATAATAATGACAAAAGAAAAATAAACCCAACGTACTCAGAAATTGTAGCTGTGATTTCGCAGAGGGAATCTCTCTCGGCGCTGTTGAAAACACAAATGACAACGTTCTTGTTTTTTTTGCCCTTATATCCCGATGTGATTTCGCGGAGGGTTACGGTGCTGTTGAAAACACAAATGACAACGTTCCTTTTTTTTTTTGCCCTTATATCCCGACAACATCGCAATTGCAAGTTAGGGCTGTTTCACTGCATACCCGAAACAATTAAGACGTTACGGTCCACAAAACGTTTGTGCTTGAAAGATGAACAAATAAAATTAAACTTCTAAATAACCAAAGCCGCTAACAATAAATTCAACATAGATATGTCCTCATTTCTGGGTATTTTAGCTCTCTAACAGCTGAATACCAGATTACATAATAATGACAAAAGAAAAATAAACCCAACGTACTCAGAAATTGTAGCTGTGATTTCACGGAGGGTTACAGCGCTGTTGAAAACACAAATGACAACGTTCTTGTTTTTTTTGCCCTTATATCCTGATGTGATTTCACGGAGGGTTACGGCGCTGTTGAAAACACAAATGACAATGTTCTTATTTTTTTTGCCCTTATATCCTGATGTGATTTCACGGAGGGTTACGACGCTGTTGAAAATACACATGACAACGTTCCTTTTTAATTTGCGCTTATATCCTGACAACGTCGCAATTGCGACAGTGACAAATGTATTGTCGTCGCAAATTGCGACGGTGTCGGGCTATATTTGAAAAAAAAAGGCAAAACCGCATGACATTTGCCTGCCGTCGCAAATGGCCGTCGCAATTTCACCCCAAATGTATTAGTGAAAAATGGCTCTAGCATGAAAACCATTGGTGGGTACTATATAGCCCTATGGGAAATGATAGATAAATATGCATATAGTGTAAATATTGAGTATTTTGGCCAAGTGTGCAAGGAAGTTAATTTTACCATCAAGCCCTAGGCGAGCCATAGTGAGCCTGGCTAGGAAGCTTGACTGTTGTAAACAGTGGATGGAAGGTTTCAAGGATTGAAAGACTCAATCCAAAGGTGAAGAAGTAAAGAACATATTCTAAATACTCTATTCTATGAAGGTGAGGTTTTGAACAATATTGTGAAGGGAGACAAATCCATTTCTTTGCTGTGATAAGTGATTAGCAATTAGGCCTTAAAAATAGACTCAGAAACAGGAAGGTACTGTATGGATGCCATGAGGCTTAGAAAGCATGAAAATCCTCAAGTCTTTGAAAAGGGTGTCTGAATAAAAAAAAATTTAGGCACTTGTGTGAGGATTTGAAGAGTTATAGCTCGAAAGGTGTGTTGAAAGACCTAATTAGGCCTAATTAAGGCTTGTACCCTTTTTGTCTAACTTTGGTGAGATCGACTCTTAAACAAAGGGAATTGGAGACTTGAACACCTCAAAACCATTCAAGGAAAGCCTTTAGGAGGTCTTCTATCCAAATTGCAAAGACTTTCAATTTGAAGGTATTAGGTGATGGGCTTGAGAAGATGAGTCCATGGAAGGGAACAAGGAGACAATATTGAGTTGTTGACTTGGTAGAGAGGTACTGGAGAGAGAGGTGATTGTGGAAGAATACCTCATAGAACTAGGGTCTTAGAAGAACCCTAAATAGGCCAGGAGAAGGACCTAGTGGAAGTCCTAGGGAAATAGGACTAGGAGCAAGAGACTTCCCTATCATTTACTATTAGAAAACTAAAGCTTGATGTATGCACGACTTGAAGAAGACTTAGAGACATGTTTGCAAGAATCTAGAAAGATTTTCAAAGCTTAAAGTTACCACCAAACATAAAAAAAAATGGGTCTATTCTTTTCCTACATTGTTTACTTGCCAATAAATACAAAACCATAAAAAAATCATCCCAAAATCCATCTTCACAGATTCAGAGAAGTGCTACAAGATTTGGGAAATTATTTCTTAAGGTATTCACAACCTCATAGATTTCATTAATGTCTGGGGTCTTCATATCTCCTTATGCACAATAGACAAGAGTAATTAAACCATTCAAGAGTTTTATTAAACTAACTAACTAAGAGCACGAATAAAACTAACTAATAAAAAAATGTAAACTACCTAAATGCACCATCACCATCACATTATGAACAAAGATCTCATAGTTTATCCCTCCTTAGATCCAATTGATTTTAAAAATCATCAAGTTTAAATCGCCTTTTTTGATCAATCATTTATTTTAGGGTTCGAGGATAAGGATATCTCCAAAATTCCTTTTTTAAAATCAAAGTGAGGGACTTTCAAAATCCCTTTTCCTATGTCGAGGGTTAGGGATGTTGGCATCCTTGAAAATTTTGAGCTTTTTAGGGTTTGGGGTATTAGCATCCTCTAAAATTTTGAAATTTCAAGGATCGAGGATGTTGGCATCCCTAAAAATTATAAGCTTTAGAGGCTTGGGGATGTTGGCATCCCAAAAAAATTTGAGCTTTCAAGGGTCAGGGATGTCAGCATACCCAAAGCTTTCAAGAATTCAAGGGTCAAGGATGTTGGCATCCCCCAAAACCTTCAAGCTTTCAAGGTTCAAGGATGTTGGTATCCTCAACTTTTGAGGGTTGAGGTTGTGGCATCCTAAAACTTTTTGAGGGTTACGGGTGTGGCATCCTATAAATTTTTGAGGGCCGAGGGTGTGTCATCCTTGAAACTTTTGAGGGTGTGTTTTTGGGTATATGGAATCCTTAAAACTTTGATCTTTTGAGGTTCAAGGATGTTGAATCACTATTTGGTTTCTCTAATTCCTCAAACTTCAAAAGCCAAAAAAGACACAAAACAAAGAAAAAAGGGGGATCCCCACTTGGTCAAACAATCAAGTGAGGCATGGGTTGCGAGGAACAACAAATAGCCTCGACAAAAGGGATAAATGACCAAGACATTTCTTTATCAAAAAAAAGGATGGGAGCTTAGATATCACGACCAATAAAAGTAGAAAGATTGCTACCACTACAATACATAAGAGATTGGTAGGTCAAGGACGTGGGAGGAGGAGACTGAGGTTGCCAACTCTAAGGAGAGGAGATCATGTGGAGGTTGAGTATTTTGTGGAGGATATGGTAGATGAGGAGGGGGAGAGGGAGTAGGAGGAAAAGAGGGAGAGGAGGAGCAAGTATGTGTGAAGCCAATGGAGATAAACTAGCTTATAAGGAGGATGAGGAGCATGAGGTGAAGATAGAAGGAGAGGAACCAACCACCAGTAGTACTAGTGGAAATTCCTCCTAGGAAAGGGGAAAAATGATGAGACAACAATATGAGAAAATAGAAATGTAGGCATACCAATACACCTAGATATATAGGTGATGCAGGACATCATTAAGTGATTACAACAACAACAAGAGTAGGCCTAGGGGCTTTAGAGGCTTATCTATAAAAATTATAGGAGATACATAACAATATAACAATAAAGAAGGATAAGTTGTAGGAGGAGATAAAGCATCTAATAGAGAAGAGTGTTAGGGTTTAGGTAGATATGAGCAATAACCAATATTAAGATAATAGACAAATAAGAAAGACAAAAATATAATAACACATAAATTTAATGTGGCTGACCCAATATGGGCTACATCCACTTATTTTATTATCCAACAAAGAACAATTTCAATTTGATAATCATTCACATCGCACAACCACTTATTTATCAAGCCTTTTGAGGTGGTTTACAAGGTCAATTAAAAAAATTAAGGAAAAAAAGGATATGTTATGAGTGTGCAATGTTTTCATGATTAGTTGGCACATACCAACAATATCCCACTTGGAGAATGATCAAGCTCCACACTAAATAGAGAGATCGTGCTTGGGTAGAGATGGATTTTCTACAGGAGGCTAGGAATGTAGTAGAGGTTGTAAGGGAAAGAGAAACTAGAGTGAGAGTGAGAGAGAGAGAGAGAGAGAGAGAGAGAGAGAGAGAGAGAGAGAGAGAGAGAGAGAGAGAGAGAGAGAGAGAGAGAGAGAGAGAGAGAGAGAGTTGTTTTGGGGATGAGGGAGGCGGTCTTATCTATCATTATTTAGCAACAAGACTTGTAGTCACAATAGCCTATGTTGGTATCTCACGAGACAAGGTGGTATTGTGTCACATTGTTAAAGAGGAGGAAAACATATGTACCCCTAAGGTCTACATAGACACCATCACAATCCACATGGAGCATATCATCTACCTGTAGTGGGGGATCCTTGTAAGGTGGAGAATCCATAAGGAATGAGGGTTATTAAAAAAGGATTAGCTCCTCCTACTACATGCTAGGGTCACTAATGGGGCCACCATAGGGAGCTATAGGATTAGGATGGGGAAATATGATTGAATTCCAAATTAGGAGTCAAGGAGTGGGATGGTGGACACTATGTTGGATCAAATAGAACAAGGGGTGGAGTACCCATAGGACTCGGTAGAGGATAGGGGGATGAGACATCCCTAGGACCAAATAGGGGATTAGGAGAGGTGATACCTACACATCATTGATCGAATCATCTAGTGTTGAGTTTTGATGATGCTTTAGGGGAGTCCTAGATGGATACTCTCTTGAGTGAATTTTGGAGATTATGTGTATGTAATTCTTGATACAAATAATTATTTGTATACATGATTCATTTTGGACTATTGATATTGAGACACTATGTTGATGGACATTATATATCATTTCAACATTTTTTGACATACATTGCTATACTATTGATGGTGGACTATGATGATAATCTAACGTAGTCAAGGTTGGTGAATCTAATTAAGGATAGACCAACCTTGCAGCCAAACCAATATGCAATGGAAATACAAAATAAGAAACACAGATCTTAAATGAAATAGAAGTCTTTATTCATGAAAACACCGATTACATGCAATGTATGGGCTGTAAGGCCTTCTTGGTTATGACCAATTACAAAGCAAGTAACAGTCTACAAGTTCTCATAGGATCCAAATATTTTCCCAAACATTAGCATCCAGCTAGTCCAGGTCTGCAGCAGGCAGCACATTGGCAGGCACCCAGGAAAGATCTAAACTTGTACTCAAACGTCCAAGCAATCTTCCTTCTCCTAAGCTCGCAAGCTAATAACCTTCCAAACCACAATCTAATGCCTAAACATCCACCCAAGCATCCTATAAATACTGATTCCCAGCCACAAGTTAGCTGATGAAATAATAAATCTCTATAAACAAATATTAAATGCTAAAACATTAGTCGGCTCTCACATAGCCTTACAAAATAAATAATCTCTTCAAAAGATGGCCCCAACGGTCATCAGATCTACATAGAAGAATGCAACATGCCAGATCTAGGTCCCCACATGTCCAACGGTCAATCCATAACTCAAGGAGTGCGACCCAAATTAAATGCACCAGTCGGCCAAGCTGATTCATCTAAATAATCTAGTCGGTAAGTAAGAACACCAAGAAACAGAGGAAATAACCAAGCACCAGTCAACCAACCATGCCAAGCATGACTGAGCAACATAATTATTATCGAGTGCTAGTAAACCGATGCCTTCAGTCACTAAGCATTCTATAGAGACCGAGCACCCCGGTAACCACACAAACCGAGCAACCAGTCTCCCAAACCGAGATCAAAAGCAATAATCAACTGTCAAAGACAAACATATTTTTTGGTTGATACAGGATTTCCAAGAATCCTAGGATGCTCCTGCATCAGACACCCCAAGTCAGAAAGATTTTCTCATAAGGAAATTAGGAACACCTCAAAGGAATCAGAATAGGTATGCCGAATCTTCTCTTCACCCATATCTCTTCTTGTCCTTCATCCCAAGTAGTCTTCACTTCATTCAGTGTCTTATGCAGAAAGTCCTTCTTTCCACTTCTCTTATCTTTTCGATCGGCAACTGATAACAACCGACTCTGACCACTACCAATCACCTCAGTGCCTAGGTAAGGTTCATCCTCCCCAGACTCCTCGATCAACTCAGTATCATCTGCATCTCTCTGTGTCATAAATGTCACCATCTGTTGAACCATCTCTCCCAGGAAAACCATATACTTCTTAATCTCAACAAACTCTTCTGATATCTCTTTCTCTTTCTCCTTCAAATCAAGCTTAACAAGAATAGGTCCATCAACCCGCTACACCTAAGGTTTGTCATAATGACAACACCTCATAACTCCACATCCCTTAACCCCTGCATCTTGTAAAGGTATCAACTTATGCCAAGCTCCTTCATGCCTAACCACATAGGTATTAGCACGACCATCAAACAACACATTTATGTCAAGCTGCCAAGGTCTATCGAGCAACAAATGACATACATCCATAGGCAACACATCACATAATATCTCATCATGGTAAGATCCAATCTAGAAATTAAGCAAGTATTTCTCTTCAACTCTAACCTTAGAAACATCTTGTATCCAACTAATCTCATAAGGATTAGGATGCTTCCTCCTTTCCAAATTCAATTTACTAACCATTTCATCTGAAACAAAGTTCTCAGAACTGTCGCCATCAACTAGAACATTACATACCTTATCTTTGCACTTGCATCTGGTTCTGAACAAATTCCTTCTCTACATTGATTCAGAGACACATGCAGCCAATCTTCTAGTGACAAGACATTCACCCTTCTCTGAAACATTCTTAATGTCTTCTTTAGCAACTAATGCAACTCTTTTCTTAGGACACTACCAACTTCTATGACCAGCTTCACCACAATTATAACAAGTACCAGTGAACTCATTCTTCCACCTTCCTCTCTATCCAGCATTCTTAGTAACTTGACCATTTCTAGATCCAACATCAGGCTTAGAATTCTGTCATTACTTTCAGCAACTGTCTCACCAGTCTTACCACCTTGGTTCCTACTATTTTATCTACCTTCAAAATTCTTATTCAGCTTCTCTTTAATCTTTAATGCCATCTGATAAGCATCACCAATTGTTGTCATCTACACAGTAAGCAATTCTTCTTGAATACTAGGTCTCAAACTATAGACATACCTAGTAACCTTCTCTTTATTAGCTTTAGAATTACCAGTCCTAATCAGGATTCTATAAAACTCCTCGATATACTCCTATACCGATTTGTTAGTCTGCTTCAAAGCTTGCATCTTCTTAAACATGTACAATTCATAATCCGCCAGAATGAATTGCTTCTTCAACTTGTCAACCATTCAATTCCACTTAGTGATATTCTCTTTTCCTCTTCTACCTCTTTCCAATTGAACTTCTCTCCACCAGATATTTGCATGACCTTTCAATTTAGTCTTTGCAAATCTAACCCTATCAGGATCTTCTATTTCTTCATACTCAAAGTATTCATCAATCTCATTGATCCAATCAATCAATTCTTTAGGCCTAAGGCTTCCAGCAAATGCAGAAACTTCAATCTTAGGTCTCTTCCCAATCTTAGACATAGCTTTCAGAATTTGATTCTCCTCGGAATCTCTAGCTTCTTCGACAACTTCTTCAAAATGATCTTCCTTAGATTCATCATCACTATCCTCTTTCAAGGTAGTATTCTTCTTTCTCAACTCCTCTTGTAGGTCTTGCACTTGTTTCTACAAAGCCCTAAAATCATCAAGATAGAATTCACTAGTAGCTTCTTCTTCTTCAAAGATCTCATGATTTCTCCTCGGAGGCATCTTCAAATCAAGATCTAGATACACAAGATCCACTCGACTCCAACAGGAACAAACTTTGCTCAAATAGGAACAAACTTCACTTTGATACCACCTAACATAGTCAAGGTTGGTGAATCCAATTAAGGATAGACCAACCTTGCAGCCAAACCAATATGCAGCAGAAATACAAAATAAGAAACACAAATCTAATATGAAACATTAGTCTTTATTCATGAAAACACCAATTACATGCAATGTGCCGAGCTATAAGGCCTTCCCGGTTATGGCCAATTACAAAGCAAGTAACAGTCTACAGGATCTCATAGGATCCAAATCTTTTCCCCAACATCAGCATCCAACTAGTCCAGGTTTGCAGCAGGTAGCACACTAGCAGGCACCCAGGAAAGATCTAAACTTGTACTCAAACTTCCAAGCAATCTTCCTTCTCCTAAGCTCGCAGGCTACTAACCTTCCAAACCACAATCTGATGCCTAAACATCTACCCAGTCATCCTATAAATATTGATTCCTAGCCACAAGTTGGTTGATGAAACAATAAATCTCTATAAATAAATATTAAATGCTAAGACATCAGTTGGCTCTCACATAGCCTTACAAAATAAATAAACTATTCAAAAGATGGCCCCAACGGTCATTAGATCCACATAGAAGAATGCAACATGCCAGATCTAGGTCCCCACATGTCCAATGATCAATCCATAACTCGAGGAGTGCGACCCAAATTAAATGCACCATTCGGCCAAGCTGATTCATCCAAATAAATCAGTCGGTAAGTAAGAACACTGAGCAATAGAGGAAATAACCGAGCGCCAGTCAACCAACCACACCAAGCATGACTGAGCAACATAGTTATTACCAAGTGCTATTAACTGACACCTTCAGTCACTGAGTGTGCTTCAGAGACCGAGCACCTCGGTAACCACACAAACCGAGCAACTAGTCTCCCAAACCGAGATCAAAAGCAATAATCAACTATCAAAGACAAACATATTTTTTGGTTGATACAGGATTTCCAAGAATCCTAGGATGCTCCTGCATCATAATCTGATGCATTAATGGTGTATGTGTTAGCAGAACTAATGTAGTGATGTTAAGTGTTGCATTGATGAAGATTGGAATAGATTTAATGGCAAGTAAATAATTTATGAGTTTGTCATTGATGTCAACTTAGTGATTGTTGGTTGACAATATTCATGTTATGATGAGATATGTTCAAGAGGTTGGATCCTGAGCTATGGTATGAGCTCATGTGTGTGATCATGAAGGAAGCTTATGTATTATATCTAAATGATATATCCATGACCACATAAGTTTATCTTATGCGTATAGTGAGTTACAATTGTTTAAAGGATGTCAGGTAGACAGGAAGAATAGGTTGAAGGAAAGGAATGGTGATTTGATTATTGTGTCAAATTAGTTGGTGTGATTCTTATGGGAGACTTAGATTTGTCTAGTGTGTGACCGCTACTGTTGGTGTAGATTGGTAACTAAGTTATGATTGGAAGAAGGTTGGTAATGTAATTGCTAAAATGAGATTGACAATAAATGATTTGAATGTTGTTTCAAATCAGTAAAGTATTTGATAGAGCGATCAGAGGGTATGATTTACAACAATTCCTAAATACTGTGCAAAGGATCACAACTTATAATGTTGATAGGTGAAGATGGTTTGATTGAATGGAAGTGGTATTAACAGAATGAACAGATAAACAAGATAAAGTTCTTGAACAGGTAATGAAGATTTGTGAACTAGTGAAGAAATCCAAAGTGGCAATAGGATTGGTGATGTTTATAGTGAAGTAGGAAGGCAGTTTTGTGATTTGTGGAAAGTATTTGGCATCACATTGCCAAAGGCATGTTTTTGAGGTGGATTCTTCAAGAAGTTTCCTTTGGTCAAAATAGTTTTTGGAGATGGTTCAATTTCCAAGGTGAAATCTATATGGAAGATGACGCGGTTAGAGAAAAATGTTTTATGATTTGTTAGATACATTTTATCTTACCTAATGTGATTGGATCATTCATATCTTAGATCTAGGGTTTATTTTAAGTTGGTGGAAGGAAAGTCTATATATTGGAAAGTTGAAAAAGAAGTTATTTATTGATTGAGAATTGCAAAAGGGTACAGTGACAAGAAGTGAAAGAATCAAGTGTGATCAAGCCAAGAAAGACTATAGTGTGTGGAGAAGAGTTTCAAAGCTTAATAGGATCTGATCATTTAGAGGTAGTGCAAATTTCACAAATCATCTTATATGTTTATTTTTAACCATTGTAATAGTGAAATCCCTTAATTAGGTAGATCCTAACAGATGTTTATTGTAAATACTCTAACAATGTGGCATTCATGTTGAATTTTTAAAGTCCTATACCAAGGATTCTCTTAACAGGGAAAAGATCCTAACAGGTCTAAGGCAAATCCCTTAATTGGGTAGCACCTAATAGTGCTTTTATAAACCCTTAACCGAGTAGGCTCCTCATAGGGTGTATTCAAGAAGAGTGTAGATTTAGTGGGTACCAATACCCACACATGGTTTTTACCATTTGGATTTCCATGAGAAAAATATGGTGTCTTCATTATCTGATTGATTATTTGTGGATGCATGTTTTGAAAGTTTATATCTATGCTAGTTGATATTAAATGTTTAGTGCATAAAGTTTGAAGAGTTTTAAATTAGAGAATTTATAAATTACTGATTCACCCCTCCCTTCTTAGTAATTAAACCTATAATAAAAATTGGTATTAGAGCTTTGGTCCTCTTGGTGATAAGCTTAACAACTTGAGGGAAAATATCTAAAGATGTATGGGAAGGAAGCACCTATGTTCTCTAAGGATAATTTCTCTACATGGGTAAGTAGGATGAAGCTGCATCTATCAGGCATTGGAGATCAAGCATTGGTTCATCTCACAACCAAGTATACTCAACCTAATGGAACCCTAACTAATGAACAAATAAAGAGAAATCTGGAGCATAACATTGTAATGATAGAAATAGCTAGTGCTCTATCTGATGCTAAGTTTGTAGATATCAAAGATATGGATACTGATAAAGACATGTGGGACAAGCTGATAACATTTTATTATGGTGACGTTCATGTTCATAAAGAAAAAGTGGATAGTCTCAAAGGAAAATATGATGAAATGAGAATGCATGAAGGTGAGAACATTTCTCAATATAGCTATAGGATAAAAGAGGTTGTTGTTGCAATCAAAGGAGCAGGTGGAAAAATTGATGAAGATGATGTGGTAAGTAAAATATTGAGAACCCTACTACCAGATTATGCTATTAGAGTCTTTGCTATACAAGAATTGAGATCCATTAATCCTACAAATATAACTCTGGATTCATTGGTTGGCAAGCTTACTGCTTTTGAGTTAAGTAATTTTGATAACAATATGCCTAGATTAGATTCTACATTCAAAGCTTCCCTAGCCATTAGTTCATCAAGGAAAGGAAATAAATCTCTAACAATTCTGAAGGAAATCATGACTATGATTCCATCTTGTCTGAGGAAAGAGATCAAGATGAGTTGGAGGCACTGCTAGCAAGGAGATTACCTAGAGGAAAAGAAAAGTACAAAGGTAAAATTCCCTTCAAATATTTTACATGTAACAAAATTGGTCATATTTCATCTAGATGTCCTAAAAATGATAGGAAGGATAAGCACAAGAGATTCAGGTACTTCAAGGACAAAAGCAACAAGGCATGTTACTTAGTAGAAGATGGAGTGACTAATGAAGAATTAGACGGAAGAGATAATGAGGAAGAGTTTGAGATAGTTTTTATTGTAGTCAAAGAAGGACCCTCAACTAGTGTAGATGGAGTTAATGAGGAAAAAGCATTGATTTCAAGCATGAATTACAATAGTGACTGGATGATAGATAGTGGGTGCACACATCACATGACCAGTGACATAAGATAATCTATTTCAATGGAGGAATGTGATGGAGGAGCAGTCATATTTGGTAATGGTTCTCCATGTGTGGTAAGAGGTAAAGGTTCAATAGCACTTAATGAAAATACTAATTGTGATGATGTTTATTAGGTTGATGGATTAAAGTACATGTTAAGTGTTGCATAATTTAATAATAAAGGATTCAAATTGGAATTTAGTAATGGTGTTTGTAAGATCTTAGGAAACTCAAGAGATTTGATTGATGTTGGTGAACAGACTAGAGGTAACCTATTCTGATTAAACTCTACTAATAAACATTGCTTATTTGCTAAAGTTGAAGACTTTTGGCTGTGGCATAAAAGATTTTATCATCTTAACTTTGATAACCTAGTAAAGGTTAGTAAGAAAAGATGTGTTAGAGGTATGCCTACTTTAGCTAAGACAAACAATGTTATGTGCAAGGAGTGTTAGTTGGGAAATTTGACTAAGTCTAGCTTTACTAGTAAATCATATTCATCACAAAATATTATTGACCTTGTACACACTGATATGTGTGGACTGATGAGAACTTAGAGCTACTATGGAGATAAGTAATTTATCTTGTTTGTTGATGATTACTCAAGAATGATGTCTATTATGTTTTTGAAGGATAAATCTGATGCATTTTACATGTTTAAGGTGTATAAAGCAAGAGTTGAAAAAAAAGGGAAAGCACTTAAGTGTCTCAAATTTGACAGAGGAGGTGAGTTTACCTCACAAGAGTTCACAACATTTTGTGAAGAACATGGAATTAAGAGACAAATCTCAACACTAAGAACACCCCAGCAAAATGGAATTGTTGAGAAAAGGAACACATCCATCATTGATTGTGCAAGAACACTTTTGATACAAAAATGAGTGGCTCAAATATTTTGGAGAGAAGCGGTAAGTATTGTTGTGTATACTTTGAACCGGGAACAACTTAAGAAAGGTACAAACAAAACACCTTATGAGCTATGGTATGGTCATAAGTAAGTGTTACATAAAGAAGGGTGAACAAAATGATAAATTTGACTCTAAAAGCGATCAAGGGATATTTCTAGGATATTCTAATAGAAGTAAAGCTTATAAATATTTGAAAAAGTGTACCAACAAGATGATTGAAAGTGAAAATGTTAGAATTGATGAATTTTTTGAAGTAAATGAAGAAGATAGAAAGAAGGAACCAGAAGACTATGATAGGTTTGTTTATGTTCAACTAGTGGAGCCAGATATAGTACCATAGATAAATGAAGTGGTGAATGATCTGTAGCTGGTGAATGAAGGTGAAGGTAACCAAAGAAGAGAACAGATACTCCCAGGGTATGTGAAACTTAATCACTCTCAAGATCAAATTATTGGAGATAAAAATGCTAGAGTGATGACAAGGAGTAAGGTAAGGGAAAGTACTATTGGAAAAATGGTTAGTGCTCCCCTTGGGATTTGTGACATGGCTTAATCACCTCCTGTGTCTTCTATAAGTCTAGTGGTTGTATTGAACATTAAAAGATCGATCTTTTGGTGCAATGACAACCACTACTTGTAACAAGTACTTGTTTACTATCTAAATTAGAACCCAAAAATGTTAAAGATGCTTTGGAAGATAATGATTGGGTTAAGGCTATGAAAGAGGAATTAGAAAAAATAGAGAAAAATAATACATGGACTTTAGTATCTAGACCTACTTAAAAAAATGTTATAGATACTAAATGGATCTTTAGGAGTAAGTTGAATGAGAAAGGAGAAGTAATTAGAAACAAGGCAAGGCTAGTTTGCAAAGGGTATGCACAAGAAGAAGGACTGGAGTATGGTGAGACCTTTACACCTGTTGCTAGACTTGAATGTGTAAGGATAATTTTAGCTTATGTTGCTTATAGATGCTTTAAAGTCTATCAAATGGATGTAAAATCTACTTTTCTAAATGGTGTGTTAGAAGAAGTATACATTAAATAGCTTGAAGGTTTTGCTACTGAAGAAGGTAAAGACATGGTATATAAATTGTATAAAGCATTGTATGGATCAAAACAAGCTCCGAGAGCATGGTATGAAAGGCTACATGCTTATCTTATTCAGATTGGTTTCACAAGAACTAGTGACAATAGCAATATATATCTAAAATCTGAAATTGAAGACGTGATATTAATTGCTGAAATTTTTGTTGATGACATAATTTTTGGTGGTAATGAAGCAATGAGAGGGTCATTTGTAGAAGAAATGAGGAAGGAATTTGAAATGTCATTGATAGGAGAAATCAAATTTTTTATTGGTCTTCAAGTACAACAGATGAAGAAAGGGATATAAATTAGTCAATCTAAGTATGTGAAGGAGATATTGAAAACTTTTGGAATGAAAGATTCAAAACCAGTGGGAACACCTATGGTAACAGGCTGAAAACTATCTAAGGAGGATGAATCCAAAGAGGTAAATGAAACTCTATATAGATCCATGATCAGTTAGTTGCAATATGTAGTTCATAGTAGACTGGATATTGCACATGTTGTTGGTATTGTTGTAAGGTTCTCTTCAAATCCAAAGGACTCACATATGGTTGCAATGAAGAGGATATTTAGATATCTCAAAGGAACTAAGAATTATGGCCTATGGTCTAGTAAGGATGGAGATTTTCTTTGAATGTGTTTACTAATGCTGACTAGGCAGGTAATGTTGATGATAGGAAAAGCACAAGTGGTGGAGAATTCTTTCTTGGTGAAAGATTAGTCTTGTGGACTAGTAAAAACAAAAATTTTATCTCACAATCTACTACAAAGGCTGAGTATGTTGTTGTTTCTATTAATTTCCAGCAAGTGATATGGATAAAATAGATTCTTGAGGGAATTCATTAGAAGGTAACAAAACTGATTATTATCCATTGTGATAACACTAGTGCAATAAACATTTCCAATAATCCAGTGATGCACTAAAAAATAAAGCACATTGTAATAAAATGTCATTTTCTAAGTGAACAAGTACAAGAGAAGGAGGTAAGGCTTGACTATGTGTCTACTAAAGAACAAGTTGTTGATATATTCACCAAGCCATTGCCAAAAGACACATTTGAGTATCTCAGAGGTAGATTAGGGGTAATTCCCCTATATGAAGTTAATTAGATGATGATGTTTGCATCAGTTTATGTGAGTTTATCAAAATATCATATGTATGAATTGATGTAGAGGTGGACTACTCCATAAGGGGAGAAGTCTTAGTATGATGTGATTGTGAAGTAATGAGGACAAAATAAGAAAAGGAAAGTCAAGTATAATCCAAGATGATTCAATAATTTGCCAACTTTGGCATTTCTGTCAAAGGGGGAGAAGATGTATTACATAGGGGAAGAATATGTAAAGATAGAAGTGAAAACATTTTGCAAAAGATAACTATCATGAGAGAGACAAAGTGTTGCCGAGAAGAACTCAGTTTTGAAGATGAGAAACTAAGAATGTTGTCATCAATGCCAAAGGGGAGTTTGTTAGTGTATACAAGTAAATGTATCTTCATAGAATTAGGGTTAATCATCAATAATAAGTGAAATAAGAACTAAATACAACCACAATTGACAACTATTTAACAAAATCAATGACTAATTGAGCATCCTATGGCTCTCTAACTAAGATGTTAATGAGTGAGCTCTCAGCAAGCTCTCATTAATGATAGTCCTAGTATGAGAATGATAGAGATAAAATAATGCTAAAGCTAACAATTATCAAGATAAATGCTAAAATTGCTCTTAAATGCTTTTCTAAACTCAAATTGCAAGAGGTTTGATGCAATTCTCAGATAGGTGGTTATGAATTATGAAGGATTTTGGCCTTCCTTTTATAGATTTTCCCAATGGTAGGGGGTGTAGTTATGTTTAATCATGGTTGAGTTGGGGTTAAGTCTTTGGTTCCACCCTTTGAAGACAAAGCAAAGTTTGTGTCCTCAAAGCTTGAGACAAGTAGACAAGATGGATGGTCAAGATTCCTTCTCACTTTGAGTGAATGAGATTCAATTTGGCTTGATCCATGTGAATGCCTTTCCTCAAATCTCATTGGTTGATTGATTTTCTCTCCTTTTGGTTTGTTGAGAGTAATTGATTTAATTGATTTATTTTAGCCATGTACCCCTTGAATGGGTTGAATTTAATTTAATCCAAGACTATACAATTAATTGAATTAATTGTATTTTGATTTGATTGCACTTGATTAAAATGCTCTCAATTTTGATTGATATTGAATTAAGACTTGATTTTCATTTTGATTGGCTAATTGTGCATTGTGATTCAATTGATTCAATTATGTCCTTGATTTTCTTTGATTTCACTTGATTTACTTTGAATTAGTCTTTATCCATTTTCAGGTGATTACAAATGCCCCTCTTTGAGTTGACGTGTGAAGCATGTCAATTCAAAGAATACTCTGATCTTGCTTGATTAATAGGTCTTGATTCAATGATGGTCGATCTCTGATGTTCATTTGATGTCTTTCGATGGTCGATCTCAATTTTTGATATGAAATTGATGCCGGTATGATTGATATGAAACTCTCCTGATTGATATGGTTAAGATGATCATTCTCGATATGATGATTGATTCGATGATCAGTCCTGATATGATGCCCCTTTCATTTGATTATGAAATTTTTTCTGATAACAAATTTGATTTGATTTGATGATCGGTCTCTAATTTGATGTTACTGATGATGTTGATTTGATTATCTGATGGTATGCCCCCTCAAAAAAAAAACATATAGTTATTTTCAATAGATTGATTTAATGATTGATTGATATGATATGATTTCATTTCTGAAAACCACTTTATGATATGCCATACTTCTAAATTTTCCTCGGCTAATGTAATAGGTTAATATAGGTCAAGGTTAATTTCCACCTCAAAATTAGGTAAAAAATAGCTTAAATAGGCTAAAAAACCTAGATTTACTATTCATTTTTACTTTTCTCTTCTATGATTTTGCTTTGGTTCTCCTCTGCTTTTTGAGATGGTTGTGCCTATTCGAGAGCATTGATTTGAGTGGTGTCAGAGATATGCAAGGCCACCTGACTATGGACCTCTGGTAAGTGCTTTTCTAACCTTGCTATTGCATTTATTGCTCATTATTTAGCATTTATTGTATTTTCTCATTTTGTCGCTGCTTTGAAATATTTAAGTCATGCCTAGACCAATTTCAATGTCACCTAACACTATTAAGTTTCACATCTGTGGTTTTTAGTGTCACTCATGAATATTTTAATGTCGCTTATCAAATTTTCATTGTCGCCTGAGATTAAATGATTCACGTGTAAGCTTAGGTTTAAAAAACCAAATTTCATAACTTTTTACGCCTGGGAAAGCCTAGTATTTTGATGTCACCTAGGAAGGTTTTACTATCCCTTAGGTTAATTCAGTGTCGCTTATGAAAAATTTGTCAGCTGAGACAAAAGTAATGTCACCTGACAAGAATTGTGCATCGCTTAAGGAAATGTCGCTTGCGATGAATACAATCATGCCTGCAACATTTTTCTCAAATTTTTTTACTTGTACTTGGCTTTTTCATGAAAAAATTATTATGTCAAGATGACCGATTTGAATGATATGATTAGGTTAATTACCTTTGAATTAAATAATTGATTAGGATATCAGTATAGTAATACCAATGAAATTGCTTTTTCAATCTGTTATGATAGGGTGATGGTCTAATATTTTACCCTCAAGATCTAGAGAGATAAAACAATGATTTTCCCTCCTCAAGATATAGAGTTAGGAGTTTTGATGTACTCATGATGAGAAAATGGACTTTAGAATAACTTGATTGACTTTTAGATGTTCCTTGATATAATATACTAATATGATTCTTTTGTTCTTTGCCAAAAAGGCTATCTTCCCTGTATTATACATCTGATCAGTTTCGTCATGGGTTATTGACCTTGGGCAGACATTGATTGATGTCGAGTTTCGTGTTATAGAGCTTTGTGGTTTGAGCTTCCTTCTTGATCTTCCCTAGTTCCAGCTGAACCATGGATTATTGACAGTTGTGGTGAAGCATTAGCACTCTGACCACAATACTTTCCATCTTCCTCATGGTGAGATGACGATCACGCCTGAGGATGTGTATCATTTTCTATGGATTCCCTATCGAGGAGAGATTATTTATTATGACTCCGTGTATGATTCTACTGTCTGTTGACAAATTTTCAGGGATAATCTGATTGATGATGATATGATCACATGGCCACAGTTCACTTCCTTCCCTACATTGCCTACAGTTTTAGGCTTATTGATTGGTGGTCTACTCCTTCCTGACCGATGAGGTCATGGTTTTTTCATTGGTTGGGGTAGGATTCTAGAGGATTTACTAGCACAGCCTCGACATTTCGATTAGGGTTCTTGTGTGCTAGCTCAATTATATCGAGATCTTCATGAGGAGGTGTATAGAGAGAGTTCTTCCTTATCTGTCGGTACTATCATTCTTCAGTTATGAATTTGGGAGAATCTCCCTATTACCAGGCCTATTTCTGATAGGAGAGGACCACGTGGATATCCCTATGCTTTTCTATATATGGGTATGGTGATTCAACATCATTTAGGTCATCTAGATTATTGGAGACGTCAGATAGATGATCTTGATTAGGTTACATGGTGTCCATATCTTGATTGTGATCTCTGGCGAGAGGATGATGATGAGTTGCCATATATGTTTAATCCTCATTAGATGATTGGCTAATCTGATACTGTCATTGAGCAGTTTTTCTTTGGTCGAGTTTCCAGACAGTATGGTAGGATACAAGAGATGCCTCTGGGAAATGCATTATATGCACGAGTACAGGCCGAGAGATCTTTATGGGGCCCTTGTATTGATTATCAGTTTGTCATGACTCAGATTACTGGTATGCCTTTCTAAAAATGGGATATGTTGGTAGGTATGTCTGATGTAGGGATGTCCCATGAGTATCAAGACTGGTGGTCTCAAAACAAGTTTATTCATTTCACAGATCCAACAGAGCCTATTCCAGCTCGACATGGTGGTGGCGTCGGTGATGATGGGCATGGTGGTGGTAGACATCAGAGGTGTCAAGGATGTGGAGGATGGGTGAGGGATGGTCATGGTTGGGATAGAGCTAGAGATAGACAAGCTGATGCAGTCTAGGTAGTTCATCCTAGAGCAACAGTTAGATGGGATAGAGTTCATCGACAACAAAGAGCTTAGAGATAGGCTCATGTTGAGGCTGCTAGGTAGGTTCCTAGGGGTTTAGATCCTTTGGTGCAGTTGTAGAGAGTTTCCTTGGCACAACAGGTTGATGATGCTTAGCAGGTTTAGGGTCAACAGGTTCCTCCACCGGTTCAGCAGGCACAGGATCAAGGATAGGATTCACAGACTGCTCCCACTATTGGTTCTCTAGCTCGAGATATGCAGTCTATGAGGACAGATATGTCCACTATGGTTGGGTGTTTAGATCAGGTTGTTGCCTTGATGTAGTACTTCATTTCAGCAGTGCTTGTTCAGAGACTGAGTGGAGTGAGCACTTCTCAAGATCCTCCTCCATAGGATGATAAAGATCCAGGTGGTTCTGGTGTTGCGGGATCATGATTGATTGTTGACAGATTCATTCATCATTGATGTCCTCTATTGTACTTTTCATGTTATTTGATTGGTTGGAACCTTTGATGTACCACTTTCATGATATTGTATCTGGATATACTTTGATGAACACTCTCTTGATGATATATGATGATCTATTCCTCCGTTCTCCTTGATGAGTTGATTTATGATATTATCTTTATATGCAGCTATATGATGTTTATGATGCATTTACTTTTGATTATGCTATGGATGCAATGTATCTTATTTTATGATATAGATAGATGGATGCATTGATGTATGAATTTACGAGATGCTTTTGTATTTTTCCATGTATGGATGCTAAATGTTTTATGGCCATATGGATATGAATGATCCTATGTTTTTGTATTTTCAAATGTATGCAATTCTATTTATAACTACATGTATGCAAATGATGTATGATTAATGATTATTTTTCTATTTTTTCTATTTATTTTTTTTGTCTATTTATGTATAATGACTAATGATTAATGCTATGCATGAATGCAAAAGATAATCTCATTTTCATTGTTTTGAAAGGAAGGATAATGATGTTTGAATTGAACCTCCCCCATATTTCATTTTTTCCCCTTGCAATTTAAGCTAAGAAAGACAAACAAACATATATAATGCACTTAATCTAACATGTATGCAGCTAACTGTCATTATTCAAGATTTAGAGCTTATAATCATCATTGAGCATTTTTGGAGTTCCATTTTTTAGTACAATCATCACTAGTTCAACTATGATGATATGAATACTTTTGCCTGTTTCCCTTGCTTTCCCATTTTTCTCTTCTGTATGACTATCACTGATTGAAGCCAATCATGAGAGTACGAATACCAATTTTGTCAAATTCTATGTTGCAAGTGGATGTTGGCATTATGATATTGAAGATCAAAATAGCCAAGATATCTATTTGCGTAAACAAGCAGAAATCTCAATTCTATCCCATGTACAAGTCCTCGATGATTCTTTGATGATCATGTCCTTAGACAAATAATACATGATTTAAAACTTTGATTTTAAGACAGTCATTTAGAAATCAAGAAAATATCATTCTTTCATCATAGCTTGTCTAGTCTAAAACTTTCATCGATTCATTAGAGAGAAATGATTTCATCAATTGAGTCAACACTTAGAAAAAAATAAAATTTTGCCATGTTTTTCAAATCCATAGTTCAAGTGTAGTTCCATCCATTTCAAATTTTTAATCCTGATAAAGATAAGGTCATTTAAGTTCTTGGATCAATTTTTCATTTAGACTCAAGTTGGATTGGGATGTAAATTTGATTAAGTGTTCCATTTTTTAGTATGATGAATTGATTCCCTGATTGAATAAAGCTTATTGATGAATCCTTGCTCCTTGAGAGTAGATTGCCTCCAGTTTGATATTGATTTCATTTATGGGACTTAGGACAATTTTTCAATTAGGTGACCAAAATCTTAAGGTACTTGCAAATGCAACTATGGGGTTTTATTATACAATATATACAAATGCTGGCGAATGCAATATTGACAAGGTGACCTTCTAAGTATGCAACTGACTTAGACTTTCAATGGTGCCTGTTTACCAGGTTTTCACTGATTGAACGAATCAAGCTCTCTTTTTTTTGTTTTTTAAAGCTTTTCTCTTTTTTTTTGCTACCAAGGTGCCTATTTGCTAGGTTTTCACCAAGGCACTTTTCTTCTTTTTCAATTTTTTTTGTATTTTTCAAATTTTCACTTTTTTTTTTTTATCATCAAGGCACCTATTTGCTAGGTTTTCACCAAGACAACATCTTTTTGAGGAGCATATTTGAATGTTTTTGCTTTCTTCATGCTCAATTTTCCACTATTTTTGATCTTTTGTGCTTTTCAAATGTTTTTGGTATTTTCAAGATCTCTTTTGAACTATGTACAATAAATATGATGCTCTTCATTTGATACTCTTTATACTCTTTCATCTACCTCATGTATAGAGCCTTTTAAGATGTATGCTATTTATAGGTTCTTGTAGTTCTTCACCATCACAATCTGATAACTTGTATGTGCCAGTCCCAAAATCTTCAACAATGAGAAATGGTCCTAACCAGTTTGCTTCCCACTTTCCTTTTTTCTCTCTTTCTGCTTGGTTCTTGGGATTTTCTCGCAATACTAGATCACCTATTTGGAGTGTCCTTGGCTTGATGTGTTTATTGTAAGATCTTGACATTCTATTCTGATACACCTTTAAGTGATCAAAGGCTTCTTTCTATTTTTCATCCAAGAGTTCTAATTCTTGTAGCCTAGCAACCCTATAGTCTTCCTCATTTATCAATCCATGCATAGATATCCTTAAGGATGGAAGTTCTACCTCCAAAGGAAAAATTGCTTATATTCCAAACACTAAGGAGAAGGGTGTAGCCCCTGTTGGCATCCTTATGCTTGTTCTATAAGCCCACAAGGTTGGGTTTATCTTGATATGCCAATCTCTACTAGAATTATCCACGGTTCTCTTCAAAATTTTCAATATGTTTTTGTTTGTTGCTTCGGCTTGTCCATTACCTTGAGGGTAATATATTGAATATGAATGATGTATCATGTGAAACTTGTTGCACAATTCTGTTATGGCTTTGTTCTTGAAATGTCTTGCGTTATCTGTTATGATGGCATGAGGTACGCCATATCTACAAATTATATGATTTAGGATAAACAAGGATATCTATTTTCCTGTTGAAGTTGATAGGGGTACAACTTCCACCCACTTAGTAAAGTATTCTATGGCCGTTATGATGAATTTATGCCCATTTGAAGATGGTGGATGAATCATTCCTATTAGGTCTAGACCCCACTGATAGAATGGCCAAGGTGTTGTCATAGGATGAAGTTCTTGCGCCGGCACATGTATCAAATTTCTATGGAATTGACACTTCTTACAAGTTTTTGCAAAGTTACAAGAATCTTTTTCCATGGTAGGCCAAAAATATCCTATCCTAAGAAGTTTCTTAGCTAGGGATAATCCGTTTGAGTGTGATCCACAAATTCCTTCGTGAATTTCTTGTAAGGCTAAGTTTGATTCTTCCTCTTCTAAACACCTAAGGAGCATTCCATCAAGACTTTTCTGATAGAATGTTTTAGAAATTATAGTATATTTGGCGGCTTGTCTAATGAAGCTCTTCTTTTGGTTTTTGGTTTGGTTGATAGGAAGGATTTGGTCTTTCAAATAGGTGTAAATTGGTCCATACCAAGGTGAGTCAGTTGTAGTAAGTAGGCAAATGGTATAAGGATGGGTTGGGTCATATGCGGGTTGAATCACTTCTTCTACCAAGAACTTGTATCTATCACTCTGATTAGGCTTCTGCAAAAGTGATGCTAAGGTTGCCATGGTGTCTGCTGCTTTATCCTTTTCTCTCGATACTTGTTCAAATGTGATTATTATGAGATACTTCTTGAGATTATCCACCATGGTTTTGTAAGGTACTAATTTTTCATCTTTTGTCTGATATTCTTCATTGACTTGATTTATGACTAATTGTGAATCTCCATATACTTTTAATTCTGTCACTTTCCACTCTAATGCCAACTTGATTCCCATGACCAAGGCTTCATATTCTGCTATATTTTTTGTACATGGAAATAGAAATTTGTATGACTTAGGGACAATGGAGCCTTAAGGTGTGATTAAAAGTATACCTGCTCCTGATCCATGGTGAGTGTAGGAACCATCAAAATAAAGCTGCCATATTTTTGCTTCAACATTCAAAATCTCTTCATCTGGGAATTCAACTTGTATAGGATGATCATCATGAAGTGGTGCTTCTGTTAATTGATCTGCAATGACTTGCCCTTTAATTGTTGTTCTGTCAACATATTCTATATCAAATTCACTTAATATTATCACCCACTTTGCTAATCTTCCATTTAATGTTATTTTGCTTAGTAGATACTTCAAAGGGTCAATTTTGGCAATGAGCCTTATCTTGTGGGCTAGCATATAATGGCATAATTTTTGGGAAGCAAAAACTACAGCCAAGCATGCCCTTTCCATGAAGGTATAGTTCAGTTCATATTTGACTAAGGTTCTACTAATGTAGTAGATTGCTTTCTCTTTTCCATTTTCATCTTCTTATGCTAGGAGTGCCCCAATGAATTCTCTGTTGCTGAAATGTACAAGATTAAGGGCTTGCCTTTGATAGGTGGCATCAATATTGGTGGATTCATGAGGTATTTCTTTAGTATATTTAAATCCTCTTCACACTTTGCATCCCACTTGAAGACTGTGTCTTTATGCAAAAGTTGGGTGAAATTATGGCATTTTTCTGCTAATTGAGAGATGAATCTTCTAATGGATTGTATCATTCCTTGTAAAGATCTCATATGAATAATGGTTTTAGGTGCTTCTATTTCCATTATGGCCTTCACTTTAGCGGGGTCAACCTCTATTCCTTTTGTAGATACAATATAACCTAGAAGTTTGCCAGATTGGACTCCAAAAACACATTTCTTTTGGTTAAGTCTTACTTTGAACTCCTCTAACCTTTCAAAAATTTTTGCCATGATAGGTAGATGTTCTTTTCTTGAATGTGACTTAGCTAGTATGTCATCCACATAATCTTCCATGAACTTATGCATCATATCATGGAATATTGTAGTCATTGCTCTTTGATAGGTTGCTCCGACATTTTTCAGGCCAAAAGGCATGACATTCCAACAAAATGTACCCCATGCACACGTAAAGGTAGTTTTATCTTGGTCTTTGGGTGCTATCTTGATCTGATTATAGCCACTAAATCCATCCATGAGTGAAAACATGGAGTGTCCTGATGTTAAGTCTACAATAGCATCAATGCTTGGTAATGGGAAGTCATCTTTAGGACATGCCAAGTTTAAATCTCTAAAATATGTGCACATTCTAATAGATTTATCTAGTTTTGATACCAGCACTATATTGGAGATCCATTGTGCATAATCATTGGCTCTTATAAACCCCACCTTTAATAGCTTTTTAAACTCCACTTTGACAAGTATGGCTATATAAGGGTGCATTTTCCTTAATTTTTTCTTGACCGGTTTGGCTCCTTCCTTTATATTGAGATGATGCATTATCAAATTTGGGTCTAACCCTGGCATATCATCATAAGACCATGCAAAATTAACTTGCCTTTCTTTAAAGAACTTGGTGAATTCTGTTATTTCTTCACTTGATAGGGATGATGCTAAGTGGATGATCTTCGGCTCTGTTTCTGATCCAATGTTTATCTTTTCTATTGGCTCGATTAGAATTGGAGACCTTTCTTCATAGTGATCTAGTAGAACATCCAAACTCTCTTCTATAGGTGCCTCAATTGGGTTTTCACCTTTAGAAACATCCTTTATTTCTTTCTTTTGGATCTAATGTTGCCACAAAGTGGTTTTCAACACTCGATTCTTTTCCTTTTATATTTTCATTTTCTTTTTCATTTTTTCTCAGATTAAGAATTTGGATGCTCCCTTTGATCATTTCTACTTGATAGTCCTTGGTAGAAGAAGGTTCAACGGTGTTGAGGTATTGGGACAGAGTGTTGTCATTTAAGAAAATTGGCAAGGTATTGGGTTCCATGGCATTCCATTCAATTAGGTCCAGCTAAATGAGAGTTAAAGGGTCAACACTTAGGTTTGTCTCAATTGGGCTTAAAGTGTATATCTCATTGTTGGAGGGTTCATACATCGTATCTTGAAGATCTCAGACATGGGCTTCCTCTAAATGCTCTAAAGAAGAAGGATCAAAATCCTCCTCACTAGACTCCACTATGGTTTCTGTTGGATAAACTCGTGCAAATTAAACCTACCATTTGATTCTTCCATATTAGGTCTCCATGAAGGAACACATGGCTCACCTACCCATTGATTTATCTCAATTTATATGTTTGGCATGTCATTTTGAATCACTTGACTAGAACTAGATGTTTGATTTGAAGTTGATTCCACCATTAGTCCTTTATTTTTGGTAGAAGCATAGGTATGAATGACATCAATACCCTTGTCTTGGCATGACTCATTTGATAGGGTCTCTCATTCCCATTCATTAGAATCCTCATCACTATGAGATTCCAATTGTAGTATTTGATCATATAGTTTGGGATAATGTTTTTGAGTGTATCCTTCCTCAAGATACCCTAAACCTATTTTCTCCTTGGAATCTCACCATGTGGATTCTAGGGGTTCAATTAGCCCTTCATTTCTTGTGCCTAAAGGTCCTTGACCTTTGTAACCCATCTTTTTCATGATTGCAAACCCTTTACCATGTTGATGAGTAGGGATGGTTATATTTTGAATGTGCTTTTCCATGAGCACTTGATTCTTCATCCTTGTATAACCAATTCAGAATTTCATGATCCTCTTCATCCATGGATGATGATGTACTTGCTCTTACAAAATTATCATTATATTTATGAGGTAGATTTGGGGATTTCCCAAAGGACTTTGGTGATAAGGGTAGGTCCATCATAGATAAGGAGTATTCACCTACTCCTTGTTGTTTAATTTTGCATTGTTTATCAAAGTTTTTCATCATTTTATCCATCTTTTGATAATGTGCTTCTTTAGTATTCCTTTGGAAAACTTTGATAGAGTCTTCTTTTGTTTCTTCCATAATATCATCCTCATTAACCTTCTCTTTTCCTTTAGTCGATGTAGTTTGGTTAATGAGTTTTGGAGTCTCTTTAACAACAACTTCTTCTTCCATCTTTTCTTTTCCTTTCAGCAAAGGGATGTCTTTAGAACTTTGGCCTTGTTCCATTTGATTGGGTATAGACCCTTCAACATTGTGTGGAACCAATGAGTCATTTATAGGCTTGACGTTATTACAATATTGGAAGGGATTGAGGTCTCCACTTACCATTATTTCTTGCCCTTGATATGGGAACTTTAGGCATTGATGATAAGTTGAAGGAACAACCTGCATTTCATGGATCCATGGCCTTCCTAAAAAAATATTGTAAGTCAATTTTAGATCCAATACTTGGCATATGGTCTCTTTTTTCCTAGGACCAACTCTAATGGGAAAGACTATGACTCCTCTTGATGCTCTTTCTTCATCATCGTAGGCTTTTATGGTTATATTTTTCTTTGGGTCAATAACCTCCTCAAAAAATCCTAAGGCTTTCGCCAAGCTAAGGGTAAAAATATTTAGGCCAGCACCTCCATCTATAAGGACTCTTTTCACCCTATGCTTATGGATCAACACTTCTATGTGCAAGGGCAGATTTTGGGGTTGATTAAGAGACATATCATCTTGTTCAGAGAATGATAGGAAATGAGGTGCAATTAAGTGCCCCACCATGTTTTGGAACTTGTCTACCTCCAAATTTAGAGGCACATTTGTTTCCAACAAGGCTTTTTCCAAGATATCCTTGTGGATTGGTGATAATTTGAGCAGCTCAAGAATGGAGATTTGAGTGGGAGTTCTTTGCAATTGATCAACCAAGTTGTATTGTTTTGATGATGATGTGGAAGCTTGGTTTGATATCACTACTTTTGGAGCATTATTAGGTATAACAATTTTTGATGCTTGCCCCCTAGTGACCACACTTGCTGATGCTTCTCTTGATTTGCCTTTTATTATAACAACATTTATGCTTTGATCTTCTTCCCTTAGGGTATTTATTGTGTTATCGTAAGTGTGAGCAAAGTTCACTTTCTCCTTACCCTTTTTATGATTTTGATTTGATGACTCACCCTTTTCATGATTCAAAAAGGGATTCTTGTAGGCCGTGTGATCCTTATTGTTTTGAGGCCCTTCAATTTGGATGGTGTCATTATTAATTAAATCTTGCACTAAGTACTTCAATTTCATGCACTCGTTGGTTGGATGACCTCTTTTTCGATGGTATTCACAATGATGAGATGCATTCCACCAATGAGGTTTGACTTTGGGTTCATAATTTGATACGTTGGGTAACGTGATAACTTGATTGGCCAACAAGGTTCTTAAGACATTCTCCAAAGGTTCACCTAAGTAGGTGAATTTCATTTTGTTATAATTGTAGTTTGATTTTGACTTATCCCAAGTCTTATTGTTGGAAAGTATTGGAATTGTTGTTGTTATAATTGTTGGAATTATATGGAGTTTTACTTGCTTGATTAACATTGTTTGAAGAATTCACTCCATAGGGTAGAATAAAAGGGGTAGACTTCAAGTTGTGTGACTCCACAACCCCATCATTCACAAGATTTTTATTATTACTTTTATTCCATGATTTCAATTTATCATTGTGATTGTTGGATCCTTGATTAAAATATTTGGGAACATAAGTATTGTTATTGCTGCTGTTATTGTTGTTGTTGGATTTAGTGTCTTTAAATAATTTAACTTCACCTCTTTTAACCAAGACATCTTCAATATTTATCCCATTTTCGATGAGTTTCTCAAATGTTGGGGGACATTGAAGTTGTAATCTATAATTCATTTCTGAGGTCAGATTGTTGGTGAAGATCTCCATCTTCTCTTTCTCTGGGATACTTCATGGATACCTTGCGAAAACGGTCCTCCACCTTTGTAGGAATCCTAAGAAGGACTCCCCCTCTTTCTGTTTCGTATCGCATAACTTGAGCATAGTAATTTCGTGCTCAATGTTGTAAGAGTAATGGGTTATGAACTTGGAGGCTAACTCCTCAAAAGACTTTATTCTAGGGGTTAGTTTCAAAAACCACTCCATTGCGGGACCTCCTAAGCTTCTAGGAAAGAGTCTCATTAGATAACTATCATTGTGCATGAACTCTATACTTAGGGTGCAAAATTCCCTTAAATGGTCATGTGGGTTTGTTTTACCCATGTACTTATCATATTTAGGAAAAATGGTATTAAAAGGGAAAGATACCATTGCTAAACTTTTGTCGAAAGGAAAAGGACACAAAGCTTCTATGGAAAAGGCCTTAGGTTGGGCTGCCTTCTTCATGGTATCAATTTGCTCTTGAAAGGCCTTAATCTGCCTAGTCATAACATTCATAGGATCATCTTGGTATTGGTATTTCTTAAGTTGGTCAATATCAAAGTCATAGGGAAGCTTTACCCCCTTTTGTGCTAGGCTTAGGAAGAAGTTATCCCTATCTTTGTCTATTAATTTCTCCATAACCTCTAGGAAATCATTATCTTGGGCAACTTTCTCAACCCTTTCCTCAAGTGTCTCTTTAGGATCATGGTTGGCATTGTTGATATTGTGATGGGCTGAATTCATATCACCCATCTCTCCAAGTCTTGGTTCAAATAGGTTTGTGAAAATCTCTTCTTGATTAGGATCTTTGAACACACTTTGGTACTCCACTTTTTGCCTTGGGTTTGCAAAGATAGTGCTATCTCCTAGTAATGATCCCCTATATGTTTTTGACCGTGTGGAAACTGACATCCAACAAGGGTTTGTTTTGAAATTAATCCCTAATATGAGAGTTGTTGATTTTATTATTGGGGAGATTTAAAAATATAAGATGATTTTCAATGGATATCTTTCACTTGTTTATGTATTTCAAACACAACAACCACACATTCATTTGTCTCTTTTACCCACTTAAACACAAAATGTTTGATTTCTAGAATGTTGTCACAGGTTTTTCATAAGAAAACACTTCAAGCACCTACCTTAGCACAAGATTTGGTTCATAAACATGGCTCTAAAAGGTGGTCTTTGCTACTTTATCAAGGTTTTAGTATGGATTCCGTTCAAATAGATTTTAATCTCTCATCCCCCAAGTATGTTAAGGGGCTTCCCACATGCACCGAGGTACGATTTTGCACAATCCATGAGGACTACTAGAGGAAGTTTGAAAAATTAAAATCCGTTTGTCATACACCCCATTAAGGATGTATGTATTTCATTTTATAGTGGGTTGGATTCCCACGACAAAAATCGAGTGTATCCCACTTTGGGCTGTCCCTCTCACTGACCTCATTAAGGCAAACTCAGGAGGTGAGCCCACTAAAGTTCTAGCATGTATATGAAAAACAAGAAATGAACTTAGGCTGACAAGTTTGGGATTTTGTTTCACTCAAAGAGTGAAGAGCATATCCCTATTGTCTTTCTTTGTTCCACACACTTAGACACACATTTGTTCTTTCCCAATCTCTTGACAAGGAGATTCTTAAAATTGAAGTGTGTAATTCATTTCCTATTTTATCTCAAGCTTATATCAAAAGAATGTCACAATTTAATCAAATGCAAGCTTGAATAGAGAAATACCTTTCCTTGTAGCTAGCCTAAGCTAGGGGCATTTTTAAAGGATTTCATTATTTTCATCTCACCTTGGCAATAGCTCCTTCCAAGTGTGTTTGTCCTCCAGCAAGTTAGTCAACACTAACAATCACAATGAGGGGAAACCAAAATTGAATTTGACAAAGCAAAAATTATGTAATGAATTTTAAGTACCTTATTTGCAAATTTTTCAAACAAACTTGAATTAAGGACTAAAGATCCAATTAAGAGACACAAATTTCTTTTTATATGCTTCAACCACAGCAAGGTATTTCTGATATACCTGATTGTCCTCCTCTTGTGTTGACTCAAGAACAACCTTGATATGTGCTATGTTTTCCTTCTTTATCTTCTTAGCTAGTGCCTTCCCTTCTTGATTAAATCTGGTTTCTGGCTTCTGCACTTTTTGATGCCTACTCCTTTACAGTCAAAACATACAAACAGAGAGTTAGATAACTAAATTTATCAATCTGAAAGCAAATTATGATAGAAAACCAAAAGAAACATTGTCCAACAAATAAGTGATATTAAATTGTTTACAGGCGTAACTTTACTGTTAGCAGGTGACACTTAAAAGTGTAACAGGTGATACAGAAAGTTGAACAAGTGTAAACAGTTTACTGATAAGCGCAATTAGTAGTTAAATTTGCGTAAATGAATTAAGTCAAAGTGACACTTTAAGAATAGAAAGTGTAAGAGAATGATACTAGGCATGACTTATTCTCTCAAATGCTTCACAAAGTTTGATCAGAAGTGACAACGGATTATCGAAAAGTGACACTTCTTAACTCGTAGGCATGACTTCTTCAGGCAAAGGCAATAAGACTTTATCGCATAAGCATGATTTCTTTGATTACAGGTGACAACAAAGAATTTAGGACAGACTACAAATTATCAACTAGGCGCAAACCTTTAGCTAATACGCATCGATATAGAGTTTGTAGGCGTCATCCAATTGATTACAGGCATGACTGAATTGACTGTAGGCATGATTTGACCTATTTTTTGCAAAATTTCCATGAAAAATAGCAAATACAAGCATACAAAAGATGATCCAAATGATAAAATTGATAAAATGAGGCTTACTGCCCCATGGTGGGTGCCATTTTGTATACAAGTAAATGTATCTTCATAGAATTAGGGTTAATCATCAATAATAAGTGCAATAAGAACTAAATACAACCACAATTGAGCAACTATTTAACAAAATCAATGACTAATTGAGCATCCTATGGCTCTCTAACTAAGATGTTAATGAGTGAGCTCTCAGCAAGCTCTCATTAATGACAGTCCTAGTATGAGAATGAAAGAGATAAAACAATGCTAAAGCTAACAATTATCAAGATAAATGCTAAAATTGCTCTTAAATGCTTTTCTAAACTCAAATTGCAAGAGGTTTGATGCAATTCTCAGATAGGTGGTTATGAATTATGAAGGATTTTGGCCTTCCTTTTATAGATTTTCCCAATGGTAGGGGGTGTAGTTGTGTTTAATCATGGTTGAGTTGGGGTTAAGTCTTTGGTTCCACCCTTTGAAGACAAAGCAAAGTTTGTGTCCTCAAAGCTTGAGACAAGTAGAAAAGATGGATGGTCAAGATTCCTTCTCACTTTGAGTGAATGAGATTCAATTTGGCTTGATCCATGTGAATGCCTTTCCTCAAATCTCATTGGTTGATTGATTTTCTCTCCTTTTGGTTTGTTGAGAGTAATTGATTTAATTGATTTATTTTAGCCATGTACCCCTTGAATGGGTTGAATTTAATTTAATCCAAGACTATACAATTAATTGAATTAATTATATTTTGATTTGATTGCACTTGATTAAAATGCTCTCAATTTTGATTGATATTGAATTAATACTTGATTTTCATTTTGATTGGCTAATTGTGCATTGTGATTCAATTGGTTCAATTATGTCCTTGATTTGCTTTGATTTCACTTGATTTACTTTGAATTAGTCTTTGTCTATTTTTAGGTGATTACAGTTAGCATAATTGATGCAATGATGCTAAGTGTTGCATTGATGAAGATTGGAACAGATTTAATGATAGGTAAATCAGTGATGAGTTTATCATTGATGTCAACTTAGTGACTGTTGGTTGATAGTGTTCATGTTATGATGAGATATGTTCAAGATGTTGGATCTTGAGCTATGATATGAGCTCATGTGTGCAATCATGAAGGAAGCTTATGTATTGTATCTAAATGATATATCCATGACCAAATAAGTTTATCTTATGCATATAGTGAGTTATGATTCTTTGAAGGATGTTAGGTAGACAAGAAGAACAGGTTGAAGGCAAGGAGTGGTGATTTGATTATTGTGTCAACTAATTTGATGAAATTCTTATGGGAGACTTAAATTTGTCTCTAGATATCTAGTGTGTGACCGCTACTATTGGTGTAGATCGATAACTAAGTTATGACTGGAAGAAGGTTGGCAGAATAGTTGCTAAAATAAGATTGACAGTAAGTGATTTGAATGTTGTTTCAAATCGATAAAGTATTTGATAGAGTGATCATAGGATATGATTTATAACAATTCCTAAATACTATGTGGAGGATTGTGAATTATAATGTTGAAAGGTGAAGATGGTTTAATTGACTAGAATTGATATTGACAAAATGAACAGATAAACAAGACAGAGTTCTTCAACATGTAATGAAGATTTGTGAACCAGGGAAGAAATCCAAAGTGGCAATTAGATTGATGATGTTTATAGTGAAGTAGGAAGGCATTTCTATGATTTATGGAAAGTATTTGACATCACATCACCCGAGGCATGCATTTGAGGTGGATTCTTCAAGAAGTTTCTTTTGGTCAAAATAGTTTTTGGATATGGTTCAATTTTCAAGGTGAAATCTATATGGAAGTTGAACCGATCAGAGAAAAACATTTTATGATTTGTTAGATACATTGTATCTTACCTAATGTGATATGGATCATTCATATCTTAGATCTAGGGTTTATTTTAAGTTGGTGGAAGGAAAGTCTATATATTGGAAAATTGAAAAAGAAGTTATTTGTTGATCGAGAATTGCAGAAGGGTGCAATGGAAAAGTAGTGAAAGAATAAAGTGTGATCAAGCCAAGAAATATTATAGTGTGTGGAGAAGATTTGCAAAGCTTAATAGGATCTGATCATGCAAAGTTAGTAAAAATTTCACAGATCATCTTATATGTTTCTTTCTAACATTGTAACAATGAAATCCCTTAATTGGATAGATCATAACAGATACTTATTGTAAATCCTCTAACAAGGTGGTATTCATGTTGAATGTTTAAAGTCCTCTAACAAGGCTTCTCCTAATAGGGCAAAGATCCTAATAGGTCTAAGGAAAATCCCTTAACTGGGTAGCACATAATAGTGCTTTTGTAAACCCTTAATCAGGCAGGCTCTTCACAAGGCATATTCTAGAAGAGTATGGATTTAGTGGGTACCAATTCCCACACGTGGCTTTTCCCATTTGGGTTTCCATGAGAAAAATATTGTGTCTTCATTATGTTATTGATTATTTGTGGATGCATGTTTTGAAAATTTATATCTATACTAGTTGATGTTGAATGTTTGGTGCACAAAGTTTGAAGAGTTTTAAATTAAAGAATTTCTAGATTATTGATTCATGCCTCCCCTCTCAGTGATCAGTGATCAAACCTATATTAATAGTATGATGGTGATTATTATTATGGAAGCTTATGTATATGCATGTTTTGACAAGTGTATGATACAAGATGCAATGTTTGAATGTATGCATATGATGTATTATATTATATTATAATGATGTAGGATGTGATGATTATGCTTTGCACATTTATGTTATATGTATGGATGATGATGTGTGCATATGAATAATGTATATGATGTAGGATGTGATGCATATAACTATGTGCACGATGTTATATATTTATGTAATAGATATAATGCCATGTGATGTAGGATGAAGTGTCATATTTATTTTCTTAATTAAATATATAAAGTTACTATAGATGATGAATTTTATGTGATGGCTATGATTCTCTATGGACAATGCATTTATGACAAATGTATGTTGTATGCATAATGAGTTATTATGATATATAATGCACATGTAAGATGATGAAATGATAATCTAATAGTGAGATGATATAATGAATCTAAATGAATTCCTAAAGATAACTCAACCTAAAGGAATGAATTCAAAATGAATGAAATAAATATAAATAACACAAACTAACAAGTATATATTATATCTAAATACAATCAAAATGATAATGAAGATAATGAATGAACTAAAGAAAATTTTATGGGTCCAAATGAAGATGAAAAAACCACTAAATGATAATGCATAATTAAATGAATGAAAATAGATCTAATGCAAGGTGCAAATAAATACAAATGGTAATGGAATCTAAGGATGAACCTAATATGATTTGGGTGTTGATAAAGTGCAATTTTAAATACAAGATTCAAAATTAAACGAACATGTGGAAATGAAAGTGTGATAAAATAAGATCAAATGACCCAAGTGTGTCACTACTAACACATACTTGTTGCCTTGAGATAAATAAAGTGTCTCAATCAAATTAACAATGCTTGAGGTACTTAATGATAATGCAGATGAATGCAAGGACTAGGGGAACTACATTTACAAGCGTTTCTAAATGAAAATGTAAATGTTATGGTGAGATGAATGAGACTAATGATAATAAAAAGGTTTGAAAGTCACTTTCAAAAGACTCCACCTAGGATAGAAAAAATATATTAGACATGTGCATAACCCTAATCATAAATATCAGGGAGAAAAAGATAGTAGGAGGAGGGAAAATGATGCAAAGGAAAAGAAGGATGAATTAACTAAGCTTTATTTTGAGTACCCTAAAATGGAACTACCATGTAGTGAGCACTTATTTTGATTCAACATTTTCTAGGACCAATCATGGAATAAATAATCAAGGATATTCTATAGGCAATGCATAGGTTGACTCAACAAATAGAAAATGTTAGTCTAACATCTTGCAAAGTTATAATGAACTTATATGGATACTGTAGACATGCAAAATTGGACAAGTGCTTTTAAAATGCATTAAATCAATAAATGGATTAAAAATCAATAAAATGGACATAATTAAATAAAGTTGAGAAAAAATAATTAAAACAAAAGAATTATTAGATAATGATGTTAAATGATTAAATTGAAGCTTAAAAGGGCCAAAAACACTATATAATTGATTTTAATCAATTAATTGTATAGTTATTTTAATCAAAAATCAAAATGAACCCATTACCCTTCCATGGCTAAATTTAATTAATTAGTTGAATTAATATTCCTTATTTTCTTTCAACAAAGTGATTAACCAATGAAAATTGAGGACAAAAAGACATAAATCACTCAAACATTTAAATTGTCCAAAGCTTTGAAACCATTTAAAGGCTTGTCCCCTCATTTGTCCCCCCATTTATGGACAATGCAAAGTTTTTGACTCAACCAAGGGATAACCATGATTACTTCACTCCACCCCCTACCCTTGGGAAATTACTATAAGTATGAGGCATTTTGGAGAGCATTTGAATCTTGGAATTTCATTTGCATAGCATTGTTACTATAGGCAATTGAGATCATTTCCAAGAGCAATTTGAGCATTTAGTATCATAATTTCATCATTCTTGAGCTAGAATCATCATAGAAGCATAGCATAAGCATAGTAGCAGCATCATTTCTCATTTTAGAGGTGTCACTAGTGAGGATTTTAGCTAAGAGCTTCACTTACCACTTCTTTCTAGAGATCCATGGGATAATATATATCATAATTTCAAGTTTAGTTAAATTTGCATTATATTTGATTAAATTGATGTTAGTAGATCTTAATTTCATGAAGGTGATTATCATCATCACACAAATGGCACCCATCGTGGGG
The DNA here is from genome assembly GCA_027943335.1 of Chamaecyparis obtusa. Lineage (NCBI taxonomy): Eukaryota > Viridiplantae > Streptophyta > Pinopsida > Cupressales > Cupressaceae > Chamaecyparis > Chamaecyparis obtusa. The sequence continues at coordinate 380,785 of BSBK01008307.1, read as the reverse complement.
CTCTAAGCCTCATTTCATCATTTGCACCATAATTTGCATGCTTGTATATTCTATTTTCCATGAATTTCTTGTAGCAAATAGGTAAAGTCACACTTACAGGAGATTCACTCATGCCTGCAATCATTTTACTGTCGCTTATGATCTCTATCTTGACACCTGTGAGATAAAGTTATCTTGCCTTTACCTAGAAAAGTCACGCCTACGAGTTAAGAAGTGTCGCATAGCTGCAATCCGCTATCGCCTGTCATCAGCCTTTGCTACGCAATTTATCAAAACAGTCACACGTACAAGCATTTCAGTCATGCGTACAAGAGTTTCAATCACGCATACAAGCATTTCAGTCATGCATACAAGAGTTTCAGTCACGTGTACAAGAATTTTAGTCATGCGTACAAGCATTTCAGTCATGCATAAAAGCATTTCAGTCATGCGTACAAGCATTTCAGTCACGTGTAAAAACTTTTTAGTCATGCGTATTAGCTGGACAATGTCGCCTGCTATCTGTTGCCTTTATTTACTGTTAAATTGATTAAATCATTTGTCTAACTTTCTATTTATATGATTTGACAGTCAATGAGCAACCATAGGAAAGTATAGAAGCCAGAAAGCAAATTTAACAAAGAAGGAAAGACTATAGCAAAGAAGATTAAGAAGGAGAATTTTGAGCACATCAAGGTTGTTCTTGCAACAACACAAGATGAAGAAAATCAGGTATTTCAACACTACCTTACAATTGTTGAAGCATACAAAAAGAAGTTTGTCTCTTTGAATTGGATTTTTGAGCCTTAGATCAAGCTTTCTTTGCAAAAATTTGCAAATAAGATGTCTAAAGTTCATGCATAAATCTTGGCTTTTTCAATTTGATTTTGGTTTCCCCTCACTTTGATTATTAGTGTTGACTAACTTGTTGGAGTACAAGCACATGGAAAGTAGTTATTGCTAAGGTGAGTAGAAAAATGTCAAAAATCTTTCAAAAATGCCCCTAGCTTTATGCTAGCTACAAGGAAAGGTATTTCTCTATTCAAGCTTGCACTTGATTAGATTATGGCATTCAATTTCAAACATAGCTTAATTAAAAATGGGAAATGAACCAAACACTTCCATTTTAAGAATCTCCTTGTTAAGAGATTGGGAAATAACCATATTGTGTTTGAGTGATTGGAATGAAGAAAGGCAATAGGGATATGCTCTTCACTTTTTAAGTGAATCAAACTCCCAAACTTGTCCTACTAAGTTCATTTCTTGCTTTCCATGAACATGCTAGAAATTTAGTGGGCTCACCTCTCGAGTTTGCCTTAGCAAGGCCGGTGAGAGGGACAACCCAAGTGGGACACACTTTCTTTTACTACGAGAATCCAACCCACTTTAAAATAAAATGCATGCATCCTTAATGGGGTGTGTGACAAATGGTTTTTGATTTTTCAACCTTCCTCTAGTAGTCCTCACAGAATTGCGCAAAATCATACTTCGGTGCATGTGGGAAGCCCCTTTATTGGGAGATGAGAAATTAAAGTCTATTTGAATAGAATCCTTATAAAAACATGGATAAGATAGCAAAGCCACCTTGTAGAGCCATGTTAACAAGCCAATTTGGCTTTAGGTAGGCTGTTTGGAATTCTTTCTTGTGATATACTTGTGAAAAACATTGGAGAATATACACATTAGAGTGTTTTTAGGGACATGATGACAAAGTGATGTGTGTGTTGTGATTGTTTTTCTATATTCAAACAAAGAAATTTCCAAAAATTGATCTTAAACATTTTAAAAATAAAAAATCTTACACCCTAGTCAAAGAAGTGTCGCGTGTGCATAAAATAAACCCACCTAGCAGAGGTTCAATCATGCCCGTGACTTTCTTAAACACGCATAGACATACTGAAGTCACACTCAGAGAAATTGTAAACACACCTATTAAAATTGGAAACCCGCTTCGTAATAGCAAAGTGTCACCTAAGAACCTACAGTGTGTCGCCTAACAAAAAACCAGTGCACACGTACAAAATTTTTGGTCAAGCCTAAACTCAGGCCAGTGACGCCCAGAAACACAAAAGGGCAAACATAGGGTATTTCCTAAGGGTTTGGAAAATTTTTGAAATCACTTTTGGATACCCTTTTCGGAGATATTCTTTATCAGTGCAACAAATAGATCATATCCTTGAAAAACATTTATAATGATGAGTCTATTTGAGAAACAAATCAATCCTATTATGGAGCATAATTATCAAAATCAAGATGAAGATCTCCATATGAATCAAAATGATGAGGTGTCTGAAGAGGAAGTTTCTGAAGCAATCCAAGATCCCATGTTTATGGAAATGGTGCAATTAGTTTTGGAGAGGAATAAAGAAGCATATTTCATGAAGTTCGTTCAAGCAGGAGCTAAGCTTCCTCATGATTTTGACACATCAACCTTGATAGAGAAGGATGAAAAACAAAAAGAGACATCATCTAAAAAGTCATTGTTAAGATCAAGGTGTCCTTTTCTTTATAATGATGGGCCAACCGTATCTCCATCTTCCTCACAAAAAGAAGCATTCAAGAGCAACAAACTTATCTTGGATCAAAGGAAATTTCATGATAAATCTAGTTGTGATCAAGATAATAAAGAGTATGAAGAGAAAGGTACAACTCTCAAGCAAGATATCATGCATAAACCTCCATATAGCAAGAGTAATCCATTCATCCTTCGTCCATCTCATGAACCTCCATCTTCCAAAGCTTCCCAAATCCCTCCATTGAAGAGTGAGTCCATAGCTAGTACTCCTTTCATCTTTCGGTCATCTCACAAAGCTCCACAACTATCCAAAATTCCTCCATCAAAGCGTGAGCCTAATGATGACACCTTTCAAGTTGACTATGGTTACCCTCAAGGGCTACCTCTAAAAGAAACCCAAGTTAGTTTACATCTTGCTGCAGATTGTTTCCATGCTTCAAAGATCTTGGACCCCAAGGCTTCATGTGCTTCAATGCCTATTATACCCATTCGAGAGGATCCTACACCATTCTTCCAAACATCCTCCACACATATCCAAACATCTACCTTGTCTTTAGAAGTGGCTCCATGTCAAGAGGATAATCCAAAGAGAAAAGAAACAAATGTTGATAAAGATCAAGATCAAGATTATATACAATCTCCTCCCATATTTGATGAAGGTCCCATATCCATAGAACCTTGTGATGATCCCCTTACATCCTTTCATGTCTTCCAAGATGATATCCTTCCATTCCAAGAACAAAGTACCCTTCCAAGTTCCATATTTTCTCCACTTACCAAGCAAGATCAAGATATCACTTCCATAATTTCCAATGAGCATATTGAAAATCAAGAGAAAAATACCTTATCTACACCATTCGAAGATCCTTGTCAAGATCAAAGTATCCCATCATTTCCTTGTCATATTCCTCCATGTTCACCTCAAGAAACCATCATTCTTCCAAATCCCTTGCATGATAATAAATCCCTTCAAGCTTCAGTTGATCCTATCAAATGTGTTCCTCTCAAAACTACTCATGAGCCTATGGGCATAAAGATAAATCTTAAAGATGAGAATTTTGGTAATGCAGCTCCTTCCAAAGATGTTGATATCCCTTTTGCACCTTATATCCCTCCATTCAAATGCAACCATATGCCTTCACTATCCTCCAAATCCATTTTGGGTTCCTATGTCCCAAAACAAAAGTCTTCATTCCTTCCATCCATATTAGGTCCATATATTCCTCCATCAAGCATTCCTATCATTCCTAGCTATTCATTCACCTACCCTACCATGTATCAAGATCAACAAAGGCACACATACTTGAAGAATGTCCAAACACCAATTCATATGAACCATCCATATTATTCCTATTCATCCATAACTCCTAAGTCTTTTGGAAGCAATGTTGATGTGCAACATAAAAATCATAAATCCAAGAATCCATATGGGTATAAAAATCACAATGTCCCATCTAATCAACATGTGAATGAAAAGAAAAATGAAATATCCAAAATATCGCAAAGGTCCACCAAGCAAAAAGAAAAAAATAAAATGTGGGTTCCTAAATCCCTTATTGAAGAAGTGCATTCAAAAGCATCACACAAGGAAGAAAAATCAAAGAATATGTGGATTCCCAAGTCACTTTTGAAAGACTTGCACACAAAAGAAAAATCAAAATTGACATTCAAGCTTCCAAAGGCTTCCATTCCATCTCCTTCCAAACATCCTTCATCTTCCTATATCCCAAAATCCACTACCCCAAGAAGATCCTTACCTCCTTCATCTATCGTTCCTCCATCATTCCACCACTCTTCAAAGTGTGTGTCAAAGTTGATCTTGCCAACATTCCCATCTACAACATACCTTATTCTTATCCTCACATTCATTTTCCAATGCATACTTTCCATACTTCCATCCCTCTTATCAATATATTTGAGTATCCTAGTCATACCCATGGTTTATTATAGCATATCTTTCTAAGGAGCATTGTCCAAAGATTCTGATGTTGGGAAAATATTGAAAAATACAAAAAAAGATTAAAAAAATAAAAGAAAGAAAAAGTACCTTGGTGAAAACCTAGCAATAGGCACCTGGGTAGCAAAAGTAAAGAGAAACAAATCTGTATACTATGATGAAAACTTGGTAAACAGGCATCATGCATAATTCCTCCTTCTTGCACTTCACACTTGGGGGAAAGGTTCATACATATTTCCTCTATCACCTTCATCTTGACAAGGTTGAACACATCCATGAGCATTGAGTATCCTGACATCTGTTATCCTTTACATTAGCTTATGTACTTGTTGCATCCATGTTATCCTATCATGATCTTGCTTATCCCAAATTCTCCTTCATTATTCCTTGATAGTCTTTCCATAATCCCAAAACATCCCTTCATAGACTCCATCACTCCTTTTACCTGGATTGAGTTATCTTATCCAAAGTGACCCCGTTGGTCTTGATCAAAATGAAGAAATTAAAGTACAAAAATTGTTATCATTTGGATGTCCACTTCTTTTAGATCCCTCATTTTCATGATAGCCGATCATTATCCTATAGGCTATCTAGCACTACATCATTGGCTTCCATGGCTTATCCACAAACATGCTTCACATTGCTATATCATTTTTCCTTAGCTTGGGTAATCTTGAGGAGATGGTCCTACGGGTCACATTCACATTGCTTCATCCATCATGGCCTTTCCATCTCTAATCCATCAGCTTGCAAATCCATCATTCATGTCCTATATCTTGCTAGACATTGGGGGAAAACCAATGTGATCTTGTTTGAGAGCTGGTAAAAAGGAAAGCATAAAGTTCTTTGAGATGCATCTTGCATAAACTAAGTTTTTGTAATATCTTGGAAGTTTTCTCAAGTCCAACATTTTTCCTATCTAATCAGGGGCATTTGATCTTAATTAGCGGATTTCAATAGACATCAATTCACATGAAGCAATGCATTAAACTACAAACAGATTCAAGGGTGTTACCATCAGTCACATCAGAGAGAGATTTATCAGAGTTTCAGACAAGTGGAAAGCTCATGGAACCTTTGATAGATATCATTGTTCAAAAAGCCCAAGTATATTGATCCTACAACTTGATCCTTGAGCCTTCATTGACTTTATTATTCGGGATTAAAAATTGACAAAAATACCTTAAAGATCAGAATGCTTGGAAATACTTTTTGAAAATCATGAAACATTGCAAAACACTTGAAGCTTTCTTTTGATAATCTATATTGAATTTATTTTTATCACATCTTTTTAGCTAATTGATGATGTAAAACTAGATTGGCGATGATGAAGACATGATATTTTTCTTGTCTTTGAGTGACTGTCTTGAGGGAGATCCAACAACTTATGTGAATTTATCTAACGACATGGTCACCAAAGAACCATCGATGACTTTCATATAGGGTGGAAGGTTGACCTTTGTTTGTTTACCAAAATCCAATTGCAACATTGAATCCATTGAAAAGGGTATTCATACTCCCATAGTTTGGTCATCCAACTAGTGAGGGTTGTAATAGTTTCAAAAAAAAAGAGAGGTTACCAAAAGTGATAAAAAGTGGTATTCATATCATCATGATGTGGTCAGTGGTGATTGTACTAAGCTTTCTGGTCCCAAAATGCTCAATGATGAAAATTTATCCTCAGGGCATTTATTTGCTAAAAGCTGGTGACACTTAGTTGCATTGCATTGCATTATCATGTTAGATTGCATTGCATTATCATGTTAGATTAATTGCATTTTCATGTTAGATTAAGTGCATGGTTTATAGTAATTTGTCCAAAGGAAAAGGGGTTTAGTTATCAATCTTGATCAATCAAAAAGGGGAATCAAGGAAAAGTTCATATCATCATAAAAAGTGTTCATCAAAGATCCAACAATCAATATACCAAGATACAATGCCAATCACAAAATGATACATCAAGTCCTAATCAATAAAACATCAACATGATACAAAATCAACAACAAGGAAGATCCATAAATCTAATATCCAAGAAGCTAGGGACAGTATGTATAACTTACGAAAATGTGCCTGTTTCGCAAATCAAGGGAATCATATTAGTATTTTATATCAGTGAATCATCTTACGTCAATCAGTTCTATCAAAAGTATCAAGCAATCACACCCAGTACCATTTGTTCGTGTCTCTATGTCCTGAGAACGAAGCAGTAGTATCTATCATATCGGTTTTCACACTAATTGATTTATCCTACCAGTAACCTATCCTATCAGTTATCCCATATCAGTTTTCCTATCCTATCAGATTGACAAATCACATTCATTGGTATCATTATCCTGTTATCATAATCACTTGTTTTGCTTAACTACAACAAACCTATCTATCTTGGATGTACAATTTGTGAATCATGACTTATCAACAATATTTTTTAGAAATGAAAACATATTCAATGCAACTCAATCAATCTAAACATCAAATCAAAATTCTTCTATCAAACTATCAATATGTTTTATTTCTGAGGGGGCATTAGAGTATCAAAGTGGCATCAAAACAACATCATTGGAATTTGTGGGGCATCAAAAAATTTTGTATCAGAGGTAGCAATCAATATCATATTAGAGGTAGAAATCAATCAGTATCAGAGGCATATTAGTGAACCAACAATCAGGACTTAAAAAGCAATCAGGACTCATAAGAATCTTTGAATCAATGTTCTTCGTACATCAATTCAAAGAGGGGCATTTGTAGACAGACAAAATTGGACAAGTGCTTTTAAAATGCATTAAATCAATAAATGGATTAAAAATCAATAAAATGGACATAATTAAATAAAGTTGAGAAAAATTAATTAAAACAAAAGAATTATTAGATAATGATGTTAAATGATTAAATTGAAGCTTAAAAGGGCCAAAAACACTATATAATTGATTTTAATCAATTAATTGTATAGTTATTTTAATCAAAAATCAAAATGAACCCATTACCCTTCCATGGCTAAATTTAATTAATTAATTGAATTAATATTCCTTATTTTCTTTCAACAAAGTGATTAACCAATGAAAATTGAGGACAAAAAGACATAAATCACTCAAACATTTAAATTGTCCAAAGCTTTGAAACCATTTAAAGGCTTGTCCCCTCATTTGTTCCCCCATTTATGGACAATGCAAAGTTTTTGACTCAACCAAGGGATAACCATGATTACTTCACTCCACCCCCTACCCTTGGGAAATTACTATAAGTATGAGGCATTTTGGAGAGCATTTGAATCTTGGAATTTCATTTGCATAGCATTGTTACTATAGGCAATTGAGATCATTTCCAAGAGCAATTTGAGCATTTAGTATCATAATTTCATCATTCTTGAGCTAGAATCATCATAGAAGCATAGCATAAGCATAGTAGTAGCATCATTTCTCATTTTAGAGGTGTCACTAGTGAGGATTGTAGCTGAGAGCTTCACTTACCACTTCTTTCTAGAGATCCATGGGATAATATATATCATAATTTCAAGTTTAGTTAAATTTGCATTGTATTTGATTAAATTGATGTTAGTAGATCTTAATTTCATGAAGGTGATTATCATCATCACATAGATACAATGATAGAAAACCACAAGAAAAAGATATTCCCTAGTGTAACATGAAACTATATGGATTGGATGTGGAACAACAAAGGACACATCTATACACATAGAGAGAGAAATAAGAGGACACCCCTAGATTTATCATTCATAGCACAACATGATATAAAGGGTCATGGTGACTATGATGAGACAAAACTAGGAAGCTTGATGCAAGATAAACACAGATAAAAAAATACCAATATGATAAGAGCATCCCAAACATTTTTTTCCAAAGGGTGCATGATAGATGAGATGGATAAGTTTGATGTGAGGAAGGATACATCTTATGATGACAAAAGATGGATACTAAACTAAGGAGTCATATGAAACAAAGACACTTAATACATTCAAGACTACAAGGACACTTAAGGATAATTTTTGAAGCACCAACTAGATAGGAGCAAAGACTTGATGACACACAAATGCCACCTTTGTACAACAAACTCAAAGACTTATATATGACAAAGAATATACAAGACATGACCAAGGATATACAAGACATGATGAAACATAAGTACAAGGTACTAAAATGTTGATATGAAAGTGATGAACTCAAAAATAGATCATAGTGAATGTGAAAGATTGGTAAAGCTTAGGAATTGGGATAGATATGTGTATGGAAAACTAGTGGAAAAGATGGAATGAGTGAAGGTATATCAGTGGCTAAATGAAGGGGTTTTAGATTAATCACTCTAATACAAGGTAAAATCCAATATGGAAGGCATTATCAGAGTTTTATATATGGGTGGCTAAATAAAGGGATTGCAAATTAGTCACTCTAACCAAGGATGCTAGGTATGAAATGTTTCAGAACTCTTAGATATGTTGGTTTTTAATAGAGTGTCATTATCAGTGATGATGGTGGATGAGATGCCATAATGATAGATGATGGTGTAGAGGATGAATTTGGAAACTTTCACACTAATGGTGAGAATGAGAGGCATTGCATCCACCCACTTGAAAAATGTTCTATGGTGGATATGATGAACTTATGGTCATTGGAGGAGGGGGGTTGTATCTTATCGATGAGGTCAAGGCCCCATTAGGAAATTGGCCATGGTGTGATAATTAGTTGTAGTTATTGTTCATGTACATGTACTATATCTCCATGTTGCTAACAAGGAAATCACCTCTTGATGAACTCACAAGAACCATGCTCCATCATAGGCCAAAAATACTCTACCCATAGGATCCATTTGGCAAGGACACAACCACTTGTACAAGCATCACAAGATCTAGCATGTACTTCTTTGATCACAATATTGGTCTCATTAGAATTAGAGACCTATTAAGAATGCCATGATAACCTTGGTGATATAATTTTTCTCCAAGGATCGTAAAATGAGATGATTTGTGAATGAGGTTTTGGCATTCATTATGTGAAAGGTTAGTTGGAAGGGCACCATCAGTGACATAATTATATATGTTTTGGTATCAAGGAGACTAAGGACCAATGATCTCATACACTATCTCAATATGAGGGACCTCCAAAGGAAGTTGTAAACATTTCTCAACTAAGAATTTATATTTTGGGTTATCTTGATGCATATCTACAAGAGATCCAATTGTAGCCATATCATTCACAATTCTATTTTGAAACCTCAAGACATGATAAAACTTGATAGACTAGAAATATTTATTTTCATCTACCATGCATTTTTAGGACAATAACTTATTGTCCTTTTTTGACACTCATCATTGACCTACTTGATGATAAGTTGGGAGTCACCATAAACTTGTAGCTCCTTGATGTTCCTTTGGAATGCCATGTAATGACCTATGATTAGGCCTTCATACTAAGAAATATTTTTTTGTATTGTAAACCCAATTTAAATGCCTTTGGAATGGAATCCCCTCATGAGTGACAAAGATAAATCCGACACCTGATGAATAGGAAGGATATGATCCATCCAAATAAAGTTTCCACAAAGATCTCTTTATGACCATGCAAACCTACTCTTTTGTAACCTATATGATTAGAGGATAAGCATCCACTAAGGGAACATAATAAAAATGTAATTATCTAACCCTAAACTAATTTTATGTCCATAAATTAGATGTCAAAATTTCTTAACAGCATAACCTACTTAACCATACAACTAATGAGAATTATCCTAGATAAAAAAAGTATTTCAAAGGATTTATCTTGCATATGAGCTTTACAACATGACTCAACAGACAATGTCTAAGATTTTAGGAGTAAAAGATAATAGATAGACATGCATTTTCCATGGGTAAATAGTTTACCTCAAAATTTATCAACACACAACTAATGTAATAGATTGCTTGTTCTTTACCTTGGTCATCATGTTGGGAAATAAAATCCCCCAATGAAATTGATGTAGTAGGAATATATAGCAGTAGGGGTCTCTCTAGAATAAGTGGCATAAAAATTGGTGGATTAGATAAATACTATTTGATCTTGTTGAAGCCTTGTTGGAATGGCACATCCCACTTAAATAATGCATCTTTTTGAAGGAGATGTGTAGATGACTGACATTTATTTGTGAGTTGTGCTAAGAATCTATAGATATAATCTTTAGTTATTTTAATATCTTAGGAGGGTCCATTTCCATAATTGATTTGCCCTTAGTGGGATTTACCTCAGTACCACACTTGGATATAATGAAACCCAATAGCTTACCTAATGTGACACCAAAGTCATACTTATTAGGACTAAGGTGCAACTTGTATTTTCCTAAGCACTCAAAGATACACTCCAAAATGGAAGGATATTTTGTGCTTGGCTTGTATTTCTCTATAAATTTATCCACATAATGATCCATGATCTTATAGGTCATGTCATGAAAAATAACTATCATGGTGCACCATTAGGTGGCACTAGTATTCTTGAGATCGAATGACATGACCTAATAACAAAAATTTCCCAATGGAGTAGTAATTGTTGTCTTATGTTGATTGTCTTACACAATTTTAATTTGATTATACATTGAGAAGCCATCCATGAGGGAAATTATTTCATTCCTCTGGTAAGATCTACAAGGATGTTAATGTTGCAAAGTGGGAAATCATCCTTTGGGCTTGATTTATTCAAATCTACAAAAATAATGTAGATTTGAATGCCCCAAGTGGGCTAGGAAAAAGGTACAGTGTTGGAGATTAAATTATAATAATTAATTGAGTATATGAACCTATTTTTTAACAAATTTTTTATTTCTAATTTGACCAAGAGTTTTATTTGCAAATGCATCTTTCTAATTTTTTGTTTAATTAGTTTAGTATTTATATTAACAAAAAGATGATGCACTACAAGATTAGGATCCAAACCAAGCATATCCAAATATGACCATGCAAAGTTTATGACCTCTTTATGGAGGAACTAAGTAAATATATAATTTTCCTCATCAAATAAGGAGATTTCCATTTAAGTAATGTATGGATGTTCCGCAATTCCCAAATTGATTTCATAAGTTTCTTCAATGAGGATGGAAGATATCTCAAACTGTAGCATGTCCATGAGAGGAAGATGAGTAACATAATATTTTGGTAGCTTAGAAAGGTTTTCACCAGGAGATACATTCTTTCCTTTTACTATTTTATGGTCTAAGGTTCCTTGGAAAGGTTTGTAGTAGAATATCGTTGACTTTTTCATTCTTGTTTATTTTTGCAACTAGGGATATCCACATCCCTAAAGTGAGCTTTTAGATCAAGCTTGTAGATAGTGTGAAAATTAGGATCTATATAAATTATGCTCATTGACACCCATGAATACTAGGAGTGCTTCATATCTTTGAAACATATAGAGATGGGTGACCATTCATTGGTTATAGTCTATAAGTTCAAGATGGTGAAGGGGAATGAGTAGGATGAAAGTATCAAAGATGATGGATTTATTGAAGAGGTTGGAGACATCAATATCATCATATGATCTATTTTTGACCTCCCCAGGAATATCTTCAATTTCTATGAGATTTCTCTCAATGCCTCGAGAAGCATTAGACAAATCCAAGCTATCATTCAAGGGGATTCAAAACCAAGCCCCTATTGTAGGGAATTAGAAACTAGTTCTAGGGGTTTTCTAATTCCTTGTTCTTCCTAACCCAATCTACCATCTTGGTAATCCCATTATTGTGTAGCTAGTTCATGAGATGTGGGATACTTCCCATCGAAGTAATTAACGCAAGAGTCAATATCTACTAGTGGGTCTTTATATAACCATTGATTATTTTCACTCTCAACCACTTCTTGGTTGAGTTCTCCTTATGATTAGAATGTGGTGGATAAGGAGTCCCTAATTACAAGATCCTTCTTCTTTTGTTATTAATTTTGTTTCCCATATGTATGGGGTTCTAGGGACATCATGACCACTATAAATGCACATTGGAGATCATAATAAAAATAACCATTGTTTTTGTTCTTGAGTTGGGAGAAGGATCATGAGAAGATGGCTTTCCCTTTTATAGATGAAAGGATTGCTTTAGGATAAACACCTGAGGATGATAGATTGGATAGGGGATATCAATGTCAATCCCAAGGCAATGATGGGAATGGAGGAGTGAAGCCTTTGGATCATGACAATACTCAAAAAGTTGGGGATCTCCAAGGATGGTGATTTCAATTCCATTATATGGAAAGTTGAGGCACTAGTGGAAGGTGAATGGGATGACCTACATGGAATGAATCCATGAGTGACCAATGATGATGTTAAATGGAGGGTAAAGATAAATTACATGACAAAATGTATCCTAAAGCATATGACCCACTTGTATGGGAAGAAATATCATCTATGTAAATATTTTTTCCATTATCATATACTTCATGGTTATCTTCTGATTCTAAAGATCTAGTAGAGTGTACCCTACTTTTTTGACAAACTTAAATATAAAAAGATTTAGGGTAGAACCATTATCTAATATGACTTCTTTAATTACCATGAATTTGTTAATGAGGACCTCAATGTGAAGGGCACACCTGTGATTAGGGTTAAAAGTCAAAGCATAGGATTGGGTGAATGTGAGGTAATAAGTGGATGACATGTGCACCACCAAATATTTCAATTGTGTTGGGTTGATATTATTGGGGACAAGGGTATCTTACTGAGAATGTGTGAGGATATTCTAATGGATGGAGGATTATTTAAGGATATCCAAAATGGATATTTATGCTAAAGTTTGTTAAGTATTATAAGGCACTGAGTAGGGGGGGGGGGTGAATGAGTGAATCCACAATCTGAAACTTTTAACAATAATCTTCCACAAGATCCAACATGAAAATGATAATATAACATAGAAGCATAAAAAATAAAACATTCACACACATTGAACACAAGATTTTTCCCATGGGAAACTTTGTTAGAGGAAGAAAACCACATGTGGGAGTGATGCCCACAAATTTAATTAGTGCACTGATGAAATCTTCCTTGTTAGAAGCAATTACAAAAACCCTTCTAAGGTTATACCCGGTTAAGAGTATTTAGCCTTGCTAGAAGCTACAAAAGTATTGTTAAAGACTACCCAGTCAAGGGATTTAAAAAATATAGTTAAAAAGTTACTTGGTTAGAGGATTTAGATCTTTAGACCTATTAAGATTTTTCTCACCTTGTTAGAAGTGACCCTGCTAAGGGATTTAGATCATAGACCAATTAGAGTCTTCCTTGAGTATAAGAACTCAAATGTATGATATGAAATTAGCACTAAACTAGCAGACAGATCCAATTATCTTCTCAATTGTGATTCTTTGAACACTTTAATACCTTTATACTACCTTCAAAAATCACTGTCAAGTACCATATACCATCACAATATCACACTTAATGATTTTCATAACCACTTATATACTTGTGTTAAGTCGGTGCAAGAACCCTAAAACATTTTACAAGTTGGCACTAGAATCCAATTAAACACATGAGAAAGTGTGCCAAAATCAAAATTCAACATCCTTGATGTCAGCCCAAAACATCTAATCTCAACAACATGTCATCCCATCACTTACATTTGACTACAACACCGATCTAACAGACTGTATCCATCGATACTCTTTTCTTTGCCAAGAACACCTGTCCACATCATCAAATCTCTACCTACATATTGAATTAACAAATGTGATCATAGACATAGATTCATATGATTCTAATGATCCTTCCTTATCAACCGCATAGCTAAAAATCTTCAGAATATCGATCGATGATTATCTGTTCCATGAACTGTATCTTGTCATTGATATACTAAAGCTTAGAGTTTTCTTTGATCTGACAAATTCACCACCAATATAGATGATCTGAGTCATCCAATCAACATGTTTCTAGAAATAGAAACACCACATAAACAAATCAAGCACCTCGACTGAACATCTTCATCAATATGCCAAGAATCTCCCCCTTTGGCATTGATGGAAACATAGGGAAAAGTGAATATACATAACTCCCCCTATGTTATACATAACAATTGGATACATGATTACAAGAAATTTTTCTAACTACTACTACTCCCCCTTTGACAACAATGAAAAAGGGATACAATGATATGCAAGAAGTAATATTTTATTAATAAAAATTGAGTAGCATAACCTATTACATTCTACTTAATATCTCATTGAAAGTAGTCTTTAAAATTTTCCAATCACTAACCCATTACTTATGTAGATTTTCCATGATGAGTATCTATCCATGTAGTAAAAATGCAAGTTCATCTAATCCATCAATAATGCACACAAGGTGAGGTGTTAAGGTGTGTTATTCTTCCTTCAAGATTTATTGTAGGATATTCATTTTGGGAATCAAAACACTTTGTAACTCCATCAAGTTTCCAATCCTTTTATATTGTTCTACCTTGTAAGTCTTCAATTTTTGCTTTATCTTCCCAACTTCAACTCCAAAAGAAGTTGCAGTCCCATGAATAGGATCAAAGTTTTCTAACAACAATTTCAGCTCATGTTGAGCTTCTCCCTTTTTATTTTCAATATCCTTCAAGAAATGAGAGGGATCAAAAATGTAATTTAAAGTCTTACCTCCTTCTAGCAGTGCATCTTTCACCCAGTTCACAACCAATGCAAGAGTGTTCAAGTGTCTTCAGCAATGGATTGTGTTAGCTTTTATGATCTCTTCTTGACATAATCCTTTTCTTCTCTAGAAATAGTAGCATCCTCCAAACATTTCATCTCATCACCGATGACAATGACTAAATGTGCCAATTGTTCTATTGGAGTGGCCTTGTCATCATATGTAACTTCAGGCATCAAATCAAAAAGTATATCCCTTGCCATTAAAACTACCTGTGCTTCTCACTTTAGCTTATCCTTCTTGGCCTTAGAATTTGTTTCTATTGCAAAGTTGATCATTTCTTTAGGGATCATAGTGCTCAAGTATATATGTCCCTTGATCAATATATCATCTTCATTAATTCTCATCTTGGACTGTGAGGAAGGTGTTACCTTTTATTGTTCTTGTTCCTTCTTTGTAGTTCCCTCACCATCTATAACATCCTTTTCTTTTACTTGTTTTTGCAGTTGTTCATCTATAGGAACTTTATCTTAGGTTCCATCATTTGTAGTCTGACTAATACCCATGTTTATTGGCTCTTTTTTTTTCTTTCCTTATGTTCATCTTGATGACCATGTGATTCATGCTGATCTTGTGTACCCATGTGCTCATCATGTATCTCCATGGTAGTGATATCACCTGTGTTGTCCATCTCATCACTAATGTCCTCGAGTGTGATCTTCACACCATAAACAATAAATTCCTCATCAATTTGAGTAACCACTAGATCACTCCCTTCTTTTTTCTTTTCTTCTTCATGTTCTTCACCCTTTGTATCTTCAATCATACCCAAATGTTTCATTAGAATCTCTTTTGTTTCATCCTATACTCCAAGAGACTCACCACATAATAGTCTTGTTACTCTCTTCTTTGTTTTGAAGAGTGGTCTTGTCTCTGAAATAATCTTCATCATTTCCTCTTTTGATATTCCCAGTTGTAGTTGTAGTAAGACATACTGAATTAATTCATTGTCATGTCTAATAGTAGTATTCATCTAGCTTCAAGTTTATTTTAAAGGAGAATGGATATCTGTCCTTATAACTCCATCACCAGTTTACCAAATTTATTCATGATGTACACAATAGCATCCTTAATTTGTTCTTGGTCCTCCTTATTAGACTTATCATAATACTTGTTAATTTTCACAAGTGATCCCCACTTTTTAACATCATTGATGATCTCATCAACATAAACAAATAGTTTGAAATATAACCCTAACTTAACAAACTTTATGGTGGGGGAACCTACCACTTTTTATATCTTTCCTTTTTCTTTGAGTTCCTTCTACTCTTTCACTGACTCTATCGTTCACTCTCTTCATCAACAAAATTCTCATACTTTTTGGCCTTTTCTTTCTTCCTTTTACCTGTCACCTTTTATGTGCTTTGTGTCTCCTTGACTAGTATAGTCTTGGGCTTAGCAATCTTTTTAGATTTCTTAACAAGCGGAGAGGATTTTTCCTTTTTTCACAATAGTTGCACTCCTTGTTTTTCAACCAGTTGGGGTACTATCGGTCGCACCAAAAACTTCAATATTTTTAATAACTTTTGTAGCACCAGATGTGCTAGCTTTCTCTGCAACATGTTTAAATCTTCATTTTTCAATCTATTCCTTTGTGAAACCTTTTTGAATCTTGAATTTTTCAACTTCCTTTCTCACCTTCTTTTCAATAACAAGTTACATCAAATCATTGTGCAACGTACTTGAAGTGATTTCTCTTGAAATGTCCCAAACCTTAGAGTCTTGGGATCTGGCAGTTGAGATAACAAATCCTCTGCATACATAACCAAAATTTCTTCATCCACCTCATAATCCATAGGTATCACCCATGAGGTCCTTGGCTCAACTGATTTCATCATACAAGTGTCTATATCTACCATGAAGCAAATAGTGTCCTTGTATTTATCAATAATTTTAGATGGTATCCTTTCCTTTTCATGTATCTTCTTCTAAAATTCTTTAAAGTAACCCCATACTTTGGTAGCAAATTCACTTCCCAAGAGTCTAATACTGTTATTGATTTGAATGAAATCTAGAATACCTATCGACCATGCAATGTCACTGATACTGGGGAAAATGTTTTAGAAATAAAAAAACAAACACATGATCACTTGACCATACTTGGACTTTTTCCTCTTTTCCTTTTTTATCTTTTCCAGATTCATCATTAGCTTTTCTCTCATCGCTTCAACTAAATCATAGTCATCATTTCCTTGATCATCTTATAGGCTATATGAATAGAACCACTAGGTATACTATTCGTCTAACTAGAGTGATACACCTTTTAGCCTATAGCCATAGATACATATATTTACCTCTTCATCTATAATATCATTCACAGTCATCACATGACCATCCCACTTATATATTGTCAAACTGATCACTTCTTCTTTAGGAATAGTGTGAAGAACATGTACATCACCATTTGAGCATAGACCGGTTACAACATGGATCGCTTGTTGTGTGATTTTGTATGGTTGGTCTAGCTACATGAACTGGTCATGAATTCTTCTTAGAACATACCTTATCTGATCATCTTCAAATTCATCAGGGTAACTAACTACGTGATGAAAACCTTTATCGATTATGTGTTTATACTCATCTTTCAACATTAATTTATCATCACATAACTTCCTATACTATTCAAATATTGCACCTTATCATAGATCTTCCAACTTGCAATGAATAAATACTCTACTATCCTCAATATGCAAAACACCATAGGGCACACTAGTTAGGGCACTCGTTGGGTCATTTTCCATCGATTTGAATGGATGTTTCTTAAACTTTAGTCTAGGTATTTTAGTTATATCTATCAACTTAGGAGTAGCCATCTTAAATTTCCAGCCACAAGTGAAGATATCAAATAAATACCTTAAACAGTTTGCAACTAAGGTTCTTGCTCAAGAAAATGACAACTAATTGATTTTCTCTTCCAGATCAACACAAAAAATCTCTCCTTATTGCTTGGATCTCTACAAATGGCTTGAATAGTGATTCTTTTTCTCCTCAACAACTTTCAAAATGCGCAAGGTAAAAATGAAATCCAAAATATCTTTTTTTAATCTACCTTTGCATGCATATTAAATGCACTTACTGATAGAACTCATCTTTTCACTGATTGACCCAAAACTCATTACCGATGATCAAAACACCATGTAGTTTATCAAAACTTCACAATACACTCTAAAAGTCCTTATAGCATCTTAAAATGCTGATAGATCTTACCACACACCTATAGGGGGTCCAAAGATGGATTCAACAATATTTTCTCCCCCTAAGCCACATGAAGGCTTAGTTGATGATAAATTCTTCACACCCAATGGAGATGTGGACCCCTCTGATGTCTTACCATCTTCCTTCTTCTTCTAAGTCTTGTTCATCTCTTTCCTAGTTTCTTCTACATTCACAATCTTCTTGATTGGTTTATCATTTGGTTCCTTAACCCATAGTCCCTTGCCATATGTCCAATCTTGTGACAATGAAAACATGCCATACTAGTTTATCTCCATGGTCCAATATTACCTCTTGTAGTCCTCATTCTACAATTCATAGCCATGTGTGCATAGTTACCACATATTGAGCATGTGACATCTAATTGCCTCTTCCTTTGGTAAGGTATTTCCCAATTCATAGGTAACCTTTGATTGTTCACTCTTGACCTGCACTCATCAACTTTGAGACCATATTTGTTGCAGTTGTAATAGTAACCATCAAAGCTACTAGATCTACAATCATGAGCAATATGTGCATACTTATTGTAGTTATATCAGTATCCATCAAAAGTGCTAGCTTTATTTCTAGACCTACTTCTACACACATTTGTAGTATGACCTACCTTATGACAATTGAAACATATAGGCTTGTAAGATTTCTTACCAAAATTTCTATGTTACCTTTGGTGGAGACTTTCCTTCTTACTTGATCTCCTTTATTCCAAAAGATTCACCAACTTCAAAAGTAGTATAACTAGTATATCCTCGGCCTATGGTCTCTTTACTTCTTTGATTTATGAGTTGCTCATCAAGTTTTGTAGTACTTTCATTGAATTTCTTTAGTAGATCATTAGCAACCTTCAATTCTCCTTTTAATTTCTCATTTTCATTTCTTAGATTCTCATTCTCCCTTAGGGATTTTTCACTTTCTTCATTTGTATCATGCAGATGTTTATGAAATGTGCCAAATTCTTCTCTTAACTTCAAAATTTAATCCTCTACAACTTTTAGTGCTTCATCCTCAACTTTTAGGGCATCTTCTACAATTTTCCTTGCATTCTCTTCAGATCTCCTTGCTTCCAACACTTCACACATTCTGATTGATTGGCTCTCTCTCTCTCTCTCTCTCTATTTTTATTGTCTTTGTGCAATTGTTAATTATCCATATCCATGGACTCTAGGGCTCTCTACAACTGTTAGTGCTTCATCCTCAACTTTTAGGGCATCTTCTACAATTTTCCTTGCATTCTCTTCAAATCTCCTTGCTTCCAACACTTCACACATTCTGATTGATTGAGACTCTCTCTCTCTCTCTCTCTCTCTCTCTCTCTCTCTCTCTCTATTTTTATTGTCTTTGTGCAATTGTTAATTATCCATATCCATGGACTCTAGGGCTACTTAAAATTCCTCATATCCACTTTGTTTAGATAATTTCTCAATGTAGTCATTACTCTCATTCAACAATTCAACAAGCTCTTGTCATTTGGCTATTGATTTCTTCAACTAATCTTTCAACTCTTTAATAACCCTTTCAAATTCATCGTGTTGCCTTTTATATCTCAAACCATCCATATTGCCTTAAGGATCCTTCCTAAGTTGTTAGGCCTTATTAGGGAACCAAGGCTCTAATACCAATTTTTATTATTATAAGGCACTGGGGGGGTGAATAAGTACATCCACAAATCTAAAATGTTTAATAACAATCTTCCACAAGATCCAACATGCAAATGATAATATAATGGTATCGGTAGTCTTAAAAGGGACACACTTAATTTTGAGATATTTTATCCCCCTTATCATGGTTTTAGTCTCTCTCTCATCTTCCGGCATGGTCCTTTAGGTGCTATTTTATCACCTTTTTGGCCATATCTCTCGGTAGAGTCATCGTCCCCTGATTCTTTTTGCACCTTCTCTGAGGCCTCTGGGACCCCTCTTTGGGACCGCCCTTGGGAATAGGTCAACCAAGTTGACCTTTTCTAGGAAGAAGTTGAGCCAAGTTGACCCCTTCCCTGAGGAAATTTGATTGTGGGGCCCGAAGTGCCTCAGGTTTGTCGATTGATTGCTTTTGATCCTGAGTTGGCCTACTTTGGTTTCAATCCTGAAAACTAGTATATAAGGAGGCTTGGACATTTCATTTTCATCATCATCAAGATACATAATCATTCTACAAGAAATAAAGAGAAATAATACACATGTTCATGAGATTTCAAGAAAGCATCTTCAAGCACTCATCAAATTCAAGCATTTCCTTCTTGCATTAAGCTTCTTCCTTTAAGGTGGTAATGGATTTTGGCTTCTAAGGAGGAGATCCATCAATCAAAATCATTCAAGTTATTCCATCCTTCATCATGGCATGTCACATACATTCCTATACATGAGGTTTTGATTTATTTGATTTCCTTTTGGTTTCTTTGAGTCAAGGCTATTAAATTCGCATACTTGATCACATATCAAATTCAATCGCATCTATAAAGGTAATTGTATCTTTCATTTGATATATTCAATTGTACTACATGTTAGAATTTCCTTTATCATTACATTTAAATCTCAATTTCAAGGTTGATTCCTCAATATAGGGCTTGACTAAGGCAAACCCTCATCCACCCAAACCCAAAAACAAGTTTTTCTATGTGTAGAAGTAGGATATCAGAATTGCAACCACAAATATGGAAACTAATTGCCGAGACATTTATGAAGAAGTTGGGTCAATTTTGCTATAGTGTCCTAGGAACATGGTGACTTTGTGGAAAAGTGTCTGGAATATGTTGTACTAGGTTGACCTATTCCTGGAGGTCTGAGAAAAACATCTTATGAGTTTTCTGTTGCGATTGTGAATCCATAGTCTGAGCTTCTATTACAGGTTTAGATTTGCAGTTTTTAGAGAAAAAAGGCATATTCCTCTACACATTTCAAGATTTGCAATTTTTAGAGAAAAAAAGGCATATTCCTCTACACATTTCAAGGTGAGTACTCTATCATTCATTTCACTTCTTAGTCTAGACCTATTTTCATATCTTAATTGGGCTAATTGCATACACTTAACATATAGATCTATCTTACTTTTCTCATTAAATTAATTGGTTCAATTTCATTTACATTTACACATCTTTAATCAAATCCTACATTGCATGAAATAAGACTTGCTTGTGTACTTCCTTGATATAATTTGGGTTTAGCATTGGCATCCCTTCATCTTCTTGGGTTTTTCTAATCTAACTTGGGTTATATTGAGAGTTATGTTTGGAAGCCCCTCTTTCTCTTGTACTTTGAGTGTTAGTGTTGAAATGGTTAATTAATGAACTCATCTCACATAGTTTATATTATTAGATTTATTAGTATCCATTTCACCCCTAAACAATAACATGGAAGTATAACAAATAAAACATTCACACACATTGAACACAAGATTTCTCCCATGGAAACCCTTGTTAGAGGGAGAAAACCATGTGTGGGAGTGATGCACACAAATTTAATTAGTGCACTATTGAAATATGCCCTCTTAGGAGCAATTACAAAAAATCTTCTGAGGTTATACCCGATTAAGAGTATTTAGCCTTGTTAAAAGCTACAAAAGTCATGTTAAAGACTACCTAGTCAAGGGATTTCAAAACTATAGTTAAAGAGCTACCTAGTTAGAGGATTTAGATCTTCAGACCTATTAATGTCTTTCTCACCCTATTAGAAGTGACCTTGCTAAGGGATTTAGATCACAAACCTATTAGAGCTTGTATCATCAGAAAATGGAAGCACTTCCATTTAGGACTGGTTTAGCCCTCCAAGTAAGTGGTTTGGGGTCATGTCCAACACCTTGAATGGGTCTTTAACTTGGATCTGGCTTTTTCCCCTATTTTGCCCAATTTTACACTTCTTTTCTACATACTTATGGCATCCTGAATTGAAATTATGAGATTCTTGACCTCAAGGTCAAGGTCAACCTTGACCCTGACCTAGGCCTCGACCTTGACCTAGGGTCCAAATTTCAAAATCCCAAAGATGTCAGGTTTCAGAAGGATTTATTTCCCACTTTCGGGTCAGCTGTTTCAGGCTTCAAAATGGTAAACTCTTAAATTATATCTAATTTAGGTTGATTTATAGGGGTATAGGCTTAATGGGAATTTATTTCCCCTATGTCGGCCTCTCTAGAATTTTGTTCCCTAGATCACTATAAAAGGAAGCCTTCTCCTCTCATTTTCTCCATCAAGTATCAAGCATCCATCACAACACAAGATAATCACACATCAAGTATAATCAAGCATCTATCAATCAAGTAATCAAGAAGCAAGGAAGAAGGAGAAATAAAGAATTCAAGCATTCAAGATCCAATTCATTAAGGAGATCCATTGGTAGCCATTCAAGGATTCAATCTCTATGGAGCCCTCTTGTTGAAGATTTCTCCATCCATATCCATGCAAGCCTCTTCCTATTACAAGATCCATTCAATATTGGTGTTGAAGATATAAAGACAATTGATTTGAGACATCCTACACTCAATTATACATTCATTTGGAACATCCATACTTGTGGATTCAAGGATTTGAATCCTCCACAAGGGTTTCAACATAAGCAAGGTGAATTGTTCCATTTACTTTGCTTATTACTGAAATTTCAATTCAATTTCAAGGTTAATTCCTAAATTGGGGTTTGACCAAGGTAAACCCTTGCCCCCCAAGAAAAAAAACTATTTTTCTTGTAGGAACATGTGATGAATTACAGTGCATATATGGATACCCTTTTCGGAAAACTTTCAGGATCTGCGAATAGAATTTTTGTCGGAGCAGCGCAGGTCAAGGTCGACATTTTGGGGTCAAGGTCAACCTTTATTTGGGTCAAGGTCAACCTTTCTCAGAAAAGAAAGTTTTGTAGATCTCACAATTTCAATTCTTCAATACAAAAATCAACAGTTTCTGAGACCGTTTGACAATGTTTTTAGCATATTCTTTTTCGGAGGTAAGTACTTTTTATTTCTTCATTTCAATATTAGTCTTCTAGATTTACTTTCCATATCATTAGAATTTCATGTATGTGTTAAATATTGGTTTAGGGTCTCTTTTATGTGCAAATCCCCATTGTTGTAGAACCCATCCATATTTTCCACTATACATTTTGGTGAACCCGACAAGCTTACCCCCTATCTTTTATGGAATTAGATGCCCTATTGTGGTTCACCACCATAAATTTTGGTGAACCTGACAAGCTTACCCCCTATCTTTTGTGGAATTAGATGCCCTATTGTGGTTCACCACCATACATTTTGGTGAACCCGACAAGCTTACGCCTTATCTTTTGTGGAATTAGATAACCTATTGTGTTTGTGGTGTTCGATTTCCTTTTCATACTTATAAATTTCATTTAAATGCATTTGGATATATCTAAATCTATTTTCTATGCATTTCTTTATTTGTTATCATGTTGCACAAGTTGTTTCAAGTGTTTTCCAAACATCCTTCTATAACTTTTGGGATACACAACATCTTCCTCTTACCTTACCATTACATGGTGTTACACCTAGAAAGACTTTATTTGGTGTGTGTGATGGTGCTTTGTCCTCTCTTGTATTACCTTGTAAGGATATATTAGAGCAAGAAGATCACTTTAATCTATCTCTCCATCATATTTCTCTTTATGGAGATGAGTTGGGGATTGATGTTAATTCTTCTCCTAATGAGCCTACTTTAGAATATAATTTACCTTCTTTCGGGATAAAGCTTTAGTGATTTATGGAACTCCTACAATGTGATTTATTGATATGGATGATAATCCTCCTATTTGGGATGAACCTTTGGATTTGGATGTTGATTACTCTCTTCCTCATAAACCATTGTGGATGATTCTACTTTTTGGGATGAACCCTTGGATAAAGATATTTATTTATCCCCTCCTCATGAAGAAG
Source organism: Chamaecyparis obtusa (assembly GCA_027943335.1). Taxonomy (NCBI): domain Eukaryota; kingdom Viridiplantae; phylum Streptophyta; class Pinopsida; order Cupressales; family Cupressaceae; genus Chamaecyparis; species Chamaecyparis obtusa. The sequence goes on along the minus strand of BSBK01008307.1, from coordinate 356,610 downwards.
CTTTGATAAAAGAGGGTGATTTATTAATGGATGACATATTCATAAATAATGGTGACTCTTTCTCTAAAACACACTCCCCTTATGCATACATTTTAGAGAAAGAAGACAACATTATAGATGCTTTACCTCCATTTGGGATTCCTTCTAGAGATGAGGCATTAGCGGAGAAAGATATGAATTCCCTTAATGCTCTCCCTCTTAGTGATGATCTTATGGAGAATCAAGATCCTACCTCATCTCCTCCTAGGAAGTCTTCTTTTCTTCCTTCTTATGAATCTATTTGTAGTGTTAAGATAACTAACATATTTTATCCATAACCCTTGTTGATTATCAAAGGTTATCCTCACATTACTATCAAAGGTAAACCTATGAAGTCTTTAGAGTCTGTCAATGATCAAGATTTGATAGCTCGTACCTATCATACAAAGAATAACCCTCAACCTAATCTGGTGGTTTCTACTTCTTTACCACCTTCTCAACCCATTCTTCCTCCTCCACCCCATCTTCCTAGCAAGGAGTATGATTTGATAAACCAATTGCGCAATACCCCTGCCAATATTTCTCTATGGGAGCTTCTTCAAAATTCATCTACCTACCATGAAGCCTTGCAAAAATCTCTAGAAAATCTTCCCACTCCACCTCCTAATCAAGAGAACATCAATACCTTCTTACAATGCATGCATGCTACCAGGAGTCCTCTCGACATTTTATTTACTCAAAAGGATTTACCTTCTAAAGAAGTTCAGAATTAATATGATGCTCTTATGGTTGCTATTACTATCAATAAGAGTATCATTTTTAGGACCTTGATTGATAATGGATCTGGGCTTAATATTTGTAGCATGGACATGCTCAAAGGGATTAAAATTGATCTTTCAACTATTCAACCTAACAATGTTACTATATGTGGCTTTGATAACATTGTTAAGATCAATTTGGGCATCATTACCTTACCTATAAAAGTAGGTCCGGTCATCCTTAATACTCCTTTTCATGTTATGCCTAGATCTCTTAATTATAACCTCCTTTTGGGTAGACCTTGGTTGCATGAGATGCATGTTGTTCCTTCCACCCTTCATCGTAAAGTCAAGTTTATTCATAACAACATAATGTATACACTTTATGTGGACAATGCACCAAATCCTTGTTTGAACATTCAAACCTACACTACTATTCCTAATAGTAATCCTTCTTCCTCTAATACTCTTCCTGGTGATGATTGGGGAACCTTGGATTTTAATCACACCTTTATTAGAGAATATAAGGTTTCTGATCTTGATTTTATGAAGCAAAAAAGAGAGTTTGAACAATGAGTTTTTGCTTGTACTTCTAACGCCCTTTGTATTAACTTTGTCACTGTTTCTACCCATAATGAATCTATCAAACTTAGTAATGATGACATAGTCACTATTGAAGTTCCATTGACTCCTTCTGATATGACTTCTTGTTATGGTCCTGGTTATCATTTCCTAGTTAAACAAGGATTCAATAGTCAATGATGTGGTAAGCATAAACATGGAATTCAAATGCCCTTATAGAATGGGGGGCATGCGAATTCTTATGGATTGAGATTTAATCCTCAACAACAAATCAATTTTAACATCTCAAACAACACTTCAAAACATGATGAACCTATGAAGGAATTTGACTAAGAAGTTCTTTCTCCTAAACTCCTTCGTGCTAAGATGATTACTAGACCTAAACATAAAATGAAATGTAGTCCACACTTGAAGACTCTTTCCTTTTGTTTGTATCATAGATTTCATGATCACTCTACTAATGAATGTAAAGCTTTACATTATAAGATTAGGCAACTCATTGATAGTAAGGTTATTTATATATCATGTGGCAATGAGTTGTATTTCAATCATGTTTTCTCTAATAACATTTATGTTCCTATTATGGAGCTCCACATTAGGTAAACAATTTTAGCCTAATCTTTGGGGGCTCGTTGTCTTGTATAGTGTTGTGAGTGATATAATAGGTCCCCTTCCATCCTTGTTCCTATGCTTGGGGGGGAAAGGATGCCATCTCCTTCTTTTCTATCTTTCTAGGATCCAATTTTCCCTTGGTTAAGTAGTATCTATCTATTATGTGATATCCAATCATACATGAAAATTTTGATTTGCATTGAGGATCTATGTCCTTGATCATAACCAATTTGGTTGTTTGACATTGCATTTCCATGGTTGATAAATCTCTCACCTTGGAAACTAAATAGTGTGCTATCCCTCACAAGGGTTTCTTTTTCCCTTCTTGCATGATATCTCTTTGCATTCATCCCTTCCATGGCATCATAGGAGATGCAACTTTCTTGGCTTGGACTGGGTGTTGTCTATGGATATTGTCTTGATGTTGAAGAAGGCTTTATCCTTGTTCTTTTCTTTCCTTAACATGTCAAAGTAGTATCTATTTTTCCATCTTAAGGTACGGGGCATATAGATGGCCTCCCTCGTTCTATATTATGCATTTTTGTTCTAACCTTTTGTTTTGCAACATGGTAAATCTTTAGAAGGTAACACACATAAGTTGCTAAATCTGAAGAGACATGCATTTCCAATTTTAAATATGCTAAATCCTTGAAAGGTAATGCACATAAGTTGCTAAATCCTGAAGAGATATACATTTTACAAATGTATGCTATGGTGATATGAGGATATGGATGTTAGAGTAATCTATTAGTTTCATTACTCTTTTTTACTTAAGCTATCTCTTAGGTACATTATAATTAATATCTTTATTAATTATAATGTGCAACATAGCTTTTCTAGTTTTAGGGTTTTGTTCACCTTTATAGGTTGAACCTTGTAATTATTTTTCATTATATTGGAATACAATTTCTCTCACACCGTTGAGATTTTCTAAGCTTTGTTTTTTGTGTCTTCTACTTCCTTCTAGCAATAGGTCATTTGCATGTAGGTGTTCTTAGTGAACTGTGAAGTTGGAATTCTCAACTTCTACATGGTATCAGAGCTTCCCTGCTGCTGCCTGTTCTAGTGTTTTTGAAGCAAGTTTTTTCAGTTATGGTATTCTCTGCAGGATGTTATTTTTTATTTCTTTTTTGCCTGCAAAAAAAAATTTTTTTGGAGCACTTTGGGCAAAAACTGACCTCATGGTTGCATCTAGAAGGCCCAAAAACCCCTATTTCCATATAAAACTCAACCTATTTGGCCTCCGGGGCATCTGGGAGAAATTTTTTGCCCTATTAGGGTCGTACGGGCACGAAAAATAAGAAAAAAAAATCATTTATTTTTAACGCAGTGCATTAAAATTGAAACGCATCTCCCTTCCACCGTCGCCCTCCCACCGCCATGCCACCGCACTGCCTCCGCAGTGCCACCGCACCACCGCGACGGCCATATGGCTGTCAAAATTATTGTCGGACTGGTTTTTTAAGTGAGCTTGCATTTTGGGGGCACTTGGGCTTTTTTGGTCCTATAGGACTCATATGGACTCAAAATTTGACATATGATATATTGTCAAAAAGGTCTTTCCAAGCCCATCGCTCTTGTATAGGTTTCACTTCCTAATTTTTCCATTTGATTTCCATTTTTTGTATTCAAAGATGCCCTTTCTTCTGTGCTCCTATTCTACTTCTGGGACTTAGGTTTTTTTATCGTTTCTTATGCTTTCATAGTAATTTGTTGTGTATGGGGGATAATATTATACTTTGTGGGGGGGTGCTCTTTACTTTCTGTAATTTACTTCAGAAAGACCCTTCTACTTCTGTCTTCTTTCTCTCAATGGAAGACTCTTTTGTCGCTCGACTTACACCTCACAACTATCACACTTGGAAAGGATAGATGACTAGATTGCTTATGGAAAAAGGACTATGGTCATGCCTTGATGCAGCTCAACTAGTTCTATAGAGGCCTTATGAGGCTCTTATGCAGAGAAACAGGATGGATGAGGCAATGGGCCTCATCGCAATGAATATTTCAAATGGGTTGTTGTTCCACCTGGATGGTTTGACCACACCCAGGGATATGTGGAACAAGTTTTCCACCTTTTTTGGCACAATGAATTAGTTCAGGGTTCTCCAGATAGATGCAGAGTTTACCTCCTTGGTACCTGAATCATTCACCAGCATTGAGGACTTCTTGATGAAGTTCAAGTCTCTTCGATCTATTTTACAGGTTGTTGGAAAGACGAAGTCAGATGATGAGTGTATCTTTCTGATACTCTCAAAGCTTCGCGACCCTTATTAGATTTTCACTTCTACCTTCTAATCCACTATGGATACACTGGGTGCATGACATGTTATGCCCTCTTTTGAGACCTTCTGTGATAGGTTGACTCGTGAGCAGTCCAAGCTCAATCAGATGGATTCACTTACAGGTTCACAGTCACAGGCATTGCTTGCCAAGACACCTCAGGATACACAGAAGCAAAAGCTAAAGCAGACATTTGATTCCTCTTCTCAGCACTCTACTAGCCCACCATCTTCTTCTAAGAAGGAGAAATAGAAGACTGAGAGCCCTACATGTTCCTATTGTCAGAAGGGACCTCATGATGAGTCACATTGTTTTCAGAAGAGATTTGATGGCTATGAGAAATAGATTGCAGATTTTCAAGCTCTCCTTCAGAAGAGCACTATTTCCTCTCCATCCTCTTCCACCTCACAGGAGTCTTCATTTCAGTCTTCAGCCTCATCTTCGACATCTAGATAGGATTTTGGATATGGTCATGCATTACGGGCTTCCATTGCATCCCCTTCATAGGTCCCTTGGATACTGGATTCAGGTGCTTCTCACCATATGGCATCTTCTCTAGAGATCTTCTCTTCTATTGAGGCTTCTCCTATTCCTCACATTCTCATGGGGAATAACACTATTATGCCAGTCTATGGGAAAGGTTCTGTAGGCATTCAAGATGGCACATTCAATGATGTCTTGTATTTTCCATCTCTATCTACAAACCTCCTCTCGATTTATCAGATTACACTCAGTGGGTCAGGGAAGATAGTTGAGTTCATGCCAGATTCAATCTTCATCTAGGATAGTGCAACATGTGGCATTGTTTCTATAGGGACAATTGATCATTCCACTTGTCTCTACACCTTCTCACACTTTGGTCCACCATCTCCATTATTGGAGCACAACTCTCCTCTTACACGAGAGAATCATGTGGGACAATCAGGTCACTTGAACCTCTATGTTGTTCCTGAGACCACTTTTGTGACTACCTCACCTCATCTTGTTGGGGTTTCTTCTCTTCAGTAGGACTCTTCTTCAGCACTGCCAGACCCTCCAACTCCATTCATCGAGCCACTAGGTGCAGTTGTTGAGGATTCTATAGAGGACACTCATCTCCTCTCTCCTAACAGCGTCTGCACACCTGTCTTACCACCTACATTTGGGATTCCCTTTTAGGATCCTCATGTCTACTCCTTTGAGCATCAACTCGGCCTTCCAGTGACACCTCACCTTTTGAGGTTACCTCTTCAATGCTCACTGCCTTTCACTCCTTTGTATTGGCATCACGGTGGTTTGTTCATTGATCTAGGGGTTCTTTCATTCTGGGGGGGCTTTGGAGCCTTGACCCTCTCTCACGGGGGGGGTTGGTAGCATGCATTGTACTTATGGCTTTGAGAGAGTCTCTTGAAGTCATTTTTTTTCTTTTGCTTGCTTTTATATCTCTTTTTGGAGAGGATTTTTTCCCACTGGATTTTTTCCTTTGTCTCCAGTTTACAGAGATTTCCTTGTATTGGGTACCTGATCAGGCCTTGTTGCCGGGATCCATTTCCTACTTTCATAGCTATGCTAGGTTATCTTTCCTCCTGAGCTTCACTTAAGGGGGGGTGTTAGAGTAATCTTTTAGTTTCATTACTCTTTTTTACTTAAGCTATCTCTTAGGTACATTATAATTAATATCTTTATTAATTATAATGTGCAACCTAGCTTTTCTAGTTTTAGGGTTTTGTTCACCTTTATAGGTTGAACCTTGTAATTATTTTTCATTAGATTGGAATACAATTTCTCTCACACCACTGAGATTTTCCAAGCTTTGTTTTTTGTGTCTTCTACTTCCTTCCAACAACAGGTCATTTGCATGCAGGTGTTCTTGGCGAACTGTGAAGTTGGATTTCTCAACTTCTACATGGATCCATGGGTACTTAATAAAGGCCATCAGAAGATGCACTACATACATGCACAAAGCTTCTAGAAGGCACACAGCTTTATGGGGTGACTATCAAGTGCTTTCTTGGTGGGCCATCCTATCCTTTTTGTGGTTCATAGTGAGACACACACATCTTACTGGGCAAGCTAGCCACTCATCTCTCCCTTTTTATCTCTTTTTCTAGTGATGTCTCTCTTATTGTATTCTTGGGGTTGAAAAATACTTGAGTCCCTGGGGGCTTGAGGATTGCTTTATCCCTTTGATTTCAATAAGATTTTCTTTTTCTTTGTAATCTCCTTTACCAAGAGTTTGCATTGAGTCCATACTCTTGCTAAAGTGGGGGCTAAATGTATCATCTAAAAATGGAAGTACTTCCATTTAGGACTAGTTTATCCCTCTAAGTAAGTGGTTTGGGGTCATGTCAAATGCCTTGAATGGGTCTTTGACTTGGATCTGGCTTTTCCCCCTATTCTGCCCCATTTTCCACTTTTTTTCTGCATAATTCTGGCATCCTAAATTGAAATTTTGAGATTCTTGACCTCAGGGTCAAGGTCAAACTTTTAGGTGAAGGTTGACATCAACCCTGACCTAGGTCAAGGTTGACCTCGACCTTGACCCAATGTCCAAATTTCAAAATCCCAAAGTTTCCAGATGTCAGGTTTTGGAAGGATTTATTTCTCGTTTTCAGGTCAACTATTTTGGGCTTTGAAATGGTAAACTCTTAAATTATATTTAATTTAGGTCCATTTATAGGGGTATAGGTGTAATGATAATTTATTTCCCCTATGTAGGCCTCTCTATAAGTTTGTGCCCTAAATCACTATTAAAGGAAGCCTTCTCCTCTCATTTTCTCCATCAAGTATCAAGCGTCCATCACAACACAAGATCATCACACATGAAGTATAATCAAACATCTATCAATCAAGAAGCAAGTAAGAAGGAGAAAGAAAGCATTCAAGTATTTAAGATCCAATTCATTAAGGAGATCCATTGGTAGCCATTGAAGGATTCAATCTCTATGGAGCCCTCTTGTTGAAGATTTCTCCATCCATATCCACCCAAGCCTCTTCCTATTCCAAGATCCATTCCAGATTGGTGTTGAAGATCTAAAGATAATTGATTTAAGACATCCTACATTAAATTATACATTCATTTGGAGCATCCATACTTGTGGATTCAAGGATTTGAATCCTCCACAAGGGTTTCAACATAAGCAAGATGAATTATTCCATTTACTTTGTTTATTACTTCAATTTCAAGGTAAATTCCTAAATTGGGGTTTGACCAAGGCAAACCCCTCCTCCCAAAAAACATTTGGGGTCAAGGTCAAACTTCATTTGGGTCAAGGTCAACCTTTCTCAGAAAAGAAAAATATTTATGGGTTTTGTAGACCTCACAGTTTCAATTCTTTAATGCCAAAATCAACAGTTTCTGAGACCGTTTGACAAGGTTTTTAGCATATTTTTTTTCAGAGGTAAGTAATTTTTATTTCTTCATTTCAATATTAGTCTTCTAGATTTACTTTCCATATCATTAGAATTTCATGTATGTGTTAAATATTGGTTTAGGGTCTCTTTTATGTGCAAAGCCCCATTGTTCTAGACCCCATCCATATTTTCACCTATACATTTTGGTGAGCCTGACAAGCTGACCCCCTATCTTTTGTGGAATTAGATGCCCTATTATGGTTCACCACCATAAATTTTGGTGAACCTGACAAGCTTACCCCCTATCTTTTGTGGAATTAGATGCCCTATTGTGGTTCACCACCATACATTTTGGTGAACCCGACAAGCTTACGCCTTATCTTTTGTGGAATTAGATGCCCTATTGTGTTTGTGGTGTTTGATTTCCTTTTCATAATTATAAATTTCATTTAAATGAATTTGGATATATCTAAATCTATTTTCTATGCATTTATTTATTTGTTATCATGTTGCACAAGTTGTTTCAAGTGTTTTCTAAACATCCTTCTATAACTTTTGGGATTACACAACATCTTCCTCTTACCTTACCATTGCAAGGTGTTACACCTAGAAAGAATTTATTTAGTGCATGTGATGTTGCTTTTTCCTCTCTTGTATTACCTTGTAAGGATATATTAGAGCAAGAAGATGATTTTAATCTATCTCTCCATCATATTTCTCTTTATGGAGATGAGTTGGGGATTGATGTTAATTCTTCTCCTAATGAGCCTACTTTAGAATATAATTTACCTTCTTTCCCCTTTATGGATCAAGCTTTAGTGATTTATGATGATCCTACAATGTGTTTTATTGATAGGGATGATAATCCTCCTATTTGGGATGAACCTTTGGATTTGGATGTTGATTACTCTTTTCCTCACGAAACCATTGTGGATGATTCTACTTTTTGGAATGAACCCTTGGATAAAGACATTAATTTATCCCCTCATGAAGAAGATTTGATACAAGAGGGTGATTTATTAATGGATGACATATTCATACATGATGGTGACTCTTTTTCTAAAACACACTCCCCTTATGCAGATATTTTAGCGAAAGAAGATGACATTATAGATGATTTACCTCCATTTGGGTTTCCTTCTAGAGATGAGGCATTAGCGGAGAATGATATGAATTCCCTTATTTCTCTCCCTCTTAGTGATGATCTTATGGAGAATCAAGATCCTACTTCATCTCCTCCTAGGATGTCTTCTTTTCTTCCTTCTTATGAATCTGTTTGTAGTGTTGAGACAACTAACATAGTTTATCCAGAACCCTTATTGACTATCAAAGGTTGTCCTCACATTACTATCAAAGGTAAACCTATGAAGTCTTTAGAGTATTTCAATGATCAAGATTTGATAGCTCACACCTATCATATAAGGAATAACCCTAAACCTAATCCGGTGGTTTCTACTTCTTTACCACCTTCTCAACCCATTCTTCCTCCTCCACCCCATCTTCCTAGCAAGGAGTATGATTTGATAAACCAATTGCACAATACCCCTACCAAGATTTATCTATGGGATATTATTAAAAATTCACCTACCTACCATGAATCCTTGAAAAAATCTCTAGAAACTCTTCCCACTCTACCTCCTAATCAAGAGAACATCAATACCTTGTTACAGTGCATGCATGCTACCTTGGGTACTCCAGACATTGTATTTACTCAAAAGGATTTACCTTCTAAAGAAGTTCAGAATCAATATGATGCTCTTATGGTTGTTGTTACTATCAATAAGAGTAGCATTTTTAGGACCTTGATTGATAATGGATCTGGTCTTAATATTTGTAGCATGGACATGCTCAAAGGGATTAAAGCTGATCTTTCAACTATTCAACATGACAATGTTCCTATACATGGATTTGATAACATTGCTAAGAAAACTTTGGGTATCATTACCTTACCTATCAAAGTAGTTTTGGTCATCCTGTATACTCCTTTTCATGTTATTCTTGGATCTCTTAATTATAAACTCCTTTTGGGTAGACCTTGGTTGCATGAGATGCATGTTGTTCCTTCCACCCTTCACTATAAAGTCAAGTTTATTTATAACAACATAATGTATACACTTCATGTGGATGATGCACCAAATCCTTATTTGAATATTCAAACCTACACTACTCCCATTCGTAATAGTAATCCTTCTTCCTCTAATACTCTTCCTAGTGATGTTTGGGAAACCTTGGATTTTAATCCTACCTTTATTGGAGAGTATAAGGTTTCTGATCTTGATTTTATGAAGCGACAAAGAGAGTTTGAACAATGAGCTTTTTCTTCTACTTCTAATGCCCTTCGTAATAACTTTGTTGTTGCTTCTACCCACAATGAATCTATCAAACCTAGTAATGATGACATAGTGACTACTAAAGTTCCATTGACTCCTTCTGATATGGCTTCTCGTTATGGTCCTGATTATCATTTCCTAGTTAAACAAGGATTCAATGGTCAAGGATGTGGTTAGCATAAATATGGAATTCAAATGACCTTATAGAATGGGGGGCATGAACATTCTTATGGATTGAGATTTAATCCTCAAAAACAAATAAATGTTAACAAAATCTCAAATAACACTTCAAAACATGATGAACCTATGAAGAAATTTGACCAAGAAATTCTTTTGCCTAAACTCCTTTGTGCTAAGATGATTACTAGACCTAAACAAAAAAAGAAATGTAGTCCACACTCGAAGACTCTTTATTTTTGTTTGTATCATAGATTTCATGATCAATCTACTAATGAATGTCGAGCTTTACATTATAAGATTAGGTAGCTCATTGATAGTAAGGTTATTTATATATCATGTGGCAATGAGTTGTATTTCAATCATGTTTTCTCTAAATAACATTTATGTTCCTATTATGGAGCTCCACATTATATAAACAATGTTAGCCTAATCCTTGGGGGCTCATTGTCTTGTATAGTGTTGTGAGTGATATAATAGGTCCCCTTCCATCCTTGTTCCTACGCTTGGGGGGGCAAGGATGCCATCTCCTTCTTTTCTATCTTTTTGAGATCCACTTTTCCCTTGGTTAAGCAGTATCTATCTATTATGTGATATCCAATCATACATGAAAATTTTGATTTGCATTGAGGATCTATGTCCTTGATCATAACCTATTTCATTGTTTGACATTGGGTTTCCATGGTTGATAAATCTCTCACCTTGGAAACTGAATAGTGTGCTATCCCTCACAAGGGTTACTTTTTTCTTCTTATATGATATCTCTTTGCATTTGTCCCTTCCATGGCCTCATAGTAGATATGACCTTGTCTGTTTGGACTGGGTGTTGTTTATGGATATTGTCTTGATGTTAAAGAAGGCTTTATCCTTTTTCTTTTCTTTCCTTAACATGTCAAAGTAGTATGTATCTAGCCATCTTAAGGAGGGGGGGGCATATATATGGCCTCTCTTGTTCGATATTATGCATTTTTTTTCTAACCTTTTGTTTTGTAGCATGCTAAATCTTTAGAAGGTAATGCACATAAGTTGCTAAATCCTGAAGAGACACACATTTCCAATTTCAAATATGCCAAATCCTCAAAAGGTAATGCACATAAGTTGCTAAATCCTGAAGAGATACACATTTTAAAAATGTATTCTATGGTGATATGAGGATATGGATCCATGGGTACTTCATAGAAGCTTTCAGAAGGCACACTACATACATGCAAAAAGCCACCAAAAGGCACAAAACTTTATGGGGTGACTATAAAGTGCTTTCTTGGTAGGCCATCCTATCCTTTTTTTGGTTCACAATGAGATACACACATCTTAATGCACGTGCTAGCCACTCCTCTCTCCCCTTTTCTCTCTTTTTCTAGTGATGTCTCTCTTATTCTAATCTTGGGGTTGAAAAAGACTTGAGTCCTTGGGGGCTTGAGGATTCCTTTTTCCCTTTATTTCAATAATATTTTCTTTTTCTTTGTAATCTCCTTTACCAAGAGTTTGCATCGAGTCCATACTCTTGCTAAAGTGGGGGCTAAATGTATCATCTAAAAATGGAAGCACTTCCATTTAGGACTGGTTTAGCCCTTCGAGTAAGTGGTTTGGGGTCATGTCAAACACCTTGAATGGGTCTTTGACTTGGATCTAGCTTTTCCCCTGTTCTACCCCATTTTCCGCTTCTTTTATGCATAATTATGGCATCCTGAATTGAAATTATGAGATTCTTGACCTCAGGGTCAAGGTCAAACTTTTATGTCAAGGTTGACATCAACCCTAACCTAGGTCAAGGTTGACCTTGACCTTGATCCAAGGTCCAAATTTCAAAATCCCAAAGTTCCCAGATGTCAGGTTTTGGAAGGATTTATTTCCCGCTTCCGGGTCAGCTATTTCAGGCTTAGAAATGGTAAAATCTTAAATTATATTTAGTTTAGGTCCATTTATAGGGGTATAGGCTTAATGAGAATTTATTTCCCCTATGTAGGCCTCTCTAGAAGTTTGTGCCCTAGATCACTATAAAAGGAAGTCTTCTCTCATTTTCTCCACAAGTATCAAGCATCCATCACAACACAAGATCATCACACATCAAGTATAATCAAGCATCTATCTATCAAAAAAACAAGAAGAAAGCAAGAAGGAGAAAGAAATAATTCAAGCATTCATCCATCTTCATGCATTCAAGCATTCAAGATCCAATTCATTAAGGAGATGCATTGGTAGCCATTGAAGGATTCAATCTCTATGGAGCCCTCTTGTTGAAGATTTCTCCATCCATATCCATCCAAGCCTCTTCCTATTCCAAGATGCATTGAATATTGGTGTTGAAGATCTAAAGACAATTGATTTGAGACATCCTACATTCAATTCTACATTCATTTGGAGCATCCATACTTGTAGATTCAAGGATTTGAATCCTCCATAAGGGTTTCAACATAAGCAAGGTGAATTGTTCCATTTACTTTGTTTATTACTGCAATTTCAATTCAATTTCAAGGCTAATTCATAAATTGGGGTTTGACCAAGGAAAACCCATCCCCCCAACAAACAAACCATTTTTATTATAGGAACAGGTGCGGAATAATGAATTATAGTGCAGATCTGGATACCCTTTTCAACAAACTTTTGGGATCCGCAAACAGAATTTTCATCGGAGTAGCACAGGTCAAGGTCAACATTTTGGGGTCAAGGTCAACCTTTCTTAGAAAAGAAAAATATTTCTGGGTTTTGTAGATCTCACAATTTCAGTTGAAAATTGCAAAAATCAATAGTTTGTGAGACTGTTTGACAAGGTTTTCAATAGATTCTTTTTCGGAGGTAAGTACTTTTTATTTCTTCATTTCAATATTAGTCTTCTAGATTTACTTTTCATATCATTAGAATTTCATGTATGTGTTAAATATTGGTTTAGGGTCTCTTTTATGTGCAAACCCCCATTGTTCTAGACCCCATCCATATTTTCCACTATATAGAGTCTTCCTTGAGTATAAGAACTCAAATGTATGATCTTAAATTAGCACTAAACTGCCAGACAAATCCAATTATCTACTCAATTGTGCTTCTCTTAACACTTTATTGTCTTTGTACTACCTTCAACAATCGCTATCAAGCACAACATACCATCACAACATCCCACTTAATGGTTTTCATAACCACTTATATACTTGTTTTAAGTCATTGCAAGAACCCTAAAATGTTTTACAAGTTGGCACTAGAATCCAACTAAACATATGAGAAAGCATGACAAAATCAAAATTCAACATCCTTGATGTCAGCCCAAAACATCTAATCTCAACAACATATCAGCCCATCACTTACATTTGACCGCAACACCGATCTAACCAACTATATCCACCGATACTCTTTTCTTCACCAAGAACACCTATCGACACCATCAAATATCTACTTGCACATCAAATTAAAAAATGTGATCATGTATACATAGATTGATATGATTTTGATGATTCTTCCTTATTGATCGCGCAACCAAAAACCTTCAAAATCTTGATCATTGATTGTTTGTTCTGTGAACTATATCCTATCACCAGTACATTGAACACTTTAGAGTTTTCTTTGATTTGACAAATTCACCACTAGTATAGCTAATCCAAGTCATCCAATCAACATGTTTCCAACAATGACAACACCACATAAATAAATCAAGCACCTAGACTGAACATATTCATAAATATGCCAACAAAGTCTTCCCAAGGTGTTTTAAGAAATTATATTACACTGGCAGTTGGGTGGACGTGGAGGTCGTGGGACCAAGTACCAAAATTCTTTTCCTCCTTGTAATAACTACACATTTTGTGACTACACATTGGGAATTCCTCCCTTTAACATGAATGATGTCGACATGGTCCTCTACCTGAGTGATACATCCCACTATATTCTTGATGAGACCTATTTTTTGTCATTTTGTTAGATACTTTTATGATTGGTTGAACTTTATTTCACTGTATAACACTTGGACTATATAGTTTTGTAGTATTTTGATAGGACTTTTGTGGTGATATGATGATGATTAATCATGCTATTATAAGGTCCTTTGTGATATTATTGTCATCCTTATAAGTGCAACATAGATATATATTTTAATGAAATATTGTGGTGATTATTGTGTTTGATATATTAATGCATGAATGAGTATATGTGTGGTACTAATCCTATGGGCACATCTATAGAATAAGTTAGAGCACTATAATTTTTAATAGGTCATTTGAAGTAGTCAAATATGACAAGCAAGGAAGCAATCAACAAGGTCACAAATATCAATCTAACTATCCTTTTCTATGGAAGACTCCTTCAAAGCATTTGGGTGAGCATTTACCCTCATAACTATTTCTCATGCCTAATTATAGAGTGGATTTAGGAAAAGATTTGGTTCAACTAATTGTTGGATGGAGTGGTCTTCATTCCACTCTTTGTTGTCCCAAGTTTCAAGCTTTCAATAAAGGCACTCTCCCTAAACTTAATGGATTGATGTGATGGGTTAGTTAGGCTTTATTTTCTATAAAGTTTCCCACATTATTCCTTAAAGATGGTTGGTCGAGCATTATAATAAGTTTTTGTATTTTGTTGCATTTTCTGAGAAAGAACAATTTCAACATTTCTATGTTATCAATATGATGGAGTAATATTATTCTAAATGTTTATCTTTTGAGTATGTAGTTCATAATCAAGAGTACTCACTTAGGGGAGGCCTACCTAGTGAGGAAACTTGTGATTTATCTTTTGTAGTTTAAATTAGTTAGATATGTAATGCTACATTTCTATTAATTTAGTGAAGAACTACTCATCCATCCATAGAAATGTATCTCTATGACTATTCCTGCAACCAAAGTAGAGTTAGCTTAGTTAGTTATAGAATTCTTATTTTAACATAAATTTAAAGTTGGATTTCTCCATAGGAAGTCATAGGCAAGTTGTTTATTCATTTCCTTGAAATATTTAGTTATGAATTTCTTTGATTATAGTATGATTAGTATGGCTTCAAGAATCCTTAATGCACATATTGTGCTAAATCATTTCAAGTATATGTTCCTGGTCTGACAAGTAAATGAATCTTGATAGTAGGATTTAGTAGCTACTATTCAGGGAAACAAGTCCCCAAGTTGAGATATCAAGCTCAACTATTTAACCATTGTAAATAACTAATAATTCTCATAATTAAAGGGGACCACATTGTATTTAATGTGATTCATAGTGTTGGATTGTCCTAAACTAGGGCTTTGACTTGTGTTTGATGTACTAGCTCCTAAATTATGTTTGGGAAAGAAAACCTAAAACATTAAAAGATTTACATTTGATGATGATACTTTGTTGGGATTTTTGTCAATCTCACCCTTATCAATGAGATCTTAGACAAAGTGTTTAAGTTTCATGTTCTTGACAATAGTATATCACTTGATATAGTGATAGTCATTATATTCATAATTTTTATACTATGTTGGTTTCAGCTTGGACTCATCAAATGGTTGTATTTAATACAACATGTTTGTCCAAGAAGATCTCTCCCACATTGACCTACCTACCATTCATATTTGCATGAAAGTTTTGTGGCCACTTTTCACAACAAACAAGGAGGAAATGTAGGTTTGAAACCCATCAAGCACACGGTTTGAAAGTTTCAAGCCTTATTTTTCTTCACAATTTACATACCAACAATGGATGCTGAGAAAACTAGTGGATAAAAAAAATGGTTCCATGTTCTAATAACTCATCAAAGGTACCTAAATATTGAATGCCAAAATAGGGCATATTCAATTAATGCACAAAGGGCCTTTTCACAAAATTTTCAATAGTGGTAATCTCAAGAATTTAAGAGTACCAACAATGGATTTTATTTGGGATGTATGCCTCTTGCAGGCATAGTAAGATCTCAGAATCTATGGTTGAGCATGCCACTCCATCTTCCATGAGCTTATTCTTCTACAAGAAAAAGAAATCAGACCTTCACTTCTTATTTGGTGGCCCTAGGTCATCAAAAAATGTAACACTAGTATTTACCTTTATCAAATATCTAATTCTCATCACATATATGACTAAAAAACTAAAAATAGAAAAGCATACCCGTTGTCCACATACATACGCATCTATGGGCTGAATAGTACTTCTATATTTGAAATTACCCATGTGCACATCCTTCATAGAAATCATACTCAAGAAAGTATGTATCACTTCTCACCTTGAAATTAGGTGGTAAAGAAAAGCATCCACCATTAAGTAATGTATCCTCATGAAATATACAAAACTCACCATACATTACCTCCAACTCAACTAGCTGGAAATGAGCTAAAAATTCTGATTTACCTTCATGCACATGATCAGCTTCACAAGTTGGTACATCATCTATAACATTTGGTTTTTTAATTATCTCTTCATAGAAAGGGTTAGATACCAATGAAAATCCCATTATACACATTATAACAAATCAATGGATGGTCCATATCTATATCTTCATCAAATAAAACATTAGAAACTTCACTAAAAACACCATCCATTTCAATGTCATAATCATCTTCATCAAGAGAAGAAGAAATAGAATTTGAATTGAAATAGTGTTCAACATTGCATCTTTCATAATATGAATACTCCATGTTGTTACCATAATTATCATTATTGAAGAGATCATAACCATTTTTCCACCATTGATCCTTTTCCTCATCAACCATACACGTTAGTTCATAATCACTTGAAGAAATAAAAGGATGAGAAAAAGACCGATTTGTTGTATGAAAAGTTTCAATCAATTATCTCTAGCACAACTACTTGCAACATGAATTTTAGGCACACACATCTTAATTAATTCCTCATACATATTGTCTTGAACATGTTCATGTGGAAAAAGAATAGGTTGAAACATATCCTCTTCATTTCAGCCAACTATGCACTCTTCCAACTCAATATCATTATCAACAAAAAATGATAGAAGTTCATCATTTGAAACTTTAGCATCAAACACATCTAACTCATGCAGAGATGACTCAACATCATTAGAATTTTTCATATTATCATTACCCTCATCTAATTCATAACTTTCTTCTTACTCTTCACCTCCAACATTAGACTGTAAACTACCTCTTCCTGCAGCCTCATTACTAGAATAACTAGTAAACATATTATGTGGTGTGAAATCCAAATTCATATCCATCTTTGTATCAACATTATTATAAAAAATTTCATTAACCATTTCATCATTAATGTGAGGAGAAGCCACTTTTCGTAGTAAGAATTATTCACTCACATTCTAATTTAAATCACATACTACAACATGATTAGTATGATCGATAGAGACATCAACACTTTGATAATGAATATTATTTGTTAATTCACACATTTCTTCAACATTAAATGTTTTGTGACAATGAACACCAGTAGATATAAAACCTCTCATAATTCCATAATTTAGATTATTTTCAATGTCCATCGATGTCGTTAAAGTCTAATGCAAAGTCTTAGGCTCTTTATCCCTCAACAAGAAGATCGTATCTTCATAGAAAGCACCCAAATAGATCACTAAACATACTTTATTGCTGGGCCTATAGCTTCTTGGAATATCAGCTAATATCTTTGCAAATTTGATATTAAATGATGGAACCATTTCATCTTTTTAAATCTAAATCTCCATCAATTTTCTCAACACATCACTTGCATTTGTTCTCTCACCAAATTTATCCATGAAAAATGCACTTAATTATTCCTAGGAAGAAATAGAACTTGTTGGTAAGAAAGAAAACCAATCCCTGACATCTTCCTTCAAAGTCCGGATAAACAATTTCATGAAAACAACTTCATGATATATCTCATAATCACCCATCATATCAGCAAACTCTTACAAATGCTTACATGGTGAATCTAATCATTTCCTATTAAACCATGGTAAATGCTTCTTAATATCACTATGAATTTCATTAGGGAAACCATGAATTCCATCAAAGCATAATGACATATAACTTTTCATGGAGAAGCTACTACAAAACTCAGACATGGGTTATACACTTTGTAAACTCATGTTTTACACTCCCCAAACACATACATGTGAATCACACACCCACTTATAACATTCACAGATCTAAAACTTGCAGCATAAAAATATACTTCTCTATCACAAAACAAATCTCGACATACTTTCTCAAATAAATACATAAACTAGAAAATACAAATTAGAAGTATGCAAAACTCATATTCTTATATTGCATTCCTACTCTCAAAACTTTTATGACAAGAGAGAAATGTCTGCTTCTTTATTACCTTTAGTCATCCACCTTTTGGATCCCCATGAAGCCCACCGACCAACCAAATGTTGCCTCAATAAGATTCATATTTTTTTTTATCAATCTTGTGAAATCATTAGAACATAAATTTTCTACAAGCACTGGTGCAGAGATTAGAGTCGCCACCCAATTTGGGCTTGGGAAAAATATTTTGTAATAATTTGCACGGATCTCCTTAAAAATTTAAACAGCTCAAACATATACTTCAACTCTTCACAAGATATAACTTCAAATGAAAAACATACTATTACAAAATCAAGACAAAGAACTCAATCTTCAATCATAAAAGGCACCTTTCAACTCTATGCAATCTCAATGGACTGACTAACTAGTATGAATTATTAACAAGATGATGATCAAAATCAACTATGAATCTTGTTAGCATAGCAAGTAATAATATCTTCCATAATAGAGTCACCATTTTTTTAGTTCCTAAAAAGGGATTTACTCTATAAGAAGCTACTAGTAAACTCTTCAACAAATTCTATAGAGAAGCCAACTCCAATTATCAAACTTCCTAAGAGGACTAGACCGACTAACATGGATACTAATTCCCTCTACACTTTAGGTTCTGCAAAACCAAGATGGGTAGACCTTAATGCCCATCAATACATTCACTTATACACACAACTGGAATTAACACAAAACATAAATATCATAAGAGGCTCAACAATAACAAAAAAATACTAATGGCTAATTACTCATTGATTCTCAATTGTTATGGAGCATGAGATAAAATAACTCAAATAACTTACACAAAACATAAAGATATTCATGATTTAATCATTTGATAGAAAGAAAAGAACAAATCTAAACAAAAAACCAACTATAAAACCAACCATAGCTAAGATTAGTGCCTTACTTCACTGAACATTTGAGTCAATAAGAACACACAACTACATATGATAGAGTTTTACTAATAGCATAAGATATGAGAAACATTGCCTTACAATATTTCCCAGCAATAAACCAATTATGGCCTACTTATCATAATCCTTGCACAAACTCAAAAAATATATAACTCTATGTAAGCATTTAATTAACCCCTTAGATCAAAGCATGAATAGAAAATCACATATCTCACAACAATACATTAAATGAGAATAACTCTTTGTTTTATTCCATTTAAAACTTGACTGAATTCATATAATGGAGAGATCTAAATCAAAATTTTATTTCTATAAAAAAAACCATTTTCTCCCTCTAACATATAACATCAATACAACCTATAGACTCAAAACTTGGAAAAACTTAACACATACTCATCTAAAATGCTCTAAAAATGGATTTACAAATGTTGCTCATCTCTAGCTAATCTTACAACTAGAACCATAAAGATTGCAACCCTTTCCATAGAGAAAATAGGAGAATACATAGAAAAGAGAGGAGATTTGGATCAAATATGTAGATGACACATGTCTCTCCTTCCTCAATTTGTTTTTCACAATCACTCCTTTCTCCTAACTCAAAATATTTTGCCTAACATTTTGTTGAAATGAAAAAAAATATTTCATTACCAACAATTAAATCCCTCTTATTGCAACATAAAATAATTATGTTATTATCCACCACAAAACTCCTATAGAACCACAAATAAAAAATAATGCATTTGGAACAACCCAACTACATAATAATATTGACTTTTTCCTTTTAGAATTTAATTTACTATTCAACCAATAATATTTACTTGCCTACACTTTTATATTTCTCGTGACACTGCCTTGAAGAAAATAATATTTTTATTATTTTACCCCTTAGAAGAAGTGCAGATAAATTAATTTTTTTTTAATCAATTGTGGGTCAATACAACTATGACACTTGGCATGAGTTGGTTTTCTCATAAGCTCACAATCTCTTCTTCTAACTACTTGGGAACCTCAGAAAGTTGGGCCTAACTTTTTCTGTAACTGATTTGACAACTTGCAACCTTGTGTCTAGCAAATCATGCCTCATTCATAGGTTCATAGCCTATTCAACTAAATGACGAACAACCTTGTAAAGTTGCATTAAGCACATTCTATAACTATCACACCAATTCATAACATCTCATGCTAGCCTCATGCCTAACCCACAAAGTCACGCCAACTACCTAAGATAAAAACACAATCATGATAATCCCCTGTGTGCATGTTCACAACCTCATATACTAATTGCTCACTTAACTAGCAAAGCTTCGACTAGCATTTTTTGTAACCATGAGCAAGTTTGCAACATCTTCCACTTAACTCACAACTTAGCATTTTATATCTCCCATCACAAGGTCGCACCATTTTTTGTTAACTGTGTTATAACCTTGTGAGGTCACACAAAACTATCAGTTGCACTGTTGCAACATTTTATACTGGCCATTTACTTAACTGGTGAAGTCGCAACAACTACTGCTCGTAGGTTTATATGATTTTCTATCATCTACAAACTTAACTGCTAAACTCATGATAACCACTACTATAGATACCGTGCATGATCACAACCCTAACTATTAGCACCCATGAAGCTGCACCTATCTGCCATGTGGTGCACTCATATTCACCCTTAAACTACCACCTCATTACTCAACTATCACACCAAGTCACTGCTACACTAATATGATGCATCATCATCCTTGTCATCCTAGTTGGTCAAAATTCTATTGATGTCATCATCTAGCTCAATCCCCAAGTTGAAGTCGGCAAGTCCCCTGTACATGAGCCACTTGCCAAAAGGCATAGTGCATTATTAGCAGCTTAATGGGATAACACTCAACATATAAAAACATACGTTGTCCTCACCGCTTGGTCAATGTAGGATAATGACCCTATAGCATAACTCATTGTTGGTCTATGGTGAATGATTAGGGAAGTACTATATACTTTCCTGCCTTGAGCAGGGGTTTGGGGGTGGCAGCCCCCAAGAGCAGAGTTCATGGGCGACATCGCGCGAAATTTTTTTTTGGGGCTATTTTCCCATCTATTTTTTGGCTACTTTTTTGGCTATTTTTTGACCAATATATTGTAACCAATTCTAACCCTAAAGAGGCAAAATGTTTGTATAAAATGGCTTAGGGTTAGGGATTTCATAATGTATGTTTTTAGTAGCTTCTTGTGGCAGTATTGAGCTATAAGGAATTGCGGATTGTAATCAGGTTGTAATCACTAGATAATAAGAATATTGGACTCGCTGTTGGTGGACATAGCTCAGGGATTGGGTGAGCCACATTAAATCTTTGTGTCTTGTGTTCTCTTCTGTGTGGTTTATTATTTTCTGATATTGGTTATATTTACATGTAACTTTTATTTATGTCTTGTTAATCCTAACAAGTGGTATCAGAGAGAGGTTGTTTTTCAGTTATCCTATATAGGAAGGTCTCACAGTTTAATGGGAGTCTCATGATTAAGTGTGAGCAATGGTAGATGAGGGTAAGCTGAAAGTTGAGAAGTTTAATATGTAGAACATTCAGTTATGAAAAATGCAAATGGAGGACTATCTTTATTAGAAGGATCTATGGCGGCCATTGGAACAAAAATCCAAGAAACCATCAACAATGACTGATGAGGACTGGGATATTCTTGAAAAAAAGGCACTTGGAAGCATTTGATTATGCCTAGCACAATTAGTGGCTTTTAATATTACGAAAGAGAAGACAATTGAAGATTTGATCGAAATGCTAGCAAAGTTGTATGAAAAGCCCTTCGCTTCAAACAAGGTATTTCTCATGAAGCATTTATTTAATATGAATATGGAAGAAGGTGGATCTATTGTAATCAGTTGAATGAGTTTAATACGATTACCAGTCAATTATCTTATGTAAATGTTATTTTTGATGAAGAAATTAGAGCTCTCTTGATTTTGTGTTCTTTGCCTGAAAGCTGGAATGGCTTGGTAGTGGTTGTTAGTAACTCTGTTTCTGGTTCTAATACCCTATTTTTTTATGATGTTATCAGTGTTATTCTGAGTGAGGAAAATCATAGGAAAAGCTCAGGTGGATCTACATCTAGAAGTGTTTTGAATGCACAAAATAGAGGCAAAATGAATGAGAGAGGAAATAATTATGGAAATCATGGGAAATCAAAAGGAAAATAAAAGGGAAAGACGTCTGAATCCAAAGGACCAAATGATTGCTGGTACTGTGGAAAACTAGGTCATAAGAAGAAAGATTACTGGTCTTGGAAGAATAAAGGAGACAAATAAGAAGGTAACAAGGAGGAAAATGTGGTAAGCAATAAATCTGAAGAGGATTCTTTGCTTCTTTCTTTAGAAAGTGTTGACGATTCATGGGTTTTAGATTATGGGGCTTCATTTCATGCTACACCCCATAGAGGTTATTTTATTGATTATGTCCAAGGGATTTTGGGCTAGTTTATTTGGGAGATAATGAACCTTTTTAGATTGTTGGAAAGGCAAAATTAAGATTAAGTTGCAGAATGGGAATCATTGGCTACTAAAAGAGGTAAGACATGTTCCAAGGTTGAGTAGGAATTTAATTTCTGCAGGGTAACTAGGTGTTGAGGTTTGCATAGTTACTTTTAATGATAGAAATTGGAAGGTTTCAAAAGGTTCCTTAGTAGTAGAAAAAGTTGTGAAAGTAGGCACCTTATATCTTTGTATAGGTCATACTGTTCCTTCTACTTTAATATTTTTAGAGAAAAATGAATGTTCAAGATCAATTTATAGTTGAGTAGGAATAACATCAAACAATTGTTGTAGATTATGACACAACACTATGGCACAACAAACTTGGGCACATGAGTGAAAATAGTATGAAATTACTTCATTCAAAGAAATTTTTACCAGGTTTGAAATGTGTCAATATGGATTTCTGTGAAAGTTGTGTGTATGGAAAATTGAAGAGAGTTAGTTTTGTGAAGAGTGGGAAGGAAAATAAAAATGAGAAATTAGAGCTTGTGCATACATATGTATGGGGAAAAACTCAGGTATCTTCCCTTGGTGGCTCTCTATATTATGTTACATTTATAGATGATGCAACAAGAAAAGTATGGATTTATTTCCTTAGACAAAAATCTGATGTATTTCAAACTTTTAAGAAATAAAAATGCTTGGTTGAGAATGAGATTGGTAAAAGGCTAAAATGTCTCAAATCTAATAATAATGGTGGTGAGTATTGCAACACATAATTTGAAAATTATTGTTCCTCTAATGGTATTCGTACTTGTAGAAAACTATACCAAGGACTCCATAAGAAAATGGAGTGGTTGAATGCATGAACAAGATAATAATGGAATGTGCAAGGAGTATGAGGTTGCATGTTGGGCTGCCCTTAAAAATGTAGGTAGAGGCTATTAATACAATTGTATATTCAATCAATAGAGGTCCCTCTACTCCTTTGGGCTATTGTATTTTAGAGGAAGCATGGACTGGTAAGAAGGTGAGTTATTCTTTTATGAAAACCTTTGGTTGTGAAGCATTTGCACATAAAGATTTTGAAAATAGAACCAAGGTGGAAGCTAAGTCAAAGAAATGTGTATTTTTTGGATATGGCATTGATGAATTTGGTTATAGGCTTTGGGATTTTGAAAATCATAAAATTTTAAGAAGCAAGGATGTCATATTCAATGAGAAAGTATTGTACAAAGATCTGTTGCAGCAACATGAGAAGAAATAAAATAATTATGTAGTACTGGATGATACTCCAAAAGAAGATGTTCCAACAGTTCCTTATGCTCCACAACAACAACATCAACAAATACCACAAACCCCATTGAATGTTAGATGGTCAACAAGGTTAAGTAGACCTCCATAAAAATTTTCTCCCTCTTTGTATTCTATTTTACTAATAGATGCCAATGAACCAGAATGTTATGATGAAGTTGTGCAGGTTGATACAAAGATTTAGTGGGAGTCTGCAATGGTAGATGAAATGGACTCCTTGCTGAAAAATCAAACTTGGGATTTATGTAAGTTACCTGTAGGTAAAAGGGGTTTACAAAATACATGGGTTTACATGTTGAAAGAAGAGGATGGAGGCAAGAAAATATTTAAAGCCAGGTTAGTTGTAAAAGGATTTGCACAGAAAAAGGGCATTGATTTTGATGAGATATTTTCTCCCGTTGTTAAAATGATTTCTATTCGTATTGTTTTAAGTACTATGGCTACTAAAGATTTGCATTTAAAGAATCTTGACGTTAAAACAACCTTTCTTCATGGTGATTTGGATGAAGAAATATATATGGAACAACTTCAAGGATTTGAGGTCAAAGGTGAGGAAAACTTAGTGTGTAGATTGAAGAAAATAATATATGGCTTAAAGCAAGCACCTTGGCAATGGTATCTTAAATTTGACAGTTTTATGCATGAGCATGGATATACTAGGTGTCATTCAAACCATTGTGTTTATTTTAAGAGGTTGGATGATGATATCTACATTATTTTATGTTTATATGTTGATGATATGCTTGTAGTTGGGTCTAACATGGATCACATTAAGGGATTGAAACAACAGTTAGCAAGATCATTTTCTATGAAGGATTTGGGGGCAGAAAAAAAATCCTTGGTATGAAAATATGTAGAGATAGGAAGCATAGAAAATTGACTCTATCTCAGGCTACTTATATTGAGAAGGTGTTGCACCATTTCTCTATGGAGAATGCCAAAGCTATCAGCACACCTTTGCCTAGTCATTTGAAATTGACTAAGGAGATGTGTCCAAAGACACTAGAAGAGGAGACTAAAATGTCCATGGTACCTTATGCTTTAGCTATAGGAAGTTTAATGTGTGCTATGGTATGTACTCGACCAGATATTGCACATGCAGTGGGAGTTGTTAGCAGGTATATGAGTCATCCTAGGATTGACCATTGGAATGTAGTCAAATGGATTCTTATATATTTGATAGGAACATCTAGTAAATATTTACATTTTGGGGGCTCTACTATTTATTTACAAGGCTATGTTGACTCAGATTTGGTAGGGGATCTTGATACTCGACAGAGTACTCCAGGATATGTATTTACTATTGGTGGGACAACAACAAGTTGGATTTCTTGGTTACAAAAGGTGAATGCTTTATCCACTACGAAGGTAGAGTATGTTGCTACTACAGAGGAAATCAAGGAGATGATATGGCTTCAATTCTTCATGGAGAAATTGGGACACCCATAGATGCACAATTATTTATTTACAGATATTTAGAGTGCCATTCATCTTGCTAAGAATTCTGATCTCCATTCAAATACAAAGCACATATAGTTCTGGTACCATTTCATTTGGTCAGTTTTGGATGATGTGTAGTTAAAGTTGGAAAAGATACATACAGATGATAATCCAACATATATGTTTACAAAGGTAGTAACAAGGGAGAAGTTGAACTTCTATTCAACATCGGTTGGTCTTCTAGACCGAACATAATAAAGAAACAATTGATTCCAGGGTGGTTTGATCTAGTGGGAGCCTCATATGGTAGCGGTATTGCTACAGGATCAATCTCCAAGTGGGAGATTGTTATTTAGAGTGGAGTTTGATCAGTCACCAAGTGGGAAATTTTTTGTCTATGGTGATTGATTAGGGAAGTATTGTACACTCTCTTTCCTTGAGTGAGGGTTTGAGGGTGGTAGTCCCAATAAATGTTTTTTGGGGCTATTTTTTTGGCTATTTTTCTTGGCTATTTTTTGGCCGACATGTTGTAACCAATTCTAACCCTAAAGTGACAAAAATATTGTATACAATGACTTAGGGTTAGGGATTTCATGATGTATGTTTTTAGTAGCTTCTTGCAGTGGTATTGAGTTGTAAGGGATTGCAGATTTTAATCAGGTTTTAATCACTGGATAATAAGAATATTGGACTCATTGTTGGTGGAATTAGCCCAGGGATTGGGTGAGCCACGTTAAATATTTGTGTCTTGTTTTCTCTTCTATGTGGTTTATTATTTTCTGATATTCGTTATATTTGCATGTAACAATTATTTATGTCTTGTTAATTCTAACACTCACCCCATTTCTTCTCATGTCATGGCAATGCATAGAACCACCCTTCACATCTATGAAATCCAACATGGTCACCCAACAAGATCTCTCCCACACCAACCTATTTTCCAATCACATTTGCATGAAAGTTTTGTGGCTTCTTTCCACTATAAACAAGGAGGAAATGTGGGTTTGAAACTCATCAAGCACACAGTTTGAAATTTTCAAGCCTTCTTTTTATTCACATTTTACATACTGACACTAGATGTTGAGAACACTAGTGGATAAAAAAATAGTTCCATGTTCTCATAACTCATCAAAGGTACCTAATTATTGAATGCCAAAATAGGGCATCTTCAACTAATGCACAAAGGGCCTTTTCACAAAATTTTCAATAGTGGTAATCTCACAAATTTGAGAGTACCAACACTATCCTATCCAATCATCCATGTCATATCCTTTGTCATTATCCTACCAACATCTTTGAGAATACTCTCACAATCATGGTACATTACTGCATATCTTCCAAAAACACCTATCCAAAGAACAAGGTGCTTGAGTCCTTCGTCCATGTCACGTCATGCATCTATTGTCTTCTAAAAAATGTCAAAAAATAAAAAAACAATTTTAAAGAGAAAAGGAAAGAAAAAATAGTTTCCTTGTTGAAAACCTGGCAAACAGACAAATTTTTAACACAAAAAAAATAAAATAAAGAGAAATAATTTCTTCCAATAGTGAAAACCTGGCAAACATGCGCCTTGGGCAAGTACCATGATGAAAATCTAGAAAACAAGCATCATGTGTAATTTATGAACTTCTTACATTCCATACTTGGGGGCATATTTCATTCATGTTATCCTCCTGTCATTTTCTCCATTATCATATTCCCCTCATATCCCTTATGCTATTGACCTCTTATCCTAACCAACTTTGATCTTGACAAGGTTACAGATCTCCCTAGAGGTATCACATGTCCTATTTGTTTTGCATTGTTCAAATCCCTTTGGTCCATATCACCTCTCTTATCAACAACCTTTGGACCATATTATCTATCTTATCATAGCCTCCTATCCATATCCCTTCCCTTTGTCCATTATTAATCTTGCATGTCTTGCTTTCCATATCCATTTCCTATCCTATCATTATCATATCCAAATCGCTATCTTGGTCTTGATATAAAATAAGGATGTAAAATACAAATATATTTTCAAAAAACCTCTTGATATGTCCATCCCCATGCATCACATGCCATGCAGTGCCAAAAGTTTCATTAGCCTATCATTGTCATATACAGTCCTTGAGCTTGCTTAAAACATTTCCTCCCATTGTGTGGATAGTCCTTGGCAACCCAAACAACCAAGAAGATATTCTAAGTGACCTTTGTCCTTCATCCATCTACCTTGTCCATTTGTCCATTCATAACATCCTTTCCTTGCTAGACACTGGGGGCAATTTTGGATCATGTAAATAGTAATGACCTAAAAAAAATTTAAAATTCTTTCATAATGTCTTGAAAAAATTAAAAAACATTCAAATACGATCTTGAAAAAATCTCTAAAAAGCATATAAAGTCCTCAAAAACTCCTAAAATTACAAAATTCCCTAAAAAAATAACTAAAAATCAAATATATATTTAAAATCCTAAAAATAAAAAACCCTTAAAAAATCATGCAATAACCATGTGCATAATCACATTTCCTTGTTTTCAATAAATTGTCCCTTGCGACAAGACAAAAATTTAATAAGACACAATCTAAAGACTTTTTAAACATGGCGCATAATGAAATCATGCATCAATAGACAAACTATCCAATCATGTCAGCAATCAATCAAATCAAACTTGTCCAATCAACATCAATCAATCATAATTTGTCTTATACAAGGTGTGGTATACTCAAAACCAGATGTCATTAGTATTAGATAGGGTGCTTCATGCCTGAAACCAGACACTATCATCATCATCATCACCACCATCAAACAAACTATCAATTTTGACAACTAGATCAGAATGGTTGTTGAGTTGCTTGGTTTAGTGAGTCTTATCTTTTATTGATTTATCTCTTTTTTGTTTTGTCTTCTCCTTGTGGGATGTTTTTCATAAAGTTTTGGGGCATGCATGTCATATACTTCAGGATAGATGGAAATATTCCTTGTCTTCATTATGTTTTTTTTATGAAAAGGGATTGTATTGTCATCCTATATTTCTTTGCCATGGTGCGATGCATCCATTTTACCATATTAAATAAAGCTCTCATGACATAAAGTGCACTTATAAAATAAAGTTTCATCATTACTAACTTTTCTCCATCTAATTTTAGCCTTTAACATTTCTTTTGTCATTCCTTCTCACATTCCTTTTCGAAAATTGTCCTTGAATCAATTTCTGCCCAATTTTTTGAGGGGGCATCCTACCTCCATTCTTTTGATCCACTAGGACATGATTCTTTTATTTTTTTTGAACCAACACTCAAAATATCATTGTTTCAAAGAGGGAAAAAATATAGACACCTAAAAATGGTTCACAACTATGTGCCCCCTTTTTAACATGTCTTATATCACGTGTCATGTCTCATTTGATCAATTACTAATATTTCTCTTGTAACCTCAATCTCTTTGGCCGAATCGATCTGGTTTGAATTATCGTTGGAGCAATCCTGAATTATCGTTGGAGCAATCCTAAACCATTCATAACCATTCCTAATCATTCCTAAAACTATCCTAATTGTTCCTAAACAATGTCAAATATTTCTTAATCAATCCTGATTTGTCCTAATCCTTTCCTAATCCTTTCCAAAGTTCATCAATGCTATTTTCAGATCCTCACCATCAATCATTTTTATCATTATTCAAGTGCATTGTCAAAATTCATCGATGCCTCGTAATCATCGCATTTGTTCCTAATCACCATCAAGATCATCAAATTCAATTTAATTTTGTGTCATCATTATCATTTTAGTCATAGATCCACTAATTTTTCCTATTGGGATAAATAACCCATGCTTCATCCCTAGTTTTGAATAAATAAATTAACTTTATTTATTCCCTCTTTGTCATGTCTCCACAATTAATTAATCTAAATTAATTGTTTGGATAATTGCATCACTTATTGGATTTTATAAATTCCTATTTCTAATTATCCATGTGGAGGGAATAATGAATTTTTAAATTTTGAAAATATGACTTTTACACCTTCCCCCAAATTGTGCTTCATTTCCTATTATTCAGCCTCCACCTTTCCCCTAACATTTTCCTCTTTTTGTGGTTCACCTGTTACACCTTCCCTAATTGTGCTTGCAATTTTCTATGCTTGTTTTATTACACATTGTCATAATGTGTCATTTTATGACACCTTTTCCAATTTAAACCTTTTAATTATGACAATTTACCAATTTGTACACCAATTTGTCATAATTGTGGCATATTTCCAAGTTGCACACTAACTTGCCTTTTCTTGCATTTTTGCTCTCATCCCTATAAATTAAGCCTCATTTGCACTAATGTGGCTAACCACGATCCTAATATTCTCTTTCTATCATTTTTCTTTCAATCATTTTGTGCATCTTGTGTCATTATCAAGAGTAACATCACATCATTTTTATGGAGAAGAAAAGAGAGCATTGGAACTACATTTGAAGATAATTTTATGTTATTTTGGATGTGTTTTTAAGCTCTCATTTCAAATGGTTTTAATGTTAGATTAGATTGGTTTGCATATATTGTTTATGAGATTTGTGGTTCTCGCATTTATGCTTTCTATTCCTTTTTCTAGTCTTACACATTAATGAACTTAATTAATATGTAATTAACAGTGCAACTTAAATGGATCTAAAATGATTCGAAACTTAGATGCAAAAAAAAAATGCACCTAAATGTGATATAACTAAGCTAATTGACTAAATGTGATTAACTCAATGTGATTTACCCTAATATGCAACCTAAAACTGTAACCTAATGCAATTAAATGCGATTAAATATAAGGACTCAATTATGTGGAACTTATAATGCATTCTAATTAACTATGCAATATAGTTAAAAATGCAACCTAGTTAATAATGCCATGCAACTGTATGCACCTAAAAATGGTCAAGGAAAATAAAAGAAAGCAATTGATAATCAAAGCATGAATTAATTGAAATCAAATCTATTGGATTAATTAAATCAAAAGGATCAAATAATTGTACAATTAATTTTAATCAATTAATTGTATAGTTTAAATCTAAATTTAATCCAACACATCTAAAAATTCTCTTTACAACAATAATGTGATATTCCTTTGGTTCAGCTTGAAACCTTACAACAATTCCAATAACATTTTATATGTCTGGTCTAGAATGAGTTATATATTGTAATCCACCAATCATAGATCTATATAGTGTCTGATTAGCACAAGGGGAATCACCATCCTTATTTAATTTGCAGCCAATGACCATAGTACTTCCTACCAGTTTTGAATCTTTCATACCAAATTTCTTCAACAATTCTCCAACATACTTGGACTGTGAAATAAAGATTTCTTTTTCCAGCTATGTAGCTTGCAATATAAGAAAGAATTTCATTTCACCTATCATATAAATCTCAAATTCTTTTTGCATTTTATTAAAAAAAACTCTACTCAACTCATCATTACCACCAAAAAATGATATTATCAACAAACACTTCAACAATCAAGACATTATCATCAATTATTCTGAAATATAAATTACTATCTGCAATACCCTTGCTGAAACCAATCTTTGTTAAATTCTTGTCCAATCTAGCATAACAAGCTCTAGAAGCTTTCTTTAATCCATATAGAGCTTTTTGTAATCTAAAAACCATACCTCCTTCCTTGGTTAGGGTAAAACCATAAGGCTGCTCAATATAAACATCTTCCTCTAGTTCACCATTTAGAAATGTAGACTTAACATCCATCTGATAGACTTTAAATTTTCTATAAGATGCATATGCAAGAAGTAATCTAAAAAATTCAAGTCTAGCTACAAGGGACAATGTCTCTATAAACTCAATACCTTCCATTTGTGAATATCCTTTGTATACTAGTCTTTCTTTGTTCTGAACCACTTTGCCATCTTCGTTTAGCTTGTTTCTGAATACCCATTTAGTGTTGATCACATTTTTATCAATAGGTCTAGGAACATGGATCCAAGTCTTGGTCTTCTCAATCTGATCAAGTTCCTCTTTCATTTATTTCATCCAACTCTCATCATTACATACTTCTTTAACATCTTTAGGCTCAAATTCAGATAGCAGACATGTTTCATCTCTAGCAACTCTTCTTCTAGTCTGAATACCTTTATTCTTATCACCAATAATGACATCTTCAAAATGATTAATCCTTACATACCATGGATTTTTAGGTGAAGGTTGTGTAGCAGATCCTTCGGTTAAATATCCACTTCATTTTCCTCAGGTTCTTTCTATTCTTTCGGTCCATCCCCATTCTGATTTTGCACTTTCATAATTTGATTGTCTTCTTTAGTCATTTCATACTTGCAAGTTCTTTTTGATATTTCTATAATCTCATCAAATCTAAAATTTGCACTTTCAAAAATCTTATTCAGCCTCTAGTTATAACATTTATAGGCTTTTATCTTTGTAGAATACCCAAGAAATATTCCTTCATTACTCTTTGGATCAAAATTTTTGATATCCTCATCTCTCTTAATGTAGCATTTACTTCCAAAAATTCTTAAATATTTCACTGTAGGAATATGACCATACTATAGTTCATAAGGAGTCTTACCGATTCCCTGTCTAATCTATACTCAGTCCAAGATATTAACTGCAGTAGATCTGTGAAACTTTTCCTTCAATCCTCATAGTCCTAGCTTTGTGTAGGATATTCCTATTCCTTTTCTTAGCAACACCATTTTGGTATAGGGTTCGCGAAGCAGAAGTTTGTCTCTTTATCCCATGTTCTTCAAAAAATGCATAGAACTCACCGGATGTGAATTATCCTCCTCTGTCTAATCTTAGGCACTTTAATTTTCTTCTAGATTAGCATAAACTATCCATCACCATAATAGATTCTAGTCTTAGTAGGACAACATAGATCTATATGTACCAAAACTAACAATCCATTCAAATTGTATGTCTTATTATTATAAGTAGATCTAGTCAAATTTCCCAATTGACATTCTTTACACATTTTGTTAGGCTTCATCAATTTAGGAAAATCTCTTACAACATGAGTAGTGCTAACTTTCACCATATTATCAAAGTTCACATGAAAAAATCTTCTATGCCATAGCCAATCGTCATCAATCCTAGCAATCAAACATTTAATCTCAACAATTCTTAAATGAAATATATTACCAACAATTTTTGTACCTGATGCAATAAAATTTCATGTACTTCCAATGATCTTTTAGATTCCATTCATGAATTCCAATTCATAACCTTTATCCAATAGATGTCCAACACTCAACAAATTATGACTTAAACCTTTAACATACAGGACATTATCAGTACTATTTTTACCATAAAGAGTAATATATCCTTTTCCTTTAATCAAATAAGGAGCATTATTACCAAATCTAACAAAACCACCACCATAGTCCTCAAGCTTCACAAACTTATCCTTATCACCAATCATATGATGTGAACATCCACTATCAATGACCCATTCATCTCTTTTAATAACTGTAATAGATAAAATATGGATGGGGTCCTAGGGCAATGGCTTGCACATAAAAGAGACCCCAAAGCCAATATTTTACACTTACATGAAATTGTATTGATATAGAAAGTAAATGTAGATGACTAATATTGAAATTAAGAAATAAAGGTACTTACCTCTAAAAAAGAACCAACTGAAAACACTATCAAACGATCTCAAAAATAGTTGATTTCTGCAAATCTAAACTGAAACTGCGAGATCTAAAAAACCCATAAATCTTTTTCTGAGATTGAATTAGGTCAATGTTGGGTCAAAATCAAGGTTGTACCTAACTAGGTCAGATTTGAGGTTGTACCTGACCAGGTCAGGATCAAGGTTGTACCTGACTAGGTCAGGATCTACATTTTTATTCTGAAGGTCGATTCTGACTTTGTTCGTGAATCTCAAAAGTTCAACAAAAAGGGTATCCAAATCTACTCTTAGATATGAAGTTCCGCACCTGTACCTACAAGAAAAATGGTTTTGTTTGTTGGGGGGAAGGGGTTTGCCTCAGTCAAACCCCAATTTAGGAATTAACCTTGAAATTGAATTGAAATTGCTGGAATAAACAAAGTAAATGGAACAATTCACCTTGCTTGAGTTGAAACCCTTGTGGAGGATTCAAATCCTTGAATCCACAAGAATGGATGAATGTAAAATTGAATGTAGGATGTCTCCAATCAATTATCTTTAGATCTTCAACACCAATCTTGAATGGATCTTGGAATAGGAAGAGGCTTGAATGGATGGATCTTCAACAAGGGGGCTCCAGAGAGCTTGAATCTTTCAATGGATTCTAATGGATCTCCTTGATGAATTGGATGCTTGAAGGCTTGAATGCTTAAATAATTGATCTTCTTGCTTTCTTGCACTTGAGAGCTTGAGAGATTGTAAGATGATATGTGAAAATGAGAGAGGAAGGCTCCCTTTTATAGTGATCTAGGGCACAAAAGGGGCCTCGTAGAAAACAATAATTAAGGGCCCATGGAATAAAACTCTAGAGAGGTGCACATGGAGAGGAAATTAAATTAAAGTCTTGACACAAAACTCTAGGAGGGGACCACCCTTAATATAGAAATAAAATAATTATTTAAGAGCCTTGTTACAAAATTTGAGGTAAGGCCAACCCCAAAGTTAATTTGAGTATTAGGCACAAAACTCAAGAAAGGATAATCTCCAATAATAAATTAGGAATCCTATACAAATATCGAGAAAGGTCCACCTCAAATATTAATTTGAGAATTTGACACTTAATCTAAGAAATAGTGGCCCCGAAGAGGGAAAATACAAGATTTTGATGAAATCCTAAAACCGGAGGCAAACCTTGAAGATCCCAGAACCTAGGGTCAAGATCAAGCTCAAACCTGACTAGGTCAGGGTCGAGGTCAATCCTAACCTAGTTAGGATCGAGGTCAACTTTGACCCCATAAGGTCAACTTTGACCTTCTGGTAAAAAACCTCAGGTTCATAGTCTAGAATGCTAGGAAAATGCTAGGAAGAAGTGGAAAATGGGGTAGAATAGGGGAAAATCCAGATCCAAGCTAAATATCCATTCAAGGCATTTGACATGACCCTAAACCACTTACTCAGAGGGCTAAATGCTCTTACCATGGAAGTGCTTCCATTTTAAGATGATACATTAAGCCCCCACTTTAGTAAGAGTATGGACTCGATGCAAACTCTTGGTAAAGGAGATCATAATGAAAAAGATAATCTTATTGAAATCAAAGGGAAAAAGGAATCCTCAAGCCCCTAGGGACTCGACTCTTTGTCAACTCCAAGATTGTAATAAGAGAGACATCACTAGAAGAAGATAGAAAAGGGAAGAGAGGAGTGGTTAGCTCACCCAGTAAGATGTGTGTATCTCACTGTGAACCACAAAAGGATAGGATGGCCCACCAAGAAAACACTTGATAGTCACCCCATAATGTTGTGAACCTTTTGGCAGCTTTGTGCATGTATGTAGTGCATCTTCTGATGAATTTTATAAAGTACCCATGGATCCACCTTCTTGTATCACCATGGAATACAAAATGCATGTATCCTCAGGATTTAACAACTTATGTGCATTACCTTTGGAAGATTTACATATTAAAAATGCGTGTCCTTTCAGGATTTAGCAACTTATGTACGCTACCTTCCAAGATTTAGCATATTGAAATTTTTTGAAAAATGCATGTCTCCTCAGGATTTAGCAACTTATGTGTATTACCTTCAGCAGATTTAGCATATTTGATATTGGAAATGCGTGTCCCTTTAGGATTTAGCAACTTATGTGTGTTACCTTTTGAGATTTAGCATGCTGCATATTGGTATACAGATTTTCCTTCTTAGCAAATTACAAATACTCTGGCCCAAGATGAAGGAAAAACTCATACAATAGTTGAGTTTGTCACTCACGAAAAAAATCTCTGTGATCAAAAGAGTAGCTACCTTATAAAAAGATCAATCTTGACAATTCACTTATTTGAAAAGAATGAAAACTGTAAAGGAAATGTATACTTTTGACCTGAAAGTACAAAGGCTTTTAAAATTCATATAAAATGATTATTGAGAGATTTATACTCTAAGAGAGAATCCACATTTATCTAAGTCAACTAACTAAGATTATAAAGAAAATTCCCAGAAAGATCGATTTAACATGTACTGAAACAAAACTGAAAAGGAATTTATGAATGATTTTGAAACACATACACAGATTGCAGTAACATGAAATTAATTCCAACTGAAATTAACATACATGCATTAACTAGACACACTGATTTGATAGAAATAATGCTATTTGTTATATTTATATATATCCACTAATACTATATAATAAGTTTCAAACCAAAACATTCACCATTTCATGAAAGTATTTCCAAAAAATATTAAACTATATGTTTTTCTGGTACCAGAGAACCGACCCTTGTAGGGTCTTTCAAAAATTAACTTATAGCTGCACAGGGCATAACAGTTTCATAACTAAAGACTATATTTAGAAAAGAACTAACACCCTAGAACTACTTGGAACCATCCTTTTCAAAACTAATCTAAAACATACTAGCTTTTCTCAGCCTCAACGTTAATGGTGGCTTCAGTTGCTTTGCGCTGATCCGACCACTCCTTGAAAGCCATCGTGAATCTCTCCAGCATCTCCTTGTTTGGTGAAGAAACAAAGTCCAGCCTTTGTTCCTAGATATCTTTGCAGTTTTGTAACTGCTTTAGCTTAGTATCCAGTGTTTTAACTTGTTCTTCACCGAGCATTATCAGTGATTGTACCTTGGTGATGATTGAGCAATCTCTGGCTACCATTTATTTGGCATCTTTTAAATCTTATGCTTTTCTGGTGAAGGATTCTTTCATCTTGGCCTCATCTATTACTGTCTTCACTTCTCCTGTGGATAGATTGTAGACACAGTTTATATGGTTGTTCATGACCTCCTCAACACAGGCTACTATCTTTAGAATCTGTTCTGACTCTTCAATACCTTGGTCAATTAAGGTACATCTCCATTCCTCATTTACTTTTGCCACAAAGAGGGTATTACTATCAATGTTAGGAATTATCTTTTCAGACAAGAAATTTTCCATGCCATAGCTGAAAGCTTCTTCCATATTAGCTATTGCTATCTCTAGACTGTCTCTCTTACCTTCCCAGAGTTTGACTTTAGTCTCTAAGGCATATACCAATTTAGAAGACCAATTAGTTTAACTCTCATAAGCTTGAGCAAAATGATTAACCCTTTCCCCAACTTCCCCCATCCAATTATAGAATACCTTAGAGAGGGGTCTCTCTTTATGTACCCGATCAATAAATTTTTGATTTTCTAGAGACTTGACATCCAGACTTAGCGATACCATTGCCAAAGGTTGAGGAATGGGATTTTGCAATTGATGGATATATTTCTCCATTTCGCATAAAGCTTTCTTCAACTTTGCTTTGTCTTCGACATCTTTCAGCACTCTGTGATTATTTTCTTGTTTGTTGAATTCAAAATCTTCAAATCAGCAGCTCATGAGGACACTCCTAAATCCACCTTGTCCATAGTGAAATCTTGCTTGGTGACTTTGGCACTGGTCTTGTTGGATTTGGGCTTGAAAATCTCTGCAACCTAATGACCTATGATTGGATCCACATCCACCATAGATTCTATTTTAGGCTTCTTTGTTCTGGGAGACTTTCCAAGGTATTTACTGACAAAATCACCAATAGGAACTGAGGTAGACACAATGTTCCTCTTCTTATTCATAGTTAGATCCATCCAATTTGGTGAACTAAGAGTCATATTTTGTAGGGAAACAGTGGTACTAGGATTGCTCAGAGTAACAGGCTCTTGTTGACTTGAAACCCCATCACCTTCGGCTGATTTTGAATCCATATTGGATGCCTTTCCTCTTCTCAACCTTTTGAACTACTTTACGCTAGGCTCCTCGGTGTCAGAATCTAGGACAATGCAAAAAGGGGAATCTTCCTTCTCACTTCTTTTGTTCTTCTGTCTTGTAAACTTCACAGCATCATTAGAAATCAACTTTGAATCTTCAGGAACTTCTAGAGAATATGAAACACCTGTAGAAAGAAATGATTCAATCTTATTAGTTAAAATAGGGGAGGATTCAATTTTATGAGCCCTTCGACTCTTTCTGGTTCCCAACACAGGGGTAGCCGAGATCTTCTTCTTCTGAGCCTTGAGCCATTTTTCTATCTTCTTGAAAACTTCCTTAGTTAGAGACTTCACATTTTCTTCTTCTTCCACCAGCTAGTCAATTCTTCTGATTACCATTTCAACTCTTGATACTACATTTTCTAGCTCTGATGTATTGTCATCTTCCTCTTTAACATTTTTGATGTTGAAAGGTAGCTTGAAGGTAGTGATTTGTTTGAGGGAAAACCTAGAACATAATCTCTTAGTGACCTCAACCTCATCTACGCAATCATCCCAGTAATCTTCCAAAGCTAGTTGATGAAGGAACATTGCATCAACTCTGAAATGACTCTCAACAAAACCTTTGCTATCAAAGTAGTTCCTAGCCTGATATGGCTAGAGATTCATTTCTTTCAATTCATTGGTCAAAAAGGCAAAGTCATGCATCAAACGGAACTTGTAATGTCCTAGTTCAAGTGGGAAGAAGGCACCAATACCTCTCTTGACTTTGTACTTCTTCTCAACCATTAATAACTATCTGCTTACTTCAAGAAGAATGCACTTATCTGGGCAATACTTGGGAAGTTTTAACAAAGCATCACTAAAACCCCCTACTCTTAAATAAGTAAAAGTAGGAAACTGAATATAAAAAATTCCATAGATTTTCACAAATTCCATAGCCTCCTCTGATATCCTGCAATTAGGTTTTCCTCTTAAGTCAAAAACCAATTTGGAGGAAAAGGTATCATGCACCTTCTTAAAACCCATAGGATGTTTTCCTTTTTGCAATAAGGGGTGGTATTCATAGATGGGCATACTGCTATTCCATTCTTGATGAGGCAGACCATCCTAGATTCTACAGATGGTGAGAATATAAAAGAGGTATGAAGACATATAAAAATTGTAAGTTAAAGCTGGCTGAGATAAACTTTCATGTAATTGTTCAAATATTATATCTGCCTAGTCAACGACATTACCAACATCTAGGATAGCCTGTACAAAAATGTACATCCAGTCTTCCCAATTGGTATCTATGGGGTTACCTTTGATCTTGTTCAACATTACCATTATATCCCTAACTTCCCTGAACAAGTGATCCTTTCTAAGTGGTCTAGGCAAATGGGAACCACCCTTCTCCAGGTTTAACAGCCAGTCTCTTGATATATTATTTCTATATTCCCTCTTGTTCTTCTCCGAGTCCGCTACAGCTTTACTGATACTCCAATCTCCATAGACTTTAACTACTGGAACCCTGAGGGTGGCCATTATTACTGTTCTATCAATGTTTACTAGAACTTCGCCACTTTCTATTTTAATGCACCTCTCAACCTTGTTATACCTGTTACGACATTCTATTACTAACTCTAGGCATGGAATTACTTCAGGAAAACCAGTGGCTTCTAACAAACCACTTTCTGCAATCCTAACAGATATGGCTTCATCTACCATTTTCCTTAGTCTTGAAACTATTTCTTCGATATCATCATCTATTATAGTTGTATCCCTCATTTTAGGTAAACAACAACTAACCGGAGAAAATCTATTTTCTTTCATGAATTTTACTTTGGAAGAAGACATTCTGAAATACAATCTTGCAAACTTCTTACAAAGATAGCTCTTTTAAAATGCGGAAGCTCAAATGAATTACAAAGCCAAGGATGTTGTGAAACTCACTGTGTTCCTACCTTTCGAGAAAGTTACCTCACAGCTCCCAAAATGCCTCCAAAAGATAGCAGAACAGAATGAAGAAACGTAAAGAGAGGGAAAAATAAATACACATTTGCTTCGCTTCCCATCACTTCATGAAAAATTGTAATAAATTCACTTTCACGTTGCAATAAATGATAACAGCCCATTTCCCACACTTTCATTTAGTAAGAAAATCTCCTCAGCTAAGGTGGCACCACTCTTCCCATCATATCAATCATTTCAATGTCAGGCGATATATATTTGGCTCGCGGCTGATATTCAGGTATTATTACACCTCAGGAATTGATCCTTGAACCATAAAATTTGGGTTCAAAGTACATGATTCATGATGTGTTAATTTTTATGCACATAGGATGACTGAGGTGGGCCCAAAAACTTCAAGGAGAAGTTCAGGAAAGAAAAATAAAATACGATTTCAAAATCATACTTGGGCAACTTTTTAGTGTAAAATTGTAGAAGTGCAGATTCTAGCGTGAACTTTGAACTGAAAAACCAAGGTTCAAAGTTCAAGATTAAATTCAACATTTGCACACTATCATGTGAATGCGGCTAGAGGAGGCTTTTACAAGACACAAAATATGTGACATTTTTGGAGGAAAATATATTGAACTTTGAACTTTGAACCGAGGTTCAAGTTCAAAGTTCACAGTTCAATTTGCAACTTAACATTGACACAGCTTCGCAAATTGCCACATATAAATGAAGTAAAAATTTATTTTGACGGGCAACACTGCAAAACAAAAGGTTAGAACAAAAATACATAATATAGAGCAAGGGAGGCCGTATATATGCCCCCCTCCTTAATATGGCAAAAACATACTATTTTGACATGTTAAGGAAAGAAAAGAACAAGGATAAAGCCTTCTTCAACATCAAGACAATATCCATAGACAACACCCAGTCCAAGCCAAGAAGGTCATAGCTCCTATGAGGCCATGGAAGGGATGAATGCAAAGAGATATCATGCAAGAAGTGAAAAAGTAACCCTTGTGAGGAATAGCACACTATTCAGTTTCTAAGGTGAGAGATTTATCCACCATGGAAACCCAATGTCAAACAATGAAATAGGGTGTGATCAAGGACAAAGATCCTCAATGCAAACCAAAATTTTCATGTATGATTGGATATCACATAATAGATAGATACTGCTTAACCAAGGAAAGAGGTGAATCACAGAAAGATAGAAATGAAGGAGATGACATCCTTGCCCCCCAAGTGTAGGAACAAGGATGGAAGGGGACCTATTATATCACTCACAACACTATGCAAGACAATGAGCCCCCAAGTATTAGGCGAACATTGTTTACATAATGTGGAGCTCCATAATAGGAACATAGATGTTATTTAGAGAAAATAGAATTGAAATACAACTCATTACCACATGATATATAAATAAAATTACTATCAATGATCTTCCTAATCTTATAATGTAAAGCTTGACATTCATTAGTAAAGTGATCATGAAATCTATGATATGAACAAAAAGGAAGAGTCTTCAAGTGTGGACTACGTTTCTTTTTGTGTTTAGATCTAGTAATTATCTTAGCACGAAGGAGTTTAGGCAAAAAAACTTCTTGGTCAAATTCCTTCATAGTTTCATCATGTTTTGAAGTGTTATTTGAGATGTTGTTAACATTGATTTGTTGTCAAGGATTAAATCCCAATCCATAAGAATGATCATGCCCCCTAGTGTGTAAGGGCATTTGAATTCCCTGTTTATGCTAACCACATCCTTGAGCATTAAATCCTTGTTTAACTAGGAAGTGATAACCAGGTCCATAATGAGAAGCCACATCAAAAGAAGACAATGGAACTTCAGTAGTCACTATATCCTCATTAGTAGGTTTGACAGGTTCATTGTGGGTGGAAGCAGCGACAAAGTTATTACAAAGGGGTTTAGATGTAAAAACTCATTGTTCAAACTCTCTTTGTTTCTTCATAAAATCAAGATCATTAATCTTATATTCTCCCATAAAGGTAGGAGTAAAATCCAAGGTTCCCCAATCATTGCCAGGAAGAGCATTAGAGGAAGAAGGATTGCTATTAGGAATAGGAGTAGTTTGATTTTGAATATTAAGACAAGGATTAGGTGCATCATCTACATGAAGTGTATACATCATGTTGTTATGTATAAACTTGACTTTACGATGAAGGGTGGAAGGAACGGCGTGCATCTCATGCAACCAAGGTCTACCCAAAAGAAGATTATAATTGAGAGGTCTAGGCATAACATGAATAGGTGTATTCATGATGACCAGTCCTACTTTGATAGGTAAGGTAATGATGCCTAAAGTGTTCTTAGCAATGTTATCAAAGCCATGTATAGGAACATTGTCAGGTTGAATAGTTGAAAGATCGACGTTAATCACTTTTAGCATGTCCATGCTACAAACATTAAGCCCAGATCCATTATCAATCAAGGTCCTATGAATGATACTTTTATTGATAGAAACAACAACCATAAGAGCATCATACTAATTCTGAACTTCTTTAGAAGGTAAATCCTTTTGAGTAAATACAATGTCAGGAGGACCCGGGGTAGCATGCATGCATTGTAAGAAGTTATTGATGTTCTCTTGATTAGGAGGTGGAGTAGGAAGAGTTACTAGAGATTTTTTCAAGGCTTCATGGTAGGTAGGTGAAGTTTGAAGAATCTCCCATAAAGAAATCTTGGTAGGATTATTTTACAATTGAGTTATCAAATGATACTCCTTGCTAGGAAGATGGGGTGAAGGAGGAAGAATAGGTTGAGAAGGTGGTAAAGAAGTAGAAACCACTGGATTAGGTTGAGTGTTATTCCTTGTATGATAAGTATGAGCTATATAATCTTGATCATTGAAGGATTCCATAGGTTTACCTTTGACAGTAATGCGAGGACAACCTTTGACAATCAACAAGAGTTTAGGACAAACCATTTTAGTTGTCTCAACACTACAAATAGATTCATAAGAAGGAAGAAAAGAGGACATCCTAGGAGGAGATGAGGTAAGATCTTGATTCTCCATAGGATCATCACTAAAAGGGAGAGAATTAAGGGAATTCATATCATTCTCCACTAATGCCTCATCACTAGAAGGAATCTCAAATGGAGGTAGAGGATCTATAATATCATCTTATTTCACTAAAATGTCTACATGTGTGATAGGAAAAGAGTTATCATCATGTATCAATAAATCACCCTCTTGTATCAAAGCTTCTTTGAGAGGAGGGGATAAATCAATGTCGTTATCCAAGGGATCATCCAAAATGGTTTCATGAGGAAGAGAGTAATCAACATCCAAATCCAAAGGTTCATCCCAAATAGGAGGATTATCATCCCTACCAATAAAGCACAATTTAGGATCCTTAGAAGGTAAATTATGTTCTAAAGTAGGCTCATAGAAAAGACATATATTAGGAGAAGAATTAACATCAATCTTCAACTCATCTCCATAAAGAGAAATATGATGGAGAGATAGATTAAAGTCATCTTTTTTCTCTAATATATCCTTACAAGGAAATTCAAAAGAGGACAAAGCAACATCACACATACTAGATAAAGTCTTTCTAGGTGTAACATCATGCAATGGTAAGGTAAGAGGAGAATGTTGTGTAATCCCAAAAGTTATAGAAGAATGTTTGGAAAATATTTGAAACAATTTGTGCAACATGATAACAAATTAAAAAATGCATTAAAAAAAAACTAGATATATCCCCAATGAATTCAAATGAAACTTATAAGCATGAGAAGGAAATCAAATACAATAGGGCATCTAATTCCACAAAGCAATGTAAATGTTTTTGTATTTTTGAAGAAATTTTGCAATTTTTTTGGATTTTTGAAATGTAAATGCAAGAGCATAAAAGAAATCTAATCTTAAGGCAAGAAAACAAATGATCTAACACCCAAAAGAAAGAGAGTAAGTATGTCGGGTTCACAAAAATGTAAAGTGAAGGTGAACACACAAGATAATGTAAAAGGAGATCTAACACAATAGGGCATCTAAATCCACAAAAGAAAGGAGGGTAAGTGTGTCGGGTTCACCAAAATGTAATAGATAAAATATGGATGGGGTCCTAGGGCAATGGCTTGCACATAAAAGAGACCCCAAAGCCAATATTTTACACTTATATGAAATTGTATTGATATATAAAGTAAATGTAGATGACTAATATTAAAATTAAGAAATAAAGGTACTTACCTCTGAAAAAGAACCGACTGAAAACCCTGTCAAACGATCTCAAAAATAGTTGATTTTCATAATTCTAAACTGAAACTGTGAGATCTACAAAACCCAAAAATATTTTTCTAAGATTGAATCAGGTCGATGTTGGGTCAAAATCAAGGTTGTACCTAACCAGGTTAGGTTTGAGGTTGTACCTAACCAGGTCAAGATCAAGGTTGTACCTGACTAGGTCAGGATCTACATTTTTATTCTGAAGGTCGATTCTGACTTTGTTCATGGATCTCAGAAGTTTGGTGAAAAGGGTATCCAAATCTACTCTCAGATCCAAAGTTCTGCACCTGTACCTACAAGAAAAATGGTTTTGTTTGTTGGGGTGAAGAGGTTTTCCTTAGTCAAACCCCAATTTAGGAATTAACCTTGAAATTGAATTGAAATTGATGGAATAAACAAAGTAAATGGAACAATTCACATTGCTTGAGTTGAAACCCTTGTGGAGGATTCAAATCCTTAAATCCACAAGAATGGATGAATGTAGAATCAAATGTAGGATGTCTCCAATCAATTATCTTTAGATCTTCAACACCAATCTTGAATGGATCTTGGAATAGGAAGAGGCTTGAATGGATGGATCTTCAACAAGGGGGCTCCATAGAGATTGAATCCTTCAATGGCTTCTAATGGATCTCCTTGATGAATTGGATGCTTTAAGGCTTGAATGCTTGAATACTTGATCTTCTTGCTTTCTTGCACTTGAGAGCTTGAGAGATTGTAAGATGAGATGTGAAAATGAGAGAGGAAGGCTCCCTTTTATAGTGATCTAGGGCACAAGAGGGGCCTCGTAGAAAATAATAATTAAGGGCCCATGGCACAAAACTCTAGAGAGGTGCACATGGAGAGGAAATTAAATTAAAGTCTTGACACAAAACTCTAGGAGGGGACCACCCTTAATATAGAAATAAAATAATTATTTAAGAGCCTTGTTACAAAATTTGAGGTAAGGCCAATCCCAAAGTTAATTTGAGTATTAGGCACAAAACTCGAGAAAGGATAATCTCCAATAATAAATTAGGAATCCTATACAAATATCAAGAAAGGTCCACCTTAAATATTAATTTGAGAATTCGACACTTAATCTAAGAAATAGTGGCCCCGAAGAG
Organism: Chamaecyparis obtusa; assembly: GCA_027943335.1. Lineage (NCBI taxonomy): Eukaryota > Viridiplantae > Streptophyta > Pinopsida > Cupressales > Cupressaceae > Chamaecyparis > Chamaecyparis obtusa. Next base: position 312,084 of record BSBK01008307.1, on the reverse strand, counting down.
GGAAAATGCAATATTTTGATGAAATCCTAAAACCGGAAGCAAACCCTGAAAATCTCAGAACATAGGGTCAAGATCAAGCTTGAACCTGACTAGGTTAGGGTCGAGGTTGATCCTGACCTAGTCAAGATCAAGGTCGACTTTGACCCCATAAGGTTGACTTTGACCTTATGGTCAAAAACCTCAGGTTCATAGTCTAGAATGCTAGGAAAATGCTAGGAAGAAGTGGAAAATGGGGTAGAACAGGGGAAAAGCTAGATCCAAGTTGAATATCTATTCAAGGTGTTCGACATGACCCCAAACCACTTACTTGGAGGGCTAAACACTCTTACCATGGAAGTGCTTCCATTTTAAGATGATACAATAACTTGTGAATCTAGTTCTTTTTCTTCATCAGGATTATCTTCTTTAATATCAATAAATACAATTTCATCCTCACTAGCAATAGAATCATCATTAGTCACACCTTCTTTAGCAACATAAATTTTTTTATGACCCGCAGGATGATATTTCTTAGATTTGTCTTTACTATCCTTGTAGCTTTTGTTTGGACACCTAGATGCAATATGCCCAATCTTATTACAATTGAAGCATTTCAAAGGTAAGCTTCATTCATACTTACTGGAGCCTTTAGGTAGTCTTCTTGCAATCAAGGCTTCAAGTTCATCAATCTTCCTTTCTCCTTCCATGATCTCTTTCCAATCCTTAGCATAGTGTTTGAATTTCATGTTTTTAGATATTTCTCCCTGGTCATACTTAATCACATTGGCTTTGAATGCAATTTTAACCTTCAAAAGTTCCTTACTAAGTATAACCATCTCATAAGAACATAGTCTTCCCACCAAATCTTCTCTTGAAATAGGTCTTATAGTTATTAATTCCTCAATAGCATAAACTTTATCATGGCAACACATGGGAAAAGATCTTAGAATCTTATCTACAACTTCATTATCTGTCAAGGTACCACCAACACATCTAATTTCATAAACTAGATTATTTATTCTCTGCAAAGAGACTAAGGTATTTTCACCTTCACTCATCTTTATATCTTCATATTTTTCTTTTAATCCCTACAACTTAGCTTTCTTAACATATTTGTCAACTTCATAAATAGTTTCCAATTTTATCCATACCTCATGTGCAGTCCTTAATCTATAGATGTGTGAATATTCTAAATTTAATAAGGCACTGATCAAGGCTTCCTTGGCAAACACATTCTCCTAGAATTTATTCTTTTCATCTACAGTATAATTTGTTAGGTCATTTAGAATAGCATATGACTTCTCAGTGATTTTCCAATATTCATCTCATGTCCCCATGCATATTAGGTAGGTACTCATCTGATCCTTCCAAATTAAGTATTTGTTTTCATCAAACTATGAACTCTCTTTTCTCATACTTGCCATGACAAATAACCTTTAAGTAGTCAAGCTTCTTCAAAAGGACTAGGTTCTAATACCAATTCTTAAGCACAATTGAGAGGGGGGGGGGGTGAATCAGTTGTGTGTACCTAATAATTTTAATTCCACTTTAATTAATTAGATCTGAAAGATAAACAATAATGTAAGATCCACAACACATAACACAAAACACCAAGATTTATTCTTGAGGAAACCTAGTTAAGGGAAAACCCTAGTGGAAGAGAAAACCCTAGTGGGAGTCAAACCCACTAGATGAATGTACTCTACTAAAAGTACTGCTTGGTTAAGAGAAAATAGATAAAAAAAAGATGCACTTGCAACCAAAGGCTTACAACCAACTCAGCAGGCACACTGACTAGAGCTCACTGCTTACACTACAATCTTAGATCTCACCCTCAGTTGAGTTCACCGATATATCTTCAATTACAATAGGGTGGACATACAATCCTTTACAACCAAACTAATAAATAAAATCGCTTATGCCAAAATAGTTCCAATGAAGTAAAAAATCTACTTCAAATGTAGAATACAAATACCAACATCTCTCTCTCACATCTACTTTGTCTACCATTACAAAATGATCTCTCATTTATACCAATTACAAAGAATAATCAACCACTAGGTCAGCTAAGACCTAAGACAATAAAAGATATAAACATTATGTTCAATCTCTATTGCGATCCAAATCAAGTCGACGAAGACTTAGATAGGACCCAAATCTTCATCCATGAAGATGCATATGTGGCATCAAGATAGCATCAAGAATTTCAACATGTTACTCCATCAAGCTGACTAAGACCTAAATGAAGAAATTCCAACATGCTACCAAAATGACAAAATCGATCACTTCAACCAATACAAACTAGCAACACTATCATCACACAATTGAAGTACCAAAAAGAAACATGAATACCATCCATAACCTTCACGTCATCTCCAATATAAAATCCAAAATCATCTTTATCTCTGATCAACATGAACACTAAAATACCAAACTTAGTCATAACAAAAGATAGCTTGTTGTACTCTTAATCATAAATAACACTAGTTGTGAACACAATGATAAGGCACCATGTAACCACCAGATTTGCAAACTCTAAAACATCAAATCCTGATGTAGTACCAAGGTGGAGAACCCCAAGATGGGATTTCTAACTTCGTAGCTAAACACACATGGAATCAATACACAAAATTGAGAAAGAGAGATAATGCATGAAAAATAATTTATTCAATTAGATACATCATACATGTTAGGCTATAAGGCCTTCTCGATTTAGGCCATATAAAAAATAAATTCAAATCTGAAAGCTCAATGCTTCATGATCAACCAAACTACTTCCCTCAAAGTTCTGGCTATAGAATTGCATCAAATTGAGTACATATACCCAATTGCACAACTGGGGCTGGCTAATAATTACATTTGAAAATGAAATGTGTGCAAACAAATATGAGTCAACCCCAATAAAAATCAAACAACCTCCAAGAAGAAAAAGAGAACATGTGAACCCAAATTTAAGTCCACATGGGATCCAACAATCATGCATCAAGACCACATGCTTTAACAATTAATGAGAAATGATTGCACACACAATCTCCAAGGTCAGCCCAGGCAAAAAAAGTAACATGCTACCTGAAGCAACCAAAAGAGTCCAAAAATGAAGGTCTTCGATCCAAACACAACACAATCAAAGGGAAAGGATCCCAAATAGGTCTACACTAACAAATGATGACCGTAGCTGAAGAAGCACATAGAAACGTGACCATGAATAAGATCGCTACGAATAGATAACCAAAGGAACAGAACATGAGCCATAAAGAAAGGAAAACTTGAATAACTCAAATAGTACTAAACCAAATGAGGTGCAATCTAAAAGATAAACACTACAAAGAGTCCTTAACAATATTCCAAGACCACAACCAAAATATATTAAAGATGAATGACCACTGCATCACTCTCTCAAATTGGAAAATAGGAATAGAATGAAAATAAATGTTTTTGGTTGATGTAAGATTGCCAAGAACCCAAGATGATCTAGCATCAGACACCTAGGGTTAATAAGACCGATTCTCTTGAATCAGGAATGTTGTGCAACTCAAGATGAATCAAAATGATCCAACTCAGATTGATAAATCCATGTAGAATACTCAACCATTTTTTCCTTCCACTTCACCAAATATTCCAGGTAGTCTTTGTTAATCCTAACTAGTTACTAAGAGGGGGGGTGAATCCGTAAATTCAATTTCTTAAATCTTTTTTTGTTTCTTATCCTGTTAATACTAAAAATATAAAGAATTCTTAAATACTCAAAAATAGAAATCTCATGCACAGGCCAACATAAGAAATATACGTGGAAACCTTCGGGTAGAAGGAAAAAACCACAGTGGGACAGAACCCACGAAACTCCACTACTGCAGTAATAAAGCTGCCCGATTAAAGGCTTACAAAGAACTGGTTAGAATGCTTCTTGGTGAAGGGATTTAATTGAGATCGGTTAAGATCTTGAGCCTGTAAGGAGTCTCCTTGTCAAAGGACTTAAAAACACCAATACAGATGTCACCCGGTAAAGGGATTTATACAACTAAACTTTTTAGAGTTCACCTTGATAAAAGGATTTATATGTGCTTCACACAATAAAAGAAATGATCTTCTTTCACACTTTATCTATCAATCAGATCATACCTATTCTCTCCTTGCTTTTCTTGGCTATTGAATCTTTCTCTCTTTCACTCTCGGTTATTGTATCCCTTCTCAGAAGACTCTACTCTTCTACTCTTCTCTCTCTCAGTGCTCTTGATTTTCAATAACAATGCCTCTAATGGATGATGACCTGTATTTATAAGAATTTTCTTATTATTATATCAAATGGTGTCGCCAAGCTGTAACTCATCCAAAAAAATGTTGTTATGGAAAGCAATTTGAAAATATCACACGCAAAATTCTTGATCAAAAATCCCACAAACTAATCTTCAGTTCACCTCGAAATGCTCACAGAAAAAACTAACTCTAGTTCTTCTAAAAAATGCTTCACAAAATTTGGATCAGATTATAAAGCTCTGACCGGTAAATCTACAAAATGAAAGCAAACCGATGTGCAATATGTTGAGTCATCTTCCTCCTATGGTTTTCTTCTAGACTAGTTGGACAAGATCAGACTGGTATTAATGTGACCAGTTTAGGTATACTATTTACCTAGCAAATCTACCGGTTCACCATTATTGTTCTAACTTGAGTACCGCTATGTTTGATGTTTACCAATGATGACAAATAAGCTTTATGCCAACAATCTTCCACTTTGGCATTGGTGGCAAAACATATCATAACACATATACTCCCTATTAAGTATCCACCTATCAACTGATACTTCCACCTTTCAACTGGTGTATATACTACCATTTCCCTATCCATCCAGTCTCTTCCAGTATCTTCCCCTTGCTCTTCCAATAGTAATCTTCCCCTTTTTGCCTCCAAGGGACAAAGGGTGTGAACAAATCATAACTGAATCTTGTTGAAGATATCCTTGTAGATCTTCGTGGAAAAAACTAGGAAATGTTTCCATGTAGCTATGAATTGATCAAGGTTGTACTTCATTTCTTGGAGAGACAATTAGGTTCTCCATATCCTCAATTGTCTTATAGTCGGGCTCATTGAGAAGTATATCAACATCAGTTGCTTCTTTCTGCATGAGATCAAAATTTGGAGCTATGTATAACTGAAATCCAATGAGATCTTGGATTCTCTTTGTATTCTCCTTAGATGCCTTTCTCAATGTGAGAGCTAAACTGGTTAGCTCACAACTATACTCTGTTGCTAAAGAGATCTTAGCATTGAACTTTGATGTAGTCTCTTTCAGCTCTTTTGTTGTCCGTTTAGTTCTCTCTATTATATCCTTCACAAAATCTTTAAAGTTTGAAGTTTTTGTTATAATCCTCCCAACGTCTTGAACCTATTGTTTTAGTTCCCCAGTGCTGGTAGCCGCAGTGGCTTTGAGGTCTTCAACCTTGTCATGAAGGATAATTATTCTCTTTTTTTCATAATGATCTATCACTATAGTTTCTGGATATATTACATCTTCTCCAATCATTTGTGCCAGAATTTATAGTTGATCAATTATGGATTCTTTTTCATCAATATCTACATTAGGAGAAAAATTATACAAAATATTTTTAACACTGGTGAGAACCATGTCCCATTTCCTCTTTGTGAGTTGCTTCAAGTGTCTTGTTGACATTTTGTTGATGTCAACCAAAGTGTCACCAGTTGGTGAAGTGTCAATTTTTCCTTTCTTGGATTCAAGATTTGCTGCAAAAGATAGCTTCCTTTTCAATGAAGATGAGCTTGGTACCTCTACTGGTTGGCACCCACCATCATCCTTTCAAGAATGATTCCAACAGGAACAAAGCCAACAAAACAACAATGTTAGAAGAGATGATAATGATTTAGATGGTACAACTAGTGTTGATGGAGTTCCCATTTCAAGTATAATAGACTCACATAAGTATGAGTTTGATTCTCTATTTGATGCAATTTTTGACAAGGATGTAGACACAGTACACACATTTGAAAACCTCCTAGAAGTAGGTGAAGGGTCAAGTGTTAGGATGACCGAGTGTGATTCCACTGATGTTAACATTCCCTCTACTTCTGACATGAGGTCTCAAAGGGAATCGAACACACCTCTGGATGAGATCGCTTTAGGTGTTGACTTGCTTGTCCGTGCTTTTGATGACTATATCATGAATGCACTTAAACACGTCACTTCTCTTTCACTCCACCATCTCGAGCTGATAAACTAGAACCTCTCCTCTCCATCCAATGAAGTCCTTACATTCCAGAATGACTATGCTCTTTCTTGCTACCTTAACGCTGTCAAACCTATGATGTCCTCCACCAATGAAGATAGTGTCAACATGAATGAAGCTGATATCAAGTATCTCAGTCATAAAATTAAGAGAAAAATAAATAGGTACTCTGATGGTGAAAACCACACTGTGGTAGTGTCAGAGTCAAAAAAAGAAAAAATAAAAGATGTATCTGAGGGTGAAAACCTCTCTGAGGTGCTCGAGGATGAGATACTTGACACACTTTCAAGTCATTTTTAGGAAATATCTTCAATATTGATAGAGCCCACTCAACTAGTAAGCTTAGGTATGAAAGCTGCACCTCAGATCATTCATTTGGCACAGTCCTTATCCGCAGAAGAGAAAGAGGAATTCACCAAATTATTTCGAAGCAAGAAAATCAATATTGCCTAGGCTTATTCTGATATGCTTGGATTAGATCCCAATCTAATTATGCATCATCTATCCATTGCACTAGGGGTCAAACCTATCAAACATAAGATTTGTACGATGCACCCACATGTGGCACTTTTAGTCAAAGTTGAATTAGAAAAATCCTCAAAGATGGTTTCATTAGAGCAATTGACTATGCAGAGTGATTTCTAATATTGTTCTAGTTGCCAAACATGATAAATCTATCAGAGTCTACATAGATTTTTGAGATTTAAACAAAGCTTGTCCCAAGGATGACTTCCCATTACCCAACATTGACATGATTATAGACATTACAACAGGCTATGAAATGTACTCACTAATGGATGGTTTCTCTGGCTACAATCAGATCAAAATTATGCCAGAAGACCAAGAGAAGACAACCTTCATTTGTGCTTGGGGAACTTTCTATTGGAATGTCATGCCCTTCGGACTTAAAAATGTTAGAGTCACCTATCAAAGAGCTGTCACCACTATCTTTCATGACCTGATGCATAAGATGATGGAAGATTATGTGGATGATACATTAGATAAGAGCATGGAATAGAAAGTACATCTTGCAGATCTAGGTCCTATACTAGATAGGATGGAACAATTCAATCTAAGGCTCAACCCAAAAAAGTGTGCCTTTGGAGTCACATCTGGTAAACTATTGGGTTACATCATATCTACTAAAGGCATAGAGGTAGATTGAGAAAAGGTTCAAGCTATTATGGAGATGCCTCCACCATGCAACATTAGTCAAATGAGAGGTCTCCAAGGTCAGTTACAATCTATCTGAAACTTCATTGCACAACTAGCAGACAAGTCACAACCATTCACCAAGACCTTACATACAAGTGTGACTTATGAGTGGAACGAAGACTGTGAGAAAGGGCTCCAACAGATCAAACAGTGTCTTGCAAATTGACCAATATTAATGCCTCCTATTCATGGGAAGCCACTGTAGACACCTAAATTCATCCTTTTAACATTAATTAAATTTAAATTAATTAATAACCCCAAATAACATTATAGTTAATTTTTTAATTAATTATATTTGTTAAATTTATCTATTTATTTAATTAAATTTATTTAATTAAATAAATTCATTAATTAATAGTATTTGAATTAAATTTAAATACTAACTTTTATAATGTATTAAATTTAATTTAATACATGTTCCTCCATAGTCCCCTTTTAAATAAATTTTTAAATTTATTTAATCCCCTCACATTCTTTATTTCTACTAAACCATGATTAAATTAAATTTAATTTAATTTAATCCTAAATCCAACCTAGATACTATCCTACACATCACTTTTTTTCTAATAAGCCTACTCACTAATTAACTAAGGTTAATTAGGTTAATTTTTAGATTCCTATATCCATTAGTCCTAATTATTTGCTCACATGTGTGAGCAAATTTCCAAAAATGGCCTTTTCAAAAATTGCTAAAAATTTCACAAACAAGGCCTTTGACATTTTTGATGACACTTCTTACATAGTCTAAAATGGTGAAAATGGTATTTTTCACTTACACATCTCTTACACACACTTACACATGTACTTGAAGTACACATTGACCTTTCACATCCCAAGTTGCTCACACATGTGTGATTGTCTTGGACTTTGCATGGCTTATGTGTCTCCTTGGTGGCACCTATGTGGATTCCACATAGATGCCACCTCACCCCAGCCCTCCAAAATCCTATAAATAGGACCCTTGTCTCAAGTAAAATAAATTCCTTTTTGCATTAGAGTTATTATGCTAGTATAAGTTTAGAATTGTTCTCAGAGTTTTTACTAACCATTTGGTAGTTGTTAAATTTTCATTGTAGACTTAGTTTCATTCCATGCTTTTAGCTTCATTAGTTCTTGTTACTTGCATGCCATTGAGCTTGAGGATTGCTTTCATAGCTCCTCCTTGAGATTCTTTGACCTCTTGCATTTGAGTGCTTAAAAGTTTCTTCTATAGCTTCTTCTTGAGCATCTCAATCTTCATTATACTTGCATTATAGTGGGATCTATACTTGTGTTGGGAGAGCACACCCACAAATATCTCTAAGAGTTGAAATCAAGCAACTCTTAGGTGTACTTGCTTATTGCTCATCGAAGGTTGTGATGAAAATTAGTGTTTTTTATAAGTTTATGAACATGATAAAATAGATTTGATTATTCTTTTTATCATTAATGTTTGCATGTTTGAACTTGTTCTTAACAGGTGGATTTTCATCATATACATTTTGGTACGCCCGGTGGGACCCCAATCCATTTACTAACTATTTCTCTTGATTTTGTGAAGGTTTCTCGTGAATTTTCTAGACAGGCCTCTCCGCATGACCAAAGGCATCTCCACCTGGAAACAAGCATCTCTGCACATAGGCATCTCTGCATGTCATCAAGCATGTCCACCAGAAAGAGTTTTTCTCTCATTTTAGTTTTTTTTAATCAGCAAAACTTCTATTTGGAAACCACATTAAGGCTAATGATCATTAGTAAAACACCTAATTGTATCTGCAAATGAAGAAAAATACATGAAGCTAATGAAATATTTGTTTTTGTGCAGATAGGTGTCTCTGCATACACATAGGTATCTCTGTTATAAGAGGGAGTTTTCCTTTGTGTTATTTTTTAAGCTGATTAAGTAAATTTTTTTGACATTAAGGTTAAAAATCACTATATTTTCGTCATTAGAAACCTTTCTATGCATTTAAGACTTAGTGAGAGGATAAAAATTTCAAACATTGGTGTTTAACTTTTGGTTTTGTGGAGACATGCATCTTTTCTTGTACATAGGCATCTCTGCCTGTAAACAAACATCTCTAATAGATAGACATCTCTACCTGTACACAGGTGTCTCTGCCTGGAAATAGGCGTCTCTAACAGAAAGGCGTCTCTGCCTAATTTCTGCATGTTTCTATAGTATCTTGCACTTTGAGTTTTCTGATTTGAGTTTTCTGATTTGAGTTTTTGGAAGATATTGACATTTTGTGACTTCTAACAGTAATTTTGCAGAACATTGACCAAGATTTGACCACTCTAAGACTACTAGCTTATTCGTTTTGCAGGACATTGTTAGAAGACCAAACACACTAAACTACTTATCAAAGTTGTTTTGTAGGTTGCCAAGGAGATTCAATCAAACATTATGTTTTCTTAATGATTTCTTAGGCACCTAACATTAAATAGGAAGTCTTTTTCTATAGATAATGATTCATTAGATAGGGGAATATGCTCTTTTCTCCAAGTGAGAAAATCAGACACCCAGAACCTTTTGAATGGTTGTCTTGAAGAAAAGACTTGGAATTAATCATTTGTTTGGTGTGTTTGGGAGAAAACCTCATTGGATAGGAGATTATGCTCTTTTCCCCTTGGGGGAAAATCAGAAATCTAGACTCCTTGGGGCCAATCCATGCATTTACTTTCAATCCTTTAGATGGGCTTGCCAGTGAGGTAAAAATATCCTGGGAATGACCCATGTGAGAACAAGGTGTTAGCCCACCACTCCAACTCACGTTAATGAAATTTTCTTTTTGGGGTTAAAGCCTCGGAAGTCGGATGACATTTGAGCTTATACATGGCTCTCACCTAGCATTTAGTAGGGCCTCATGGTCTCAATCATGTTTACATGACTACTTGTGTCAAGGTGCTTTGTGGGGCTATATGTCCTAGTCACGCTTGTGCAGACACAAAGAATATGTTTGAATAAAGATCCTTACTAAAATCCATTAGTTAGAAGCCACCCGGTTCACCTCCGAAAGGTTGATAATCTATGTGTGAGGAGAATAGTAATCTCCCCAAGACACTCACCATATCGAGCCCCCTTCAATGTTAACACTCTGATAATACGACATCATGGAGCCATTGTGTTCTTGGTGATGGCCGTATTCTAAGGAGTTGTTGGGTGTGTTCCTAAGTCAGTGAGCAAAGGTTTTCAATCTCAACCAACTTCCTTTTAGGGATAAAGAGTGTTCTTGTTACTTTCATTGCAAAAACAAATTTGTACACTTGAATCCCGCAAGGTTACTTTGTCCCTTGCATGACTATTTTTGACAAATGTGCTTGTAACCCAAATGTTTGATGTATGTATAAAATCAGTTCTTGCCAAGAACATCCTTTGATCTATTAAGATATTGTCCTCAAGTCATGACAGATAGTGTTAAACATAAGAAAGAAAAACTCCCAGTTGCAAAAGTCCATAGAGAGAAGAAAATCATCGATCAAAGGATTAAAGCCAACCAATCTTATTTGAAACCCATTCAAGAATTTTTAGAGGCTGTTGAGAAATTAGATAAAATCACTTACAACAATCAGGTTGCTAATTTTGTTGCCAAGAACAAAGTGAACATGGTCTTTGTCACTTGGGAATCCTATGACTAAGTACCTTTGACCTTCATTCCTCATCTTCTTCAAGTCATTCATCCCTTTCTCATCTTTTAATATCCCTTTCATCATCCACATCCCAAAACATTAGGAGCATTAATCAAAATCTTGGACTTTAAATCAAAATCAGATCAATCCATCTTTCACACCTTCATCAAGCCATAGGGTGAAAGAATCATTCCAATAGTGTCTCATAGACCTTAATTCCAAAGCAAACATTAATCCCTTACTACTTTGAGAAGTGAGTCTTTCTCTAGTAGTCCTAATCCAGTCCTATTTTGTTTGGGGATCATCAGTTTATCACCCAAACACAAGAAGACTTTAAATCAAAACCAATCCTATGTTTGCATAATCACAAGGTCTTGTTTCACCCAGGTTTGTTCCAAACCTTTAAATCCAATCAATCCTTGAGGCCTAGTTCCTCTTTAATCCAATTTCATCAATCAATCTAATCCTAAATCAAATCAATCAGTCCAATTCAATCAATTCAATTAATCATCAAGACCTAATCATTAGTCCAAGTTGCTCCTAGTTCACCAAATCCTTTTCTTTCCATACCTCATCAACTATTCACCCTTCTTCACGATGAACTACAACTGATTTAGATCCTGATTGAAGAATCTGTGATTTTAGATCACCAAGCTGATTGATTAGATATGTAAGATGATTAAATTAGTATTATGTTGTCATTGATGTCAACTAGTTTGACAACACTTATCTTGTAAGTTACTATACCGAAACATCTGTAGAAAAGGAGTGAAAGAGATGAAGAACAAAAATATCTACATGAGGAAGATGGATATGACAGATGAGGATAAAGAATACATTGAGTAACTTGCTGATGAGTCTATGACCTTATGTTATTGACTTGATTATGTTGCATTCATCTATGATAAGGAAAAGAGATGAAAGACACAAAGTAGTGTTATCGGTTGATGAATCATTTCAGTATACAGCAACAAAGTGTAGTGTATACCGAGCACAGTGTAAACTGAGCTTGTGTTCACAGACGCATTTCTTTGTTAACCAAGAAGAACAGAGGAACTAAATGACTAGCTTAGCCGACAAGATTGATGAGCTGGAAAGTGTATGATTTCAAGGTAACAAATAATGTATGTTACACAGATTGATGACTAAAAAAATTGAGGAAAGATCTAAAGGATGAGAATCAAACGTGTTATTGACACAAGTGTTGAGGTATGTTTAAGAGGCAAAATCAATGAAGATGATTAAGCGGAAAAATCTAATGGAGCAGAAGAAAATGAATTACATGTCTATATAAGAGACTGGAGATTTCATAAGTGGATGTGATGCCGAAAGAATAGGAAACTACAGAATCATTGCGTGAACAAGTTTTCATGAATTCTAATTATACTGGTTAATGAGAACCCTACTGTAGAGCATTAGCGAGTGACAGAGAGTAATTACCGATGGATAGTAAGTTAATATATTGTTGAATTAGAAATGTTACATTGATTAGAAAGACTTGTATGAGCTGAATATTGATCTGTATATCTACAATTGAAGTTGTAATAGATCAGATCACCTATTGTTACATATTTAACCATTTTACACAGTAAAATCTCTTAACCGAGTGGACTAAGAAAGTCTTATTATGTATCATTCATAGAATGAACATTGTTATCCTGTCCACCCCAGAGTGACTATTGGTTGGATGATAACGGTTGGTCTTAATCCTCTAACAAGCTCACACCTAACAGTGTGTTTGTAACCTTTAACAGGGTTGGGTCTTCACCGACCTCACTTTAGAAGAGTAAATATTTTGGGTTGCCGGTCCCAGGTGGTTTTTACCTTCACAGGGTTTCCACATTAAATCTCTTGTGTTATGTGTTGATTGTGATATTTGTTTGATGTCATATTTGCATGTTGCATATTTGATTTGATTGATAAATACTATATGTTTTAGATAGTTAATCGGTAAATGCACAGACATTAAAAGTATTTTAAGTTACCGAGCAAAAAAAGTTTTAAGTATTTGTTTTTTGTATTATACATATTGTATTGGGACAGTGATTAACTAATTCACCCCCCTCTCAGTTATTATAACAATTGGTATTAGAGCATTGGTTGCTTGGAATAGATTTTTAAGGACTTCAGTACAAAGATCTCAAAATGTATAAGAGGGAAGTGCCAAAGCTAAACAAAGGGAACTTCGCAATATGGAAAAGCCAGATGAAGTTGCACATATTTGGAATTGGGAATTCTGCACTAGAATTAATGGAGAATGGCTATATAGAACTGACCCCTGGTCCCCTGACACTTGATCAACTAAAAGATAGGCATGAACACAATGTTACTATGATGGAGATTGCTGCTACCTCTACTGATGCCGAATTTGAAGATATTAAAAGTTGCACTACTACACAATCCATGTGGGATAAACTTTCTCAAATTTATAGTGGAGATGCGAATGTCAAGAGAGCAAGAGTCGAAAGCTTAAGAGGCAGATTCAATGATATGAAGATGAAGGAAGGTGAGAATATTGTGCAATACACAAATGGACTGAAAGAGGTAGTACATGCTATTAGAGCATCTAATGGAGTTATTAATGAAGACACTATGGTAAGAAAAATTCTAAGAACCTTATTGCCTATCTATGCCATCAGAATATTTGCAATTCATGAAAATAGGTCAGCACCTAACAACACACTCACTCTTGACAATCTGATTGGAAAGCTTACAACATTTGAACTGAACAACTAGATAATAGTGTTGTGCCATCTATTGAATCCACTTTCATGTCTTCTCTAAAGATTGGTAAGTCTAGCAGGAACAATAAAAATGATGATAGTGATAGCAATACTGATGATGAGCTTGATGAACTTGAAGCTCTTATGGCTTGAAGGTTACCTAAAGGTAAATGAAGGTATAGAGGTAAGTTACCTTTAGCATGTTTTAACTGTAAAGAGGTTGGCCACATCACTGCTAGATGTCCACATAAGAAAGATGATGAAAGAACCAAAGACTGATCTGAAGGAAGCTATGGGAGAAGAGTCAATAGAGGCTACCGACACAACAAAGACAACCGAGATAGTAATGACAAAGGAAAAAAGGTATGTTACATAGCTAAAGATAATGAATCTGAATCTGATTTTGATGATGATGTAGAAGTTGTATTTGTTGCTATGAAAGATAACTCTGAGGAAGAATATAAACATGTAGAAATAGCACTGATCTCTAAAGTTAACAAGAATGATACATGGATCATAGACAGTGGCTATACACATCACATGACAGGTGATGAAGATAAATTTGATAAACTTGAAGAATACGATGGAGGATCAGTTAAGATGGGTAATGACACACCTTGTATGGTAAGAGGTAAAGGATCCTTGATGATAAATGATAGGATAAAATGTGATAATGCTTATTGGGTAGATGGACTAAACTATAACTTGTTAAGTGTGGCACAACTGAACAATTCAGGTCACCGAGTTGCTTTTGAGAGTAAGAAAGTGAAAATCTTTGATGATGGAGGAAGATTAGTTAAATAGAGCACAATCAAGAGGTAATCTATTTTATCTTGATACTAATGAGTCTTCTTGCTTGATGATGAAAAATGAAGATGCTTGGTTGTGGCATAAAAGGTTATGCCATGTGAATTTTGATAACATGATTAAGATCAGTAAAAGGAAAAAGGTTAGAGGTCTACCTAACTTGTCAAAAATAGATCATGTTATGTGTCATGAATGTCAAAAAGGTAAAATGACTAAGTCTAGTTTCAAAATCAAGGATTATTCAACAAAGAAGATAATTGAGTTGGTTCATACCGACTTGTGTGGTCCTATGAGAACTTAGAGTTATTATGGTGATAGATACTTTATTCTTTTTGTTGATGACTATACTAGATTGATGACTGTTATGTTCTTGAAATAAAAATCTGAAGCATTTAAGATGTTTAAGTGGTATAAAGCTAAGGTAGAAAAAGAGACTGGTAAGGAATTGAAATTCTTAAGATCTTATAGAGGAGGTGAATTTATCTTTGATGAATTTACTAATTTCTATCATGAGCATGGTATTAAAAGATAGGTCTCTGCACCAAGGACACCTCAGCAAAATGGCATTGCTGAAAGAAGGAATAGATCAATAGTTGACTATGCTAGGACACTGATGTTGCAAAAGAAAATTTTCCCAGACATATTGGAGAGAAGATGTCAGCACTGCAGTCTATGTTCTTAACCGAGTTCAACTAAAGAAGGACACCAAAAAGACACCCTATGAGTTGTGGTTTGGACTCAAACCGACTGTAAGTTATTTCAAAATTTTTGGAAGTAAATGCTTTATTCTGAAGGATGAGAGAAATGGTAAATTTTACTCAAAAGGTGATGAAGGGATATTTCTAGGATATTCCACTAAAAGTAAAGCATATAAATGTCTTAACAAGGTTACAAAAAAAATGATTGAAAGTACTAATGTCCGAGTTGATGAGTTTGATGAAAAGAACATAGAGGAAAGTACAAAGGAACCAAAAGACTATGATAGATTCACTTACATTGAATAGCTAGAGTATCTACCAAAGCCACAGCCTGTGATAACCGGTCAGCAAGAAAATAATACCGAGGAACAGGAAAGAGAAACCGATGAGCAAGATGGACCTATCGAGTAAGAAAATGAACCTGCACAGGATGAACAAGGAAGAAGAGACATAGTACTGGAAAGATTTGTCAGGAGACATCATCTCGAGACACAAATTATTGGAGACATACAAGCTAGCATGCAAACAAGGAGCAAAGCAAGACAAGGTACATGTCTAGTTTGTGATTATGAACCAAAAGATGTAAAATTTGCATTAGAAAATGATGAATGGGTTAATGCAATGAAAGAGGAAATAGAACAGATAGAGAAGAAAAAAACTTGGACCTTAGTACCCTGACCTAAAGATAAGAATGTTTTCGATACTAAGTGGATATTTAGGAACAAGCAGAATGAGAATGGAGAAGTAACAAGAAATAAAGCTAGATTGGTATGTAAAGGATATGCACAGGAGGAACGAATTGATTATGGTCAAACATTTGCACCTGTTGCTAGATTCGAAGGAGTCATAATGCTACTTGCATATGATGTACACAAGAAATTCAAAGTTTACCAAATGGATGTTAAATCAACATTTCTGAATGGAATACTTGAAGAAGAAGTCTACATAGAACAACCTGAAGGATTCGTTGATCCAGAAAAGAAAGATATGGTATGTAGATTACATAAAGCTTTGTATGGTTTGAAGCAAGCACTGATAGCTTGGTATGAGAGGCTGCATACTTATTTGTTAAGTATAGGATTTGTAAGAACAAGTGAGAACAACAATTTGTATATGAAAGGAGATACTGACGATACTATTCTTATTGTTGAGATATTTGTGGATGATATTATTTTTGGAGGTCAAGATCAAATTTTTAAATCTTTTTTTGATGAAATGAGGAATGAATTTGAGATGTCTATGTTCGAAGAGATTAAGTTATTACTAGGACTACAAGTGATTCAACATAATGATGGTATATTCATCTCACAATCCAAATATATCAAGGAAGTATTGAAAACATTTGGCATGGAAGATGCTAAACCTATGGGAACACCGATGGCTACTGGATGTAAACTGACCAAGGAAGATGAAACTACAGAGGTAAATTAGACACTGTACCGATCTATGATTGGTAAGTTAATGTATGTAGTTCACAGTAGACCAGATATAGCACATGCTGTGGGAATAGTTGCTAGATTTTTTTCTAACCCTAGAGAATCACACATGATTGCTACTAAAAGAATCTTAAGATACCTAAAGAAAACATAGGATTATGGATTATGGTATCCTAAGGAAGGCAAGTTTGAACTGAAGGTATACACTGATGCTGATTGGGCTGGAAATGTGGATGATAAAAAAGTACCATCGGAGGAGCATTTTTCTTTGGCAAAAGACTTGTTACATGGACAAGTAAGAAATAAGCTTGTATTTCTTAGTCTATAGCTAAAGCAAAGTATGTTGCTACTGCTACAAACTATTCAAATATTGCATATATTAAGCAAGTTTTGGAAGGTATGAATGAGATAATCACTGAGCCGATGATTATATACTGTGATAACACAAGTACAATAAACATTTCAAAGAATCCAGTGATGCACTCTAAAACAAAGCATATATCAATTAAGTATCACTATTTGAGAGAACAAGTATAGGAGAAGCAAGTTAAGCTAGAGTTTGTTACATCAAAAGAACAACTTGCAGACATATTTACAAAAGCTCTACCGAAGGATACATTTCAGTACTTAAGGAATAGACTTGGGGTCCGTCCCCTATCTACCGGTCACTAATGTGATCTGGATGTTGCATCAACCTAATCTTATCAAAAGATCATTCATGTTGATGCAGCATAGTTCACACTTTGGATCATGTCTAAGGTTGTGAAAAGTTGGAGAATTGGAATAGATTGGCATATCAATATACAGAGATATAGAGAATGCATTGGACAATAGAGAGTTACTTGGTTATTAAAGAGATGCATGTTTATTTGTTTCTTTGGCATTGTTGTCAAATGGAGAGATAAATAATATGAAACAATATACACCGATGAGAACTATCTAAGGGAGAGACAAAATTGAAGAAAGGGAGAGACAAAATTGAAGAAAGGGAGAGCACTGAAGATCAGTTACTGAGAACAAAAGAAGGAATCTGAGAGCTGAAAAGATCTTATTTTTAGAATGTTAAAGCTGTATTTGTAATGCTGTTGAGTAACGTAGTGATTAAACATATTAAGCTAGGGAGAGCTTGTACAACATTTGTTCACAGACTTGTAGAATACATGTTTGGTATGTGTATGGTATATTTCATATTACTTGAGTTGCCATCAATGCCAAAGAGAGAGATTGATGAACTACAACTGATTTAGAACCTGATTGAAGAATCTATGATTTTAGATCACTGAGCTGATTGATTAGATATATAAGATGATTAAATCAGTATTATGTTGTCATTAATGTCAACTAGTTTGACAACACTTATCTTGTAAGTTACTATACCGAAACATCTGTAGAAAAGGAGTGAAAGAGATGAAGAACATAAATATCTACATGAGGAAGATGGATACGACAGATGAGGATAAAGAATACATTAAGTAACTTGCTGATGAGTCTATGACCTTATGTTATTGACTTGATTATGTTGCATTCATCTATGATGAGGAAAAGAGCTAAAAGACACAAAGTAGAGTTGTCAATTGATGAAGCATTTCAGTATACACTGACGGAGTGTAGTGTATACCGAGCACAGTGTAAATTAAGCTTGTGTTCATCGACGCATTTCTTTGTTAACTGAGCATAACAAAGGAACTAAATGACTAGCTTAGCCGACAAGATTAATGAGCTTGAAAGTGTATGATTTCAAGGTAACAGATAATGTTTGTTACATAGATCGATGACTAACAAAATTTAGGAAAGATCTAAAGGATGAGAATCAAACGTGTTATTGACACAAGTGCTGAGGTATGTTTAAGAGGTAAAATCAATGAAGATGATTAAGCGACAAAATCTAATGGAGTAGAAGAAAATGATTTAGATGTCTATATAAGAGACTGGAGATTTCATAAGTGGATGTGATGTCAGAAGAAAAGGAAACTACAAAATCATCACGTGAACAAGTTTTCATGCATTCTGATCATACTGGTTAAGGAGAACCCTACTGCAGAGCATTACCAAGTGACAAAGAGTAATTATCGATGGACAGTAAGTTGATATATTGTTGAATCAAAAATGTTACATTGATCATAAAGACTTGTATCAGCTGAATATTGATCTGTATATCTGCAATTGAAGTTGTAATAGATCAGATCACCTACTGTTACATATTTAATCACTGTACACAGTCAAATCTCTTAACCGAGTGGACTAAGAAAGTCTTATTATGTATCATTCATAGAATGAACATTGTTATCCTGTCCACCCCAGAGTGACTGCTGGTTGGATGATAACAGTTGGTCTTAAATCCTCTAACAAGGTCACACCTAACAGTGTGTTTGTGAATAGACGTAATTTGGAATCACCTCTATTCATGTATGTGTGTGGGGAAAATGTAAGATTCACTCTTAAATCCAAATTCCCAAAGGAGAGATCCAATTTGATCAACCAAGAGGTTAATACATAATCGAATCAATCTATGAAGAATATGAAAGAGAGAGAGAAACCCTATACTTCCCTATAGTTCGATTAAGCTTGAAATCTGAAATAATTGAAGTGCAAATACTAGCCTTGAATTAGGGAAGATCTAGAAAATGCTAAATTTTGGCTTCTATATAAACTTTTTGAAGATTCCATCGCCTATTTTGGACTGGAAATGTCAAGGCGAACAAAACCCAGAAATCTTTTCTCTAAATTCACACAGGTCAACTTTGACCTTTTAAAAGGTCAAAGACCACATTATTTATTTGAAGTTCGATTCTGATTCTATTCACATATCCTAAAAGATTTCTGAAAAGGGTATCTGAATTCACTCTTAGATCTGAGATTTCACACCTGTACCTACAATAAAATGGGGGTTTTTTGTTGTATGGGGGGTTTGCCTTAGTCAAACCCCAATTTAGGAATTAACCTTGAAATTGAATTGAAATATATTGTGCATAAACAAAGTAATTGAAACAAATCAATGTTGATGTCCTTGTAGAGGATTCAAATCCTCAAATCCACAATTAGGAATGCTTCAATGGATGTAGGATGTCTCCAATCAATGGTATTTTGATCTTCAACACCAATCTTGATTTGATCTTTGCATATGAGAAAGCTTGAATGAATGGAGAAGGATGGATCTTCAAGGGGGCTCCAAGGAGATTGAATCCTTCAATAGCTAACAATGGAACTCCTTGATGGATGAATGCTTGAAGACTTGCTTGCAGTTGAGAGCTCTAGATGCTTGATTGAGAAAACTTGATGTTGGAGTGATATGAAAATGAGAGAGGAAGGCCTCCTTTTATAGTGATCTAGGGCACACTCCTCTAAATGGGCCACCTTGAAGAATTAAATCCCAATTAGGTCCACACCTTTAGAAAATATACCTTGATTAAATATCATTAAAGGATTTACCATTTTGGATCCCGAAACAACCGACCCAGAAGCAGAGAAATAACTTTCCTGAAAACCAAATTAGCGGGAGATGAGATTTTAAAATATTGGCAGGAAGAGGTCAAATTCAAGGTCGACCCTAACTTGGTCAGGGTTGAGTTCAACCTTGACCTAGTCAAGGTTGAGGTCAACTTTGACCTCAAACCCTAACTTTGTTAGGATTTGCAGAAGAGGTTCCAGGAGATGCCAGAAATGCAAGATTTGATATCTGAACAAGACCCAGTGTCAGGAACAGATAGAAAATCCTTGAAATGATGTGATGAAGGAATAGGAGGTCTCATTTCTGAATCCTACCTAGAAAATAGAGCCATGGAAGAGGGAAAATCAGGAAAGTCCTTAAGACCTTAACCCAAATTTCACCTAGAATGAAGAAATCAAGTGCAAAGAAGAAGCGGAAAGTGGGGAGAAATCCAAATACATGAAAAGACCTAATCAAGGCACTTAACATGACCCCAAACCACTTACTCAGAGGGCTAAATTCTCTTAACATGGAAGTGCTTCCATTTTAAGATGATACATTAAGCCCCCACTTTAGCAAGAGTATGGACTCGATGCAAACTCTTGGTAAAGGAGATCAAAATAATAAGATAATCTTATCGTAATCTAAGGGACAAAGAGAAATCCTAAGCCCCTAGGGACTCAAGTCTTCATCAAATCTTAAATCATAGATAAGAGAGACATCTCTAATGAGAGAAAGAAAAAGTGTGATTACCTCACCCAATGAGAACTTATGTCCCATTGTGAACCACACAGGAAAAAGGGTGCAACTGGAAAGATTGAATTGAAATACCTAGTGAATGTGGCTACTCACTAGTCAACCCATCAAGGATTTATCCTTAGGAATATTCTATTCCATAAGAATAAATAACAAAAGAGATCCAGTCTTAAGGACACTTTCAACCTTAAGGGATCACAATATATGTGTATTTGAAACTGGAGGGATCAAGAGATCCTAATATAAATTCATACTTTAAGGATTAGTTCTTAATCCAAAAAGAAAGTTTGAAAATTAAATTTAAAGTGCATGTCTTCCTTAGGATTTAGCAACTTATGTGCATTAGCTTTAGAAAATTTAGCATGATTTGAATTTTTCATAAGTGCGTGTGTGTAAAAAGTGAGTAGAGCGTATGCCCCCACATTAAAGTCATTGCTGACACTTTAACAGGAGCAATGGCTTTAACAAAAACATAAACAACTCCATTGATTATGTTTCCACGTCGAGATGCCCCCAGATGAAGACAAATCAAGGGAAATATCACAAAAACATATAGAGAACATGAAAGGGATCTACCTACCATGGGGTCAGTATGATCATAAGATAATATATATATGATATTATTGCAAATGAATTGACATCATTCCCCAAAGAAAGTAGAACTACAATCACAAAGGAGGAAAGATTACATAAGATATACGAAGAAGAATCTTTTCAGACCATGACATGGAGACCAAAAATAATTAGTGCTACCATATCTCAAATCCAAGCAGATTATACAAGGAAACATTTACAAACAATAGCACATTTACAACATAACATTGAACAATGCATAGAAGAATAGAGATACATATAGAGGAATTTGAACAATAGTTTTGATTCCTTCATCACCTTGTACCAACTGAGTAACAAGGATCGTATAAATGAATCTAACAACATTTAGAATTCACATTACGGGAGAAGCACAGTACAATAGGTAAACACACAACAAAGCTACCACAAAGGACAAGCTGATCAAGCGTGCCGCCTACTTTCCCCATCTCATTGTATATCATTTAGGGTAGGTGGGTAACTCGCAAGAGGGACTATATCCAACATAGTAGGAATGATAGCCAGTTCCAAACAAGGATCCTCTTGAGAATCACAATGTTCAATACTAGGTGTAAGAGTTAATTGAGATGAAAGCATATTTGGCAAATCAATGTCAATGTCAATAGTCTCATATTTTTCATTAACATTATCAGTATGATCAAGAGTATCTTCGTCATCCAAATTAATCAAAATAGGATCTAAGATACAAATAGAATCATCATAATCATGCATGTGAACATCATTATTAGTAACAACATTATGCATAGGTGTATCTGCAGAAAGTAGAGATCTTTTAGCTTTAGCATGAGCATGACACTTTTTACGACGTTCATTAGCAGATCAGTTACATTTTGATTTACTTGAAATAGGATGAGAACTAGGAGGAAAAATCGCAGGATCCTTCACAGGTTCTTTAGGAAGATCAATAGGATTATCAACCATAGGAGGAGCAATCACAGGATCTTTGATAGATTTGGTAGGAGGAACTTGATTAATAGAACTAGAAGCCATAATTGAAGGAGGTATCAAAGGTGTAGGTAAAATACCATGATTAAGATCCATAGGAGGTATGCTTAATTGAAGAATCTTACAATGCTTATAGGCTTGATATGATTGAAAAAGATTATCAGGGCGAGGAGGACATGAATTAGGTAAGGAAGGCCAAAAGAAATCCAGAGTAGCACAATCTCTAGGCCTAGAAGGTCGATATAGACTATGATTGATCATCTTCACTTCACCATCATGAATGAACTTAAGACACTTATGTATAGGTGAAGCAACAACATGCATGGCAGTCAACCAAGGCAAACCTAGCTTAACTTGAAATTGATCAGAAGTAGGAACCACCACAAAGGTAGTGCTCACAAGTTTTCCAAAAAGTTCAACTGGTAAAGTAATAGAACCAAATGAGGGATAAAGAAAACCATTAAAAGTTTGAATCCACACATCCAATGTATCATAGAAGTCGCGTTGTAAGCTTTTCATAAAAATATTTTCTTCAGTGATAACATTGACTAAGGAGGTAGGATCAACAAGACAACCATGAGTAGGTATCTAAGCAACCCTAGCAGCAATGTAAAGGGGACCATCAAGAGCCTTAATAATCTTAGAGTCATCAAAGGTAATAAAAAGTTCCTGAGGTCTTTTATCCTTAAATTGTTGTCGAGGTTTAGGTTGAGGTTTCACTTTAGGTTTAGGTTTAACTTGAGGTTGAGATAGAACTTGAGGTGAAGGTTGAGATGGAGATATAGGCTTAGCAACATGCTCCACTTGATTAACGACATGATTAAGATCATCCATCTTGGAATCATAGACAAGTTCCTGAGTAGATGGTTGAGCAATAGTATTAGTATCATGTGTAGGTAAGGGATTCGTATAGATTTGAAGGTTATGATTAGGAGGAGAGACAAATTGATTCCCACTACTATCCAGATTATCAACAGATAAAGCTTTAGCATCAATGAGATCTTGGACCTTATGTTTTAAATAATAACATCTCTCAGTATCATGACCATTCTGATGATGATATTGACAAAAATCATTTTGATCAAAAGATTTAGATGCAATCGTAGTAGGTAAAAGAGGTTGAATAGGAGGTAAAGTAATCATATTAGCAGCTAACAACCTATTCATAATAGCATGTAAAGTTTCAGAAAGAGGAGTAAACATAAAATTTAATCGAAAAGCAATGGATGCAAAAGTGGCATTATGAGATGCAACAACAACCTAATCAGTAATTGCATTCGCTTGTTTGTTTATCTTGACATAATTGTTGAATTTTTGAAACTTGTTTGGATTAGGAGCAGCATCACTCTTATCAACTGGAACAGGAGCCATTGGAGTGTTGCTCTCAAACTGACTCACTTGTAATTGATAATGATGAAGCACTGCACAAAGTTGTTGAAAAGAGGTAAATTCAGTAAGCAAAATCTTATCTCTAATATCCTTTTGCAAATTTGAAATAAACATATGTTGAATATCAATATCAGGAATAGGATAAGAAATATGAGCATACAAATGCTTAAATCTACCAATAAATTTAGTTAAACTTTCTTTAGTACTTTGTTTACAATGCATTAAATCAGTCAAAGGCACTTGCGGGCCAATATTGTTTTGAAATTGTTGAATAAAGGCATTAGCAAGCTGTGGAAAAGAATCAATTGAATAAGGAGGCAATGAACAATACCATTGTAAGGCCTTGTCACGAAAGGTTCAAGCAAATAGTTTTGCTAAAATCCTATGGTCATGAGCATAATCACTACAAAGGATTTGGAATGTTTTAACATGATGAACAAGATCTCATTTTCCATTATAATTCTCAAGATGAGGCATATTGACTTGCTGAGGAACAGGAGTTTGGATAATATCCCTAGACAAAGGACTTCCCATGTCACATGTAGGAATACTAAACTTGTTTTGAGTTAAGGAAGCAAGTTGTTGTTGTAAGGATGATATAGTTTGAGCCAAACTGATGATGGTGGAATCATTAGAGGAAATAGGAGGAGTAGCAACATTAGACACACTAGATAAAGTGTAAGAAGCTGTAGGAATAGAAGACACAATTGGAGGAACACTAGGAACTATAGTTGGAAGCGGAGTGGAATAAGTGAAAGGAACACTATGATATGAAGGTTGTGATGTAGGAAGGGACATAGGAGGAACACTCATAGGAATAGAGGGAACCGTCAAAATCACCAAAGGAGGAGTATAGATAGGAATACTAGGTAAAGGATTAGAAGAAGGTTCAACACCAGTGATAGGAGCAGTGAAACCTAAATCATGAGCCTCTTGAGTTAAAGGTTTAACATTGGAATGCACAAGATGAGTAATACCATGCAAGAGATTAACACCTTGATCACTATCATAGAGAACTTTCTTAAGAGCCTTTATAGCTTGAATAGAATCTTGACTATGGTTTTCTTGAAGAAGCCAATTACCCATTTTATCAAGTTCAGTGGAAAGTTTTTGGACTTGTTCAGGAGGAACCCTTAAAGCATCATCATCATCATGAGATGAGTGAGAAGAGTTCTACTCCATAGTAGGATTAGAATCATGAAGAATCAAGTTGTCATTGGGAATCCTAAGGAAAGGAGAAGATTCAGGCTCAAAGGCACCCATGAGTCTACGACTTCTTCTAACTGGAATGTTATAAGTAGGACTAGTGGTAGTAAAGCTCATAAACCAATATAATGCCAATGAACTAAACTAAGAACACATAAAGCATGAATATGAAATTTAATCAGCATACAAGATCAATCACAAAGGAAAAATCTAATACTAACAAGATAAAAGAAAATCTAACACCAAAAAGAAAGAGAGTAAGCTAGTCGGGTTCACCAAAATGAATAGACTTAATTTGGAATCACCTCTATTCATGTATGTGTGTGGGGAAAATGTAAGATTCACTCTTAAATACAAATTCCCAAAGGAGAGATCCAATTTGATCAACCAAGAGGTTAATACATAATCGAATCAATCTATGAAGAATATGAAAGAGAGAGAGAAACCCTATACTTCCTTATAGTTGGATTAAGCTTGAAATCTGAAATAATTGAAGTGCAAATACTAACCTTGAATTAGGGCAGATCTGGAAAATGCTGAATTTTGGCTTCTGTATGAACTTTCTAAAGATTCCATCATCTATTTTGGACTGGAAATGTCGAGGCGGATAAAACCCAGAAATCTTTTCTCCAAATTCACACAGGTCGACTTTGACCTTTTAAAAGGTCAAAGACCACATTATTTATTTGAAGTCTGATTCCAATTCTGTTCACAGATCCTAAAAGATTGCCAAAAAGGGTATTTGAATTCTCTCTCAGATCTAAGATTTCGCACCTATACCTGCAAGAAAATGGGAGTTTTTGGTTGTATGGAGGGTTTGCCTTGGTCAAACCCCAATTTAGGAATTAACCTTGAAATTGAATTGAAATATATTGTGCATAAACAAAGTAATTGAAACAAATCACCTTGCTTATGTTGATGTCCTTGTAGAGGATTTGAATCCTCAAATCCACAAGTAGGAATGCTTCAATGGATGTAGGATGTCTCCAATCAATGGTATTTTGATCTTCAACACCAATCTTGATTTGATCTTTGCATATGAGAAAGCTTGAATGAATGGAGAAGGATGGATCTTCAAGGGGGCTCCAAGGAGATTGAATACTTCAATAGCTAACAATGGAACTCCTTGATGGATGAATTCTTGAACACTTGAATGCTTGAAGACTTTCTTGTACTTGAGAGCTCTAGATGCTTGATTGAGAAAACTTGATGTTGGAGTGATATGAAAATGAGAGAGGAAGGCCTCCTTTTATAGTGATCTAGGGCACACTCCTCTAGATGGGCCACCTTGAAGAATTAAATCCCAATTAAGTCCACACCTTTAGAAAATATACCTTGATTAAATACCATTAAAGGATTTACCGTTTCGGAGCCCGAAACAGCCGACCCGGAAGTGGAGAAATAACTTTCCCAAAAACCAAATTAGCAGGAAATGAGATTTTGAAATCCTAGAGGGAAGAGGTCAAGGTTGTGGTTGACCTTGACCTGGTCAGGGTCAAGGTAAACTTTGACCTCAAACCCTAACTTTGTCAGGATTTGCAGAAGAGGTTCCAGGAGATGCTAGAAATGTAGGATTTGATATCTGAATAGGACCCAGTGTTAGGAACAGATAGAAAATCCTCAAAATGATGTGATGAAGGACTAGGAGGTCTCATTTCTGAATCCTACCTAGAAAATAGAGCCATGGAAGAGGGAAAATTAGGAAAGTCCTTAAGACCTTAACCCAAATTTCACCTAGAATGAAGAAATCAAGTGTAGAGAAGAAGCAGAAAGTGGGGAGAAAGCCAAATACATGCAAAGACCTAATCAAGGCACTTAACATGACCCAAAACCACTTACTCAAAGGGCTAAATTCTCTTAACATTGAAGTGCTTCCATTTTAAGATGATACAGTTTGTAACCTTTAACAGGGTTGGGTCTTCATCGACAACACCAATAAGAGACATAACACCAATCTTCTCCCTTTAGGGGGACATAATGCATAATTAGGAGGAACACTTCAAGCCCATATGATCACCACTAATCCTCCTAAATTATTCCAACAAATTGATGAGCTCAAAGGCATGATATTGGCTATGCAGAAAGGCGGGAAGAAGGAATTTTCTCTTGTAGAAATATGTCCTTATCCTTTTGACAAATCAATCACTCTCCAACCATTCCCCGCTAATTTTGAAATGCCAAAGTTTGATAAATACAAGGGAGACTCATGCCCTGCACAACATATCAAGGAATTTTATGTAGCAGCACAAGAAGTTTCCCACAATGATCATCTTCTCCTAAGACTCTTCACTAGGAGTCTTGGAGGACCAGCCTTAGAGTGGTTATTGAACCTCCCTCCAGGTTCCATTTCCACCTTCCATGATCTCATGAAAAAATTTGTTACACAATATTCTTATAACATGGAACATCAAGCATCCCTTAGCGATTTGTGTAACATGAAACAAAGAAATGGAGAAACCTTTGCCAATTTTCTCCAAAGTTGGCGACATCTCGCCAATCGCATGCCTTGGAAAATCCTAGATTCACATCTAGTTGATATCTTTACTAAGAATCTAGTTACAGAAATGTCATTTTAGATGAAGATGGATGCCCCGGATTCCTTCGAGGCACTCATTAAAAAGGGGAAGTCTATTGAAGATGGACTTCTGATGAAAGGAGCAATTAAACACTATACCCCTAATTCATCTAACAATACTAGTGATAAACCCAAATTCTGGTCTAAGAACAAAGGTGTTGTTAATGATGGAGTGACAGATGCTAAACACGTCCAAAATGTTTAAGAATCCAATAATAGTAACCAAGGCAATCACAACAACAATGATCAGAACAATCGCAACAATAATCAAACCAATTTGAATAACCAAAACAATTCGAATAATTCGAATAACCAAAATCAAAATTAAGGATCTGGCTATTGTGGCTCTCTAATCTCATGATATAATGGCAATAAAAACAATAATCGACAAAAACAACAATGATAATTTACACAGCTGGCAGATTCCCTTGATGTGATCTTTCGACTTCTAGTCGATCAAGGGATGATGGTTTACCCTAACACCAGGGCTTTCGACAAAAATCAACCCAAACCCAACTGGTATAAGGATAATGAATATTGTGGTTATCATCGCATAAAAGGGCATGAGATCAAAAAATGCATGAAGTTTCATCATTTTGTGCAAGATTTGATTGATGATGGTAAAATTGAAGTAGAAGGACAAAATGCCTCTACTTCTAACGCCTAGCTAAAAATGTATTCTAAACCTTTTCCAAAACATAATCAAAATAATGCATCCACATCCAAGGGCTTTTCTTATGATTATTCAACAAAAAAAATCTTAGGGGATGAACATACTTGTGGAAAATTAGCTGAAAATGATGTATGTGGTTTCAACTCACTGTGTGGCCATATTGAACAATCTAACACTCATGTAAACACATTGAATTTAAAGAGTGAAAATTGCAATGTTACTACCTGCTGCCCTCGTGTAACTGTACAAGCTACTGTCAATCCACCTGTTGTGGATCCACCTGCTGCACCATCTACCTCGACATGACCTATGTCATGTTATGACTTGCTTTCCCAACTAAAGAAGACCCCTAAATAGATATCCATACTAGAGATTTTGCATACATCCCCCATTCACAAAGAGGTCCTTGAGAATGCCCTAACTGAGTCTCGCATCCCAGAAAATATCAATGCCTCTCAATTCCAAGAAATGATAAAAAATTTGGCTGCCCAACAACACCTGGTGTTCACTGACAAAGATTTATGAGGTCTTGAACCTCATCATAATAAACCCCTACATATCCAAGTCACCATCCATAACACCCGAATCAAAAGAGTCCTTATAGACAATGGATCTGGTCTAAATCTTTGTACTTTAAGCATGATTCATAATATCAGTCTTTCTAAGGACCTCATTGATGTAAATAAGAGAATAACAATAAAAGCATATGATGATAGAGAAAGGGTGAGTAAAGGTCTCATTGCACTCCCCTTACAAGTGGGCCCAACCCTTATTGAAACTACTTGTCAAGTGCTTGACTTGGATCTACCCTACAATATCCTTTTGGGTAGGTCATGGATACACACTATCTTAGGTGTCCCATCCACATTTCACCAATGTTTGAAATTTCCACATCACAGAAATGAAATAACCATTCCTGGCGATCATGAACCCTTTCAATATTGTAAAAGGTTGGAAGGAAAACAATAAAACTACTATCCATTGAATGAATGTGTTCACCCACTTTCACAAGAGATTCCCCCCCAACACACTTCCTCTGAAGAACAGTTGTCTAAGAAAGCCAAGGGAAAATAAAAGGTTACCCAAGGAAAGAGTACCGAGTCTGAAAAGAAAGTTAGGTTCACCGATCAAGGCCTAGGGGAATACAAGTTTGAAAATGCCCTATGCATTGGTCAACTCCCTCTCTCTCCCCGGTCTTATGGAAAACCTTCACAACTTTTTCCTAAGGAAAATAAAGAAACTATGAAATGTAAATAGACTACATTTGAACATTAGGGATCTCTCTTAGATGAGCATATGGAGCATAATGTTCTTTCCTGGCTTTTTGATGAAGAAGAAGACAAACCTGTAGACATTCCTAAAGGGAAGTATATAAATTCCATACCCATTGTTGAAAGTATGGGATATCATAGCACTGGCCTTAGAGAAAATGAAATAGGAAGAAAAAATCTCATAAAAGCAATTGGATACCCCCGAGGACGAGGACTAGATTCCATAGAAACTAAGAAAACCTTTGCCAACGACTATTGTTTGA
This sequence comes from Chamaecyparis obtusa, assembly GCA_027943335.1. Taxonomy (NCBI): domain Eukaryota; kingdom Viridiplantae; phylum Streptophyta; class Pinopsida; order Cupressales; family Cupressaceae; genus Chamaecyparis; species Chamaecyparis obtusa. Next base: position 282,261 of record BSBK01008307.1, on the reverse strand, counting down.
TTGAATTCAATTCAGACACTGAGGAAGAGTTTTTTGAAGTCCCTTTCCAATATATTGAAAATGATCTTGATACTCATGTCCTCCATATCAACCAATCTAACCTTTCCTCACTTGAACTTCCCCTTACCAATCTTGAATTGATCGATTGGGACCAACAAGATTCACCACCTGCCTTAGACATATGTGATTTAGATGAGGTAGTTTTAGCACTCTTCAGACTAAGAAATCTCCAAGACAATAAACATCATATTCACTACAGTGAGAAAGCCTACTTCAATAGCCAAGTCAACTCCCTTAGTTGCAAAAATGAAGAAAAAGAAAACCAAGAAAATAATGATAAAACATCCTTGGGTGAAAACCTTTCTGAGGTACCTTAGGATGGAGAAAAAGACAAAATAAAGGACACATCCTCTAGTGAAAACCTCTCTGAGGTGCTAGAGGAGGGGGAAGTTGACTTTCCCTTCATGTCATTACCATCAGAGAAATCTTCTATCCTCATAGAATAAATAATTGCAGTTAATCTGGGCACAGAAGCAGATCCTAAGATCACCTACATTACAACCTCTCTAGATGAGACAAAACAAGAGTCCATGATTGCATTCCTTAAGAAAGCCTACATTAAATTTGCATGGAAATATAAGGATATGCCTAGACTTGACACTGACTTGGTTGTACATCATCTTGCTGTGGATCCTAAAATCAAACCTGTCAAGTAAAAATTATGCAAGATGCATCCACAAGTAGCACTCCTGGTTAAAGTTGAATTGCAAAAGATGCTAGATGCAGAATTCATTAGACCAATAGACTATCTTGAATGGATCTTAAATATTGTACCAGTGGGTAAACCCTCTAGGGGCATCCAAATTTGTACTGATTTCAGAGATCTTAATCTCGCCTGCCCTAAGGATGATTTTAAACTTCCAAACATTGACATCATAGTGGATTTGACTGTTGGGCACGAGATGTTGTCCCTCATGGATAGTTTTTCCAAATATAATTAGATTTGAATAGCAGTGGAAGACCAACATAAAATTGCATTCACTACCCTGTGGGGTACATTTTGTTATCAGGTCATGCCCTTTGGTCTCAAGAATACAGGCGCCACATACTAAAGAGCCATGATGACCATATTCCATGACCTTCTTCATGTGATCATGGAAGATTATGTGGATGATATCTTAGGAAAATCCAAGACATGAGAATCACACATTGATATTCTCACTACAATCTTTGACAAACTGGAAAAGTATAAAGTTCACTTGAATCCCAAGAAATGTATCTTTGGTGTGCAATCAGGTAAGCTCTTAGGCTACATTGTGTCTCACAGAGGAATAGAAGTTGATCCTAAGAAGGTGAAAGCCATTTTGGAGATGCCACCTCCTAAAACATTCAAACAATTAAGGATCTTACAAGGAAGACTTCAATCCATCTAAAGATTTGTGTCGCAACTAGCAGACAAGGTGCATCCTTTCTCTCACCTGCTAAGAAAGGACATTAAATTCATTTGGGACTGCTTGTGTCAAAAGGATTTTGAATAGCTCAAGGTATATCTAGCTAATCCACTAGTTTTGGTCCTGCCTATTCCAGGAAGACCTTTGATTCTCTACATCTCCGCAACTACCATATTACTGGGTGCTCTCCTAGCATAGTTAGATGACAATGGAAAATAATGTGCCATATATTATCTTAGCAGGACTTTAGTGGGTTATGAGCTCAACTATACAACTATTGAGAGAGCCTTCCTAGTTGTGGTCTTTTATACACATAAGCTATGCCATTATATGCTTAATCACAAAGTATAGTTGATAGCAAAGATTAACCCACTTAAGTACTTGTTATCTAAAGCCGCCCTGATAGGTCGTACAACAAAATGGGTCATGATCCTTAGTGAATTTGATATTGTATACATAGAATGCAAAGCCATCAAAGGAAAAGCAATAGAAGATCAACTTGCAGAAGCTCCCATTCCTGGAGATCATCCTATTGTCACAGATTTTCCTAATGAAACTATTATGACTATCACTCCCAACATTCAATGGAAGCTTTATTTTGATGGATCTTTTACCCAGAAAGGATTAGGGGTAGTAATTCTATTTGTGACACCTCAAGGGGATCTTATCCCTAAATCCTATAAAATTACATTTTCTTGCATGAACAACATAGCAAAATATGAGGCCTTGGTCACAGGGCTTCGCCAAGCTGTCAGATGGAAGATCACAAGTTTTCTTGTTTTTGGTGACTCTCAATTAGTTATCAAATAAGTCAATGATGAATTTCACAAAAAGGATGATAAGTTTCTTCCTTACTGATGCATGGTCGAAGATCTCAAACAACATTTTGGAAGCATCATTTTCCAACAAATCCCAAGAGAAAATAATAAAGCAACAGATGCCATGGCTACCATTGCTTCACTAATATCTATGCCAAAAACAAGCACACGGTGTGAATTTCTTGTCGAGAATCTTATGGTCCCTGCCTATGACCAACTAGATTCTAAGATGGTGTGTGAAATTATTGTGTGTGAAATCCTTGCCTATCTTCATGATAAAACCATTCCCCTCATGCTTATGCCTAACTAACCAACAAAAAACCTTCGTTTGTTGTACTTCTCATTACACAATCCTGGGAGACAATCTTTTTCATAAACACTTTGATGGAACTCTTCTTCGATGTTTGAATTTAGAGGAAGCATACATAGCCTTGGAAGAGGTGCATCAAGGAATCTGTGGAGCCCATTCTAGTGGTCTCACTTTAGCAAAGAAGTTGCTCCGCACTAGATACTATTGGCCAACAATGGAGCATGATGCCTATCATTATGTGAAGAAATGTGTTCCTTTCTAGTAGCATGGTGATTTGATACATGCTCCTTCTCAATCCCTCCAACACACCATCACACCTTGGCCTTTCTCCCGCTAGGGTTTTATCCTTGTGGGACAAATATTTCCAAACTCTACTGGTGGTCACAAGTATATCCTAGCCGAATACTTTACCAAATGGGTCGAAGCAATCCCCCTCACCTATACAACCGGTAAGCAAATTTCCAAGTTTAATCCTGAATTATATCATTTTCTACTATGGCATCCCTAAGGATCTCCATACTGATAATGGACCACCCTTCAAGAATCAGGATGTCTCTGACCTTTGCAAGAGATTTGGCATTACCCAACATTTTTCCTCCAAGTACTTCCCACAGGGAAACAGTCAAGCTAAGGCTATGAATAAAACCATATTAAAGATCCTCAAAAAGACTATCGATGATGCTGGCCGTGATTGGCACTTGCAACTCAATCCCGCCCTCTAGGATTATCGCACCTCCATCCGTACTCCTATTGGTGCCACTCCATTTTCCCTTGTCTATGGTTCTGAGGCTGTATTACCCACTGAAATTGAGCTCCCTTCCCTCAGGATTTCTCTCAAGAACCTGATGTCCAAAGAAGAATATAGGGTTGCCCACTTGCAAGAGCTGCAACTCCTTGATGAGAGACGCCTCAATGCCCTTAACCACATTCCTGTGTATCAAAATCTCATGTGCTTACATTTCAACAAGAAGATCAAACCCCATGAGTTTGATGTAGGTGATTTGGTCCTACAACATAACATGAAGAATCTCTAAAATCGAGAAAAGAAAGGGAACTTTGAACCCAATTGGTTGGGCCCATTTGTTATTACTGCTAAATTTAGTTCTGGGGCATCTCAGATTGCAACACCTGAGGGAGATCCACTCCTTGATCCTATAAATATCCTACATTTGAAACACTTTTATGCATAACTCGGCATTCAGTTCCTGTACAGTATTATTCAGCAAAAAATCCTAAAAATTAGAAAGAGATCCTGAAAAAATCCTAAAAATCAAAAAGAGATCCTGAAGAAATCTTAAACATCAAAAAAGTGGAAAATCCTAAAAAGAAGATAATGTTCCTGAAAAAATCATTGTTTGGTACACACATGGTAAATAGGCACCTTACACCAAAAAAAGAAGAAGCATTCGTCCAAAAGTGAAAACTTGGCAAACAAGCACTCTGGGCAAGTATTATGGTGAAAACCCATCTCAGGCACCATGAATGAAGATTCAGATCCATTGTCTCCCCATCCACTATACATATCCATCCTCATCCTAGTCCTAGTTTTCAATCATCACTTGTCATATAGCCATAAGGATCCAACCGCAATTCCCAACACGCTGAGCTTAACCCCATCACAATGAGCTTTTCCCAAACACAATGATCGCAAAAAGTGCTTATCAAAATCAACATCAAAATCAAATCTCTAAGTTATTGTTCCTTTCACATCTATTTCCAGCAAATATCCATTTCAAACAATCAATCTTTTCCCTACACGATGCGTCCTTCCTTAGTCGGCTCAAATCAATCTCATCAATCCTATCCCATTCATGGAAAGAACTGTGGACCGAATGACCACTTGGTCTTGAGGCCTTCTTTGTTGATTTTATCTTTTTGTATTGGTAGATCCTATAATACCCAAAAAATGGGCTATAGGTTCATTAACCTCCTACATCAACAATTCAAGTGAAATCGACATCAAAGTCCTAACCTAAGGCACATCTACACATTATCGAATCCTAACTGATTATCCTAAATTCTACATCGGGGAGTATTCCTAGAAATATTCCTAAATTATCATAATTATTCTTAATTTAATGATTATTTGGTGATAAATCCTATTTATCCTAAAGTTTGATTAATTGAATATTCTAAATATTTAATTAATTAGATTTAATTCTACCACTTAATTATTTAATTAAATTTAATTATCTTTATTCTAAATTGTATTATTTAATTCTGACAATAAATCAAAAATCTTATGACTAATTGATTAAATTCTTATTTAATTAATTAAAGTTAATTGTCAAATTTAATGATATAGTTTTTGAATAAAAGTTTGATTTAATAATTGACTAACCCATAAATCAATTATTTTAAATTTAAAATCAGTTAAATTGAGGATAAAGCACTTTATTTATTTTATTAATTCATAATTAATTGTGCACATTCAAAGAGCAGTTAAACTTTGAATCAGAAAATCTATTCAAGTTGTTCTAAAATTAAACTTGACTCTCTTTTGAGTTGAAAGCTGATCTCAACTTCTGATTCAAGTTAAAAAGTTGTTCTTGCATGATTTTGCATGATTATGTGAGTTAATCTTCTCTGATTTCTTGTTGACTCAAAAATCAACCTGAGTTCATCAAGAGTGATTTATGACTTTTCCCATGGACCTCCAAAGCCTTGGATTTCTATAAAATCAAGGCCTCAACTCTTCACAAAGGTCTGGCTAATTGATCCACGAAATTGCATCCTCACGCTGGTGAATTGGTGATCGAACAATCCATCTTTGCGAATCAAAGCTGTTGTGAGATTTTTATTATTTTTGAGCATTCATATCATTTAGCATATCATTGTTAGATCAATTGCATATCATATCAGTTTCTTTCATCATAATTGCATAGAAAATACAAAAATATAGATTAATTTGCATCCATATTCTACATTCAAATCTTTCGTTTAGGTGTCATCAAGGTCACTGGTCTCGGTCTAATCTGAGAATATCATACTCTCACCTACTAGAAGGCAGTAAATCGCCTGGTTAGTTTAGTTTCCATTTCATTGTAGATTTTGATTTTTGCTAACCTTTAATGTTTTACTGAAGTGTTGTGTCTATAGCTAGGTACAAAATTCACACACCACATTTTTGGCACCCATTGTGGGGCCTTGAGCCTCATTCTCTTCATTTTTATCAAATTTTGTATATTTTCGACGTCACTTTTTCATCAATTTTGCGCAAACAGGAGAAACACCGCTTACAAAAAATCTAACGATGCCTACAAAACATCTGACGATGCCTATGAGCATTTTGATTATGCCTACGAGCATTCTAATCATGCCTACAAGCATTTTGATTATGCCTATGAGCATTCTAGTTACACCTGTTAGAAAGGAAAGACCACCAAGATAACTGAGAGGGGGGGGGTGTCAATTAGTTATCTGATATTTAAACCATTCATCATCATTAACTTCAATATCAACTTTAACAGCTTTAAACCATATAATTAATGTAGTAACCAACCATAGAAAGATAACCATACACAATGACACAATAACACAAGATATGTTAACTAGGGAACCTCTTGATCAAAGAATAAACCCCGGTGGGAATGATGCCCACAAAATGATGCACTAATATGAAAGTTCCTTGTTAGAGGATGGACCTTGTTAGGAGTCTTATGAAATATATTCAGTACATATGAATCTCTGTTAGGAGATTTTGAATCCCTGTTAAAAGATTCTAACCCTGTTAGGAGTTATGGAAGACAGAAAGACCCACTGCCCAAACAGCTTCAAGGCAAGATCTCTAAACTCAATGTCCAACAGATATTAGGATTATTCAACAAAATAATATGAAATATGTTACTGTAGACACCTAAAAATCTTTTAGAAAATAAAGTTTTTTTTTATTTTCTAAAAAATATCTGATGACATCATCATTTATTAATTAATTAATTATTTAATTAATTTATTTATTTTTATGTCATTAAATCCCTTTATCTTAATTAAAAATATTTAATTAAGAAATCCCTCCCAAAAATGTTTAAATCTTATTTAAACATTATTCCCCTATTTATTAATTATTTAATTAATAAATTGACCAAAAATCTCAAAATAAATAATTAATTTATTTTTTGCCCAAAACTTGGCCAATTTTCTTAAGACCACTAACCTCTTCCAGAATCTTCTAATCCTTCTTTAATTTCGGTTAAAGGTTAATCCCATATTTTCTAACCCTAATCCCAACTCAAAATATTTAATTAAGATTAAATATTTATTTTCATATTTATTAAATATATTTTAATAAATATTCCCAAAACTAAAACCTTTGGAATGAATAAACATTTATTCATTCTTCCTAAACCAAAGAAAACTCTAGACTCTTCTAGAAACTTCTCAACCCAACCTCTTCACCCATCCTAATCCTAAATCCCCCTAATCCTAATCCTAATCCTACCCCTAAACATTTGCACAATCATAACCAAGCTTAAGACTTTCCTAAGCCAAAGCAAAGTCTCCCCTTCCAAATATCTCAACCACAAAATATTCAATGCATCCACAAAGTCATCAAAGTCCCTTAAAGGCTCATTCAATGCTCTTACAAGCACTTATGAGGGGAGTTATAAGCTTTGAGCCCCCTTTGTTGACTCATCTTTACCCTTTCCTTCATCCACTCATCTTGTGACATGTGTCACCTCCTGATTGGCTGTAGACTAGCACAATCCATGTGCTTCCCTTTGAATGAATCTTGGCCTCTCTTAAGGATTTCAATCCTGGCCACTCATTCTTCCTTCCCAAATCCTATAAATACCCCTCTTTTCAAGAGCAAATCAATTAGCTTAACTTTTATTCTCATGCATTGTTATCATGCCCATTTAGCTCTAGACTTAGCATAATCATCTTAATTTAACTTACTTTCAAGTATTTTAGCACATCCTAATTTAGTAATAATGGATTAACATAGTTCATTTCATTGTTTTGCATAAGCATAGCATCATCACATCTCTATTTGGCTTAAAATCAATCTTAGCATAAATCTCATGTAGCTTAATATTCATATCAGCATCATTTTGATCTTTGAGGCCTTAGGGGCAAATCAGGTGTTTTATACCTATTTTGTGTCATTTATGAAGTTTTCATAGATCACAATCCATCTTAAAAAGCATTAGAGTATGCTCCAAGTTCTTAGAGAGCACACCCACATCCCTCTTATCAAAGCAAATCAAATAGTGCTTGGGTGCACCTGTTTTTAGCTCAATCTGAGGTGGCTTAGCTTAGAGTTTCCTTATTTTTTTATTTTGATTGTATGCTAGACTAAAATCTAATCTTTGTTTGGTTTTGAAGCTTTCAAAATAGATAACAGGTACCCTCAAAAGCCTTGTCCACATTCTGGCACGCCCGGTGGGACAGCTCAAAAGCCTACCAGAAAAGCTTCAATCAATACGTCGGTTCATTTCTCAACTGGCAGACAAGTGCCAACCTTTCACGCATCTAGAATGTGGACAAGGCTTTCGAGGGTACCTGTTATCTATTTTGAAAGCTTCAAAACCAAACAAAGATTAAATTTTAGTCTAGCATACAATCAAAATCAAAAAAACAAGGAAACTCTAAGCTAAGCCACCTCAGATTGAGCTAAAAATAGGTGCACCCAAGCACTGTTTGATTTGCTCTGATAAGAGGGATGTGGGTGTGCTCTCTAAGCACTTGGAACATACTCTAATGCTTTCTAAGATGGATTGTGATCTATGAAAACCTCATAAATGGCACAAAATAGGTATAGAACACCTGATTTGCCCCTAAGGCCTCAAAGATCAAAATGATGCTGATATGAATATTAAGCTACATGAGATTTATGCTAAGATTGATTTTAAGCCAAATAGAGATGTGATGATGCTATGCTTATGCAAAACAATGAAATGAATTATGTTAATCCATTATTACTAAATTAGGATGTGCTAAAATGCTTGAAAGTAAGTTAAATTAAGATGATTATGCTAAGTCTAGAGCTAAATGGGCATGATAACAATGCATGAGAATAAAAGTTAAACTAATTGATTTGCTCTTGAAAGGAGGGGTATTTATAAGATTTGGGAAGGAAGAATGAGTGGCTAGGATTGAAATCCTTAAGAGAGGCCAAGATTCATTCAAAGAGGAGCACATGGATTGTGCTAGTCTACAGCCAATCAAGAGGTGACACATGTCACAAGGTGAGTGGATGAAGGGAAGGGTAAAGATGAGTCAACAAAGGGGGCTCAAAGTTCATAACTCCCCTCATAAGTGCTTGTAAGAGCATTGAATGAGCCTTTAAAGGACTTTGATGACTTTGTGGATGCATTGAATATTTTGTGATTGAGATATTTGAAAGGGGAGACTTTGCTTTGGCTTAGGAAAGTCTTAAGCTTGGTTAGAATTGTGCAAATGTTTAGGGGTAGGATTAGGATTAGGATTAGGGGGATTTAGGATTAGGATGGGTGAAGAGGTTGGGTTGAGAAGTTTCTAAAAGAGTCTAGAGTTTTTCTTGGTTTAGGGAGAATGAATAAATGTTTATTCATTCCAAAGGTTTTAGTTTTGGGAATATTTATTAAAATATATTTAATAAATATGAAAATAAATATTTAATCTTAATTAAATATTTTGAGTTGGGATTAGGGTTAGAAAAGATGGGATTAACCTTTAACTGAAATTAAAGAAGGATTAGAAGATTCTGGAAGAGGTTAGTGGTCTTAAGGAAATTGGCCAAGTTTTGGGCAAAAAATAAATAAATTATTTATTTTGGGATTTTTGGTCAATTTATTAATTAAATAATTAATAAATAGGGGAATAATGTTTAAATAAGATTTAAACATTTTTGGGAGGGATTTCTTAATTAAATATTTTTAATTAAGATAAAAGGATTTAATGACATAAAAATAAATTAATTAATTAAATAAATAATTAATTAATAAATGATGATGTCATCAGGGATTTTTCAGAAAATAAAAAAACTTTATTTTCTAAAAGATTTTTAGGTGTCTACATTTTGCCCCTCATTGATGCGATGCCGCAAGTGGCATGACGTCAAAGATAAGAAAATAAGATGCCCAAGGCTAGAATTTGGAGGAGTGAGGGATTGTGCCCCCTCAAGAAAATAACGCAAGGAGTAAACATTGTGGAAGTTTCTCGAAAGGAAACAAAGAAGGAAGGGCCTAGGAAGAAGGGGAGATAAATAACCAAGCTTCCAAGAGTAAAGATGAGTGAATGCAAGATGAGATGGAATGCAAAATGCAGGATGCAGCTACATGAGAGATGCAAGATGCAAGATTAATCTATATGATGCAGGATGCAGGGGATGGGGGGAAGCTCCAAGTGCAAATGTGGAGAGCACAACCTAGTTTAATATAGCAATGCTAGAGACCTACCAAGGTTATGAAAGAACACAAAGCCTTGTCACCAGCGTTGCATAGGACTGATGCTAAAAAGACACGCAGGGTTGCCCCAACATCACACATGAAACTCGAAGGAGGCATGGTGGAAACAATGCTGAAGAAACCACAAACACACGAGTGACTCACAGGCAAAAGAAAAAGATCAAAAGACCTTGCCCCAAATTATCCTCATTCATAGCACACCATGATATAAAGGATCATGGTGACGTTGAGTAGAGAACAATGAGAAGTTGTAAAAGATTAACAAGACCCAAAGGACAAAATCCAAGGTCAAAATGATAACTCCAAAAAGACATCTGTTGCCAAGGAGAGAGATTTGATTGGACTGATTTGATGGGGGGAAGATGAGGTCTGACAGGAGGAAGGATACATCCTCAAGGACCCACTGATTGATGAGAGAATGAGTGTTGTTGTTCGCTGGCAAATGATGAAGTCAAAGAATAATCACGGTGATCAAGAATAGTCGACAATTGATGTTGTTGAGGTACAAGGCTGGGTAGGACAAAGTGTTCTGGTCAAATGCCGCTACAGGACTGACAAGGACTGATGTACAATGGACGGGAAAAGATATACAATGGAGATGTACAAAAGCTCAGGATTGGGGATAGGAAGATCTTGCTATATAGGATAGAGTACAAGATATACAGGATATGATACAAGATATGGTACAAGGGTATAGTACAAGATATAGTACAAGAAGGATAGTGCTATACAAGAGATACAAGATATGGTACAAGATAGGGAACAAGATATGTGCAGGTGGGAATGGTGGATTTGCTTGAGGATTGTGAAAAAAAGAGGAGTGCTGGGGATGGTGGATGGGGATGGGGATGGGAGAAAAAGGACTGAGATGGTGGGATGGGGGATGGGAGTTTGATAGATAATGACTCGGTCCACTATGTATGGTGCCTGTTTGCCAGGTTTTCATCAACATACTTGTCCAAGGTGCCTGAATTGCCAAGTTTTCACCATTGGATGATTATTTTCTTTTCTTCTTTTTTTGCTTTTTTTGCTTTTTTGATTTTTTTTGTATTTTGCTGCTTTTTTTCAATTTTTATGGATTTTCTGAATATGTAGGATCTAGTTCAGGCATAGAACCTCTTCAGATGTATGATGTTGATTGGATCATTCAAAGGATCACCTTCTGGTGTAGATAGCTGATAAGCTCCAGAGCCAAAGCATGATGTGACAACATAGGGGCCCAGCCAAGTAGGCTCAAACTTGCCTTTCTTTTCTTGATTTGCTTGGACCTTCTGATTTTCTTTGAGAACCATGTCACCGACCTAGAATTGTCTAGGATGGACCTTCTTGTTATAACTCCTTTTGAGTCAATTCTGGTATGTAACCAGGTGATCATATGCTTGCTGTCTCTTTTCATCTAACAGGTCTAGCTGTGTGAGACAGGCTACATGATAGTTGTCATCAGTGGTGTAGTTTTTCATGGAGACTCGCAATGATGGGAGCTCAACCTCGATCGGTAGAATGACTTCAGCACCATATACAAGGGAATATGGGGTGGTGCCTATGGGAGTGCGATAAGAAGTACGATAGGCCCAAAGGGCAGGATTAATTTGGAGGTGCCAGTCATGACCAGAATCATTGACAACCTTCTTGAGGATTTTCAAGATAGTTTTATTGGTTGCCTCAGCTTGGCCATTTCCTTGGGGGAAATATGGACTGGAGAAATGGTGATGGATGTGGAGTCTGGCACACAGATCATCCACATGCTGGTTTTCAAAAGGTGTGCCATGGTCAGTGAAGATGGTAGATGGTATGCCAAAGCGAAAAATGATATGGTAAAGGATGAACTTGGATATTTGGATGCCAGTAGTGAGGGTGAGCGGTTTGAAGGATGCACTCTGCTTGTGGGAGGGGATTTTTGGAAATGTGGTTTCGAATAGAAGATGGTGGATTGAGATAGGATGGAGGATTGGGGAAAAGGATTGGAAGACTTGGTGTTTGGTTTTGAAAGGGTTTTGGAGGATAAGTGGAGGGAGGTTTTAGATAAGGGAAGTAGCATGAAGTGTTTCGAGGCGATGGTGGTGATTGGGATATGACCATAGCAGGAGATGGAGGTATGAAGGATGCATATGGAGGATGTGTAGGTTTAAGATAGGGATAAGTTGTGGATGGATAAGATAATGGATTTGCCTTGCCAAGGACATGAAAGGGAGTGCTAGTGGATAAGCGTGAAGGCATGATAGGATATTTTGGAGGAATGATTGGATGCTGGGGGATGTTTGGAGAAATCTTGCTAAGATTTTGAAAATATGCATCGTGATCTACAAGGCTTTCATCATCTTTGGGATAGGATGGATTGAGGGGAGAGACATAATAACCAAACTCATCATAATAGTTTTGAGACATGCTGACTTGTGGATGAGTTGGATAGGAATGAAGGATGAAGATGGATTGGAAGACTAAGACTTAGATTGGGATGACTGACAGGATCAGACTGGGATTGGATTTGGCTCAAGATTGGAAGATGACTGACTCTAGAGGAAGATAGAAAAGGGAATGGGGGATGACCAAGATGACTTTGCTAACCTAGGATAGGAGGAAAGGATGACAAGACTGGATAGAATATGACTGGAAGACCATGATTTGAGATTTTGAAAGCTTTGGACATTTTCTAGATTTTGGGAGGATTTGGACTGACATGGCTTTTTTTTTAGCATTTTGAACCAAGTGGTAGATCAGTTTGATGTTTTTCCAATGGCAAAGGATAGATTTCAAAAAAGATTTTTGGAAAAGCAATCTCCACAAGGGACAAAGCAACCTTGTGGGATACAAACAGGATAACTGACTTTGATAAAGCTTTGAAAAGTGTATGTTTCAACAATGTTTTCATGAAGTTTTGACTGTCAAGCACTTCAAACAGATCTACCTAAGGAAGGTGAGTATCAAAATCACTTGCCCACAGCTTGGTACCCCCTAAAAGGGAATACAAATGGTGAGTAATCTTGAGGTGATCCGGTAAACCCCTTGGAATCGGTCCTTGCACAAGGATTTTAATACTTTCAGATGTAGATAGGGTAGCCTCTATTTTATCAGGTTTCTAATAGTTCTGTGGAGTCTCCATACCCGGTTATGCTGACCGCCTGTGACTCACTTAAGAGCCTAGCTAACAACGCTGGAGGAGGAATATTTACCTGTCCCTAGACATTTACATTTGGCACAAAATGTCCATGGATTAGGAGATATAGTGAGTACTTTTTGCCTTCACTTTATTTATATACCGGCCAGGGGGGATACCGATTTGAGGTCGTTCTTCGAGGAGGAAATGCTTTTCTCCCTAGACAGGCCTCGCTAAAAGTAGAACAAGTGAACTTGTCCAAGTCCAAAATGTTCTACGTTGCTTACTTTAACAGGATTATACAAAAAATGTAAAGCTCCTAGATGCACATCAAGCAAGTTGTTCTTTTTCCCGAATTGATTAAGTTTGTCTGAACTTTGAATTTGAAGACACAAGTGCTTAAGGTTTGATTTGTTCTTTCTCCAAAAGGTAAACGATTTGAGCGCTTGCAAGTTCTTTCCTTTTGGGCATTCAAGATTGAGATTTGCGAGTTGATTTAAGAACTTTGAAAAGAGCTTTGTTTTATCCTTAGATCATTCAAGATTTTGTTTGAACTGAAATTCAAAGAAGAAGGAATAGGGATGCTTATTCTTTCCAATTTAGATCATTCAAGATTGCGTTTGATTTTCAAAATGATAATGACTCTTAGGACTTAAGTTTATTTTTCCTTAATTTTTATTCAAGATTCGTTTGACCTTTGCTGTTATGAATCTGAGAACAAATTAAGACAAAAAACACAGTCATAGCGACATTGTCCAGCTTATACATGACACTGGAAAATGCAGAAGCGACACCAAAAACTTGACAGGCGGCATTTAAATATGCCTAAGCGTGACCAAAATATGCATACGCATGATCTTTTTATGCATACATGTAATGTTTTTTTGCAAAGGCGTGATTTATTTTTGCAGAAGCATGATTTATTTTTGCAAATGCATGATTTCTTTCTACAAACGCGTCATTTCTTTCTGCAAACGCGTGATTTCTTTCTGCAAAAGCGTGATTTCTTTTTTCATACGCGTGATTTCTTTTTGCAAATGCATGATTTCTTTCTGCAAATGCGTGATTTCTTTTTGCAAACACATGCTTTCTTTTTTCATACGCATTATTTCTTTTTGCAAACACGTGATTTCTTTCTGCAAACACGTGATTTCTTTATACAGAGGCATGATTTCTTTATACAGAGGCATGATTTCTTTATACAGAGGCATGATTTCTTTATACAGAGGCATGCTTTATTTATGCAGAGGCGACAGAATAAGAAATAAGATAGAAAAGAAATTGCTGATGGTGAAAAATTGTCAGTTTGTAGGCATCGTTTCAGAGTTCATAGGTGTGATTTGACTACTTGTAGGCGTGACTGAAATGGCTGGAGGCGTGACTTCATTTCTTGCAGGTGACATTTCTTTCATTTTTTGTGACACCGAGAGTGAAAAAGTGTGATTTGATCAAGCTGATTGTGGTTTGAGTCCCACTGGGCGTGCCAGAATGTGGACAAGGCTTTCGAGGGTACCTGTTATCTATTTTGAAAGCGTCAAAACCAAACAAAGATTATATTTTAGTCTAGCATACAATCAAAACAAAAAAACAAGGAAACTCTAAGCTAAGCCACCTCAGATTGAGCTAAAAATAGGTGCACCCAAGCACTATTTGATTTGCTCTGATAAGAGGGATGTGGGTGTGCTCTCTAAGCACTTGGAGCATACTCTAATGCTTTCTAAGATGGATTGTGATATATGAAAACCTCATAAATGGCACAAAATAGGTATAAAACACCTGATTTGCCCCTAAGGCCTCAAAGATCAAAATGATGCTGATATGAATATTAAGCTACATGAGATTTATGCTAAGATTGATTTTAAGCCAAATAGAGATGTGATGATGCTATGCTTATGCAAAACAATGAAATGAACTATGTTAATCCATTATTACTAAATTAGGATGTGCTAAAATGCTTGAAAGTAAGTTAAATTAAGATGATTATGCTAAGTCTAGAGCTAAATGGGCATGATAACAATGCATGAGAATAAAAGTTAAGCTAATTGATTTGCTCTTGAAAGGAGGGGTATTTATAGGATTTGGGAAGGAAGAATGAATGGCCAGGATTGAAATCCTTAAGAGAGGCCAAGATTCATTCAAAGGGGAGCACATGGATTGTGCTAGTCTACAGCCAATCAGGAGGTGACACATGTCACAAGGTGAGTGGATGAAGGGAAGGGTAAAGATGAGTCAACAAAGGGGGCTCAAAGCTCATAACTCCCCTCATAAGTGCTTGTAAGAGCATTGAATGAGCCTTTAAGGGACTTTGATGACTTTGTGGATGCATTGAATATTTTGTGGTTGAGATATTTGGAAGGGGAGACTTTGCTTTGGCTTAGGAAAGTCTTAAGCTTGGTTAGGATTGTGCAAATGTTTAGGGGTAGGATTAGGATTAGGATTAGGGGGATTTAGGATTAGGATGGGTGAAGAGGTTGGGTTGAGAAGTTTCTAGAAGAGTCTAGAGTTTTCCTTGGTTTAGGGAGAATGAATAAATGTTTATTCATTCCAAAGGTTTTAGTTTTGGGAATATTTATTAAAATATATTTAATAAATATGAAAATAAATATTTAATCTTAATTAAATATTTTGAGTTGGGATTAGGGTTAGAAAAGATGGGATTAACCTTTAACCGAAATTAAAGAAGGATTAGAAGATTCTGGAAGAGGTTAGTGGTCTTAAGGAAATTGGCCAAGTTTTGGGCAAAAAATAAATTAATTATTTATTTTGAGATTTTTGGTCAATTTATTAATTAAATAATTAATAAATAGGGGAATAATGTTTAAATAAGATTTAAACATTTTTGGGAGGGATTTCTTAATTAAATATTTTTAATTAAGATAAAAAGATTTAATGACATAAAAATTAATTAATTAATTAATTAATTAAATAATTAATAAATGATGATGTCATCAGGGATTTTTCAAAAAATAAAAAAAAATTTATTTTCTAAAAGATTTTTAGGTGTCTACAGTTACCTCCTTCACACTGTGCCAAAACTGCACTCTCTGCTACACAAGACACAAATTCAGATCTATGTACTTCTCAAGTCTTCCTTCATCACTGAATTAGCTCTTTTCTTCACTTCATGCATACATTCGCATCTCAACTTTCATAATTTCATATCACAACTCTTACAATCCTCATACATAACAAAGAAAACATTCTGTCCTTTATACCACACTCAAATAATTACAAATGAGTCGGCATGCAAATACAAAATAATAATTTCAACACGCTACATCAAAATTACATAAAACTGTCAGCTTCTAGATACAATAACTTTCTAATCATGTGACCTCAAAGTTTGTGCTATGAACCACATCACCACCAATGAGTCTCAAACTTCCCTTTAATTGTGTAGAATTAGATTCCATCCTGATTAGGAGATATCCTCCGATTACCAAAAATCGCTACACAGGAAAACTACTAGAATACTGCTTCCACCAAAATGCTTATAAGTTTCATGAATAAATGAATTTCTCTTTGTGCTCTTAACCATAGGCTAATAACACACCAAAGAACATTCCATCAACTGTGCATAACTCAATCTGCAATATAACATGTGCGCAAAACAAAACTATGCCTGCTTCTCTGCTAAAACTCCAAAATAACACTGTGTTGACATCAATGACAATCATAGTCATGAATGCAACAACCACTGCTACAGAATGAATGCCAAAGGCTTCAACATTCATTCCTAACAATCTCACCCATTGACATTGATGGAAACATAGATGAAAAACATTCAATGTTCCAAAAATCTAATCATTGCTGCTCAATTGCACTGCTACTCATCATCAATCAAATCTTGCTTCATTATCCTATTCAATCTCTTCAGTAAATGTAGTTCCTCAATGTTTTTCATGATTCTCTCCCCCATTAACATCAATGACATAAATTCTATCACTATGTCAAACAATAGCTCAATGTCAAAAGACACTATTCAGAAAATACATTCACAAGAGTCCTCAATGACTTAGCTCAGATACACATACCTCCCCAATAGAGGAAGTACCAACATCCAATCTAGAAAATAAATAGGGCCATAAACCACTGGACGGATGCAACCAACTACATCATTACTCAAAAGTAGGTTGGGGCATAACCCCAAGCATACCTCTCAGATACTCAAATGTATCCTTAGGTAAGGGCTTAGTAAATATATCTGTTATCTGCTCCTTTGTGCTTATGTACTCCAGTCTGACTTGTTTTTCTGCAACTTTCTCTCTTACAACATGATACTTGATCTCTATATGCTTTGTTTTATAATGTAAAACTAGATTCTTAGACATACTAACTATACTTGTATTGTCACAATATATGACAATAGGCTCATCAAACTTGATTCCAATGTCCATCAATATCCGCTTCATCCAAATTATCTGATTACAATTGTTTTCTACTGCAACATATTTTGCTTCTGCTGTACTCCGTGAGATACAATTCTACTTTTTGCTCAACCAAGAAACTAATCTTCCTCCAAGAAAAAAGGCTCCACCAGTGGTGCTTTTTTTTTCATCAACATTGCCTCCCTAATCAGCATCAGTATATGCACATAGGGTAAAATCATCAAAATTTTCATACCACAGTCCATAGTCCATTGTTCCTTTAAGATATCTCAATATCTTTTTTACTGCTGCATAATGTGACTCTCTAGGTTCGGCTTGAAATCTTGTTACCATCCCAACTAAATGTTGTATATCTAGTCTAGTGTGTGTCAAGTACTGCAATCCACCAATCATAGATCTGTATTTCTTTTGCTCAACTTTTGGTGTTTCATCTTTACTAGATAGTTTGTCTTGTAACCATAGGTGTTCCAACTGGTTTGCAATTCTCCATACCAAATCTTTTCAATAAATCATTCAAGTACTTAGTCTGACTTATAAAGATACCATCTTTGTTTTGTGTTATTTGCAATCCCAAAAAGTATTCATTTCTCCAATCATACTCATTTCAAATTCTGTCTTCATTTCATCAGCAAACTTGTCACTACCTTCATCTTCTCCTCCAAAAATAATGTCATCAACAAAAATAACCAAAATTAACAATCCATTCTCAATTTCTTTTTTGTATAAGTTGCTATCAGTTGTTCCTTTTGTAAATCCCAATTTTAACAAATACTTATCTAATCTAGCATACCAAGTTCTAGGTGCTTGCTTTAGTCCATACAATGCTTTCTTTAGTTTACATACCATGTCTCCTTGAGTCAAAGGAAAACCTTCAGGCTGCTCAATGTAGACTTCTTCTAATTCACCATTTAGAAAGACTGATTTCACATCCATCTGATACACTTTGAATTTTTTAAATGCTGCATAAGCCAAAAATATTCTTACCACTTCAAGTCTTGCCATAGGGGCAAAAGTCTCTTCATAGTCAATTCCTTCTTGCTGTGAGTATCCCTCACATACTAATCTTGCTTTGTTTCTAATTACTTCTCCTTGTTCATTCATCTTGTTCCTATATACCCATTTAGTTCCAATCACATTTTTGTCTTTAGGTCTAGGGACCAATTCCCATGTCTTGTTCTTTTCAATCTGATCCAATTCTTCTTTCATAGCTTTAATCCAATGTTCATCTTCACAAGCATCATTAGTAGATTTAGGTTCAATTTGAGAAATCAAACATAAATGTACCTTCTTTCTAGTCATAACTCCTCTGTCCAAACTTCCAATGACTTGCTCAATAGGATGATGTCTTGATATATACATGTTAGGTGTCATAGTCACTGATTTTTCTTCAACTATAGATTCTTCTTTAGATTCTTCTCTGTTTTCTTCAGCATGACTTTCATTCAACAATTCACTATCAATCTAATAAAATTGTTCAGTAGTTTCAATGTTAGGCTGCGGGTTAGTTCCTTCATCAGATTCATAATCAAGCATTCTTTCCTGAATTTTAATCTTCTCACCAACTTTTACATTTGCACTTTCAACAATAGTTTTAGTTCTCTGCTTCCAAAAATTCTAAAATACTTAACTGAGGGTGCATGTCCAAACCATAATTCATAAGGTGTCTTGTCTGTGTCTGCTTTGATTTGCACTCTATTCATTGTATATACTATTGTATTCACTGCTTCTCTCCAAAATGTCTTTGCCAAGTCACCTTCAAATAACATAGCTCTAGCTACTTCAGTCATTGATCTATTTCTTCTTTCTGCAATACCATTTTGTTCAGGTGTTCTAGGGGCTAATAACTATCTCTTACTTCACAAAAAGTGTTAAACTCTTTAGATGTAAATTCTCCACCTCTATCAGATCTCAAACATTTAATCCTCATTCCTGATTCATTCTCTACTTTATTCTTCATGACCTTAAACTTATCAAATGCTTCAAATTTTTCTTTCAAAAATGCAATCCACATCATTCTTGTAAAATCATCAAGAATCATAAAATACCTTTCTCCATAGAATCCTCTAGTCCTAGTAGGACCGCTCAAGTCTGTATAAACAATCTCCAACTTCTTTGTAGATGTGAACTTCTTGCTAGGAAATGAACTCCTTTTCTGCTTAGCCATCACACATTCCTTGCAAATCATGTTAGTAGGCTTCATGATCTTAGGTAAGTCTCTTACTGCAAGTGTAGAACTCACTTTCACAATATTATCAAAGTTTATATGACAAAACCTTCTATGCCATAACCAACTGTCATCAATCTTAGTCATCAAGCATGTCATCTCAGTAGGGTTCAACTGAAATACATTACCTCTGGTTCTAGATCCAATTCCAATTAGATTTCCATCTTTATCTTTAATCACACAAGTTTTCTCAATAAACCAAACTTGATATCATTTATCCACTAACTTTCCAACACTTAAAAGATTATGTTTCAATCCATCAACAAAGTAAACATCATCAGTATTAGTCTTTCCATCAAGAGTAATAGATCCTATACCTTTAATCAAACAAGGTGCATTGTTACCAACTCTAACAACTCCTCCATCATAATTGTTAAACTTTATGAAATTTCCTTTATCACCGGTCATATGATGTGAACAACAACTGTCTATAATCCAATCAGGTTTTTTTTCAACTTGGGAAACTAAGGCTTTTTCTTCTTTAATATCATATTCAGAATTTTCTTCCTTAATTGCTACAAATCCTATGTTATCAGAGTTATCATTATCACTATCATTCAAATGTCTTTCAATTCTTGCTTCAATTTCTTCATCATTTGCATAATAACATTCTTTAGATCTTCTAGGCTTAAAATTGTTTCTATACTTCTTAACTCTCTTAGGACACTTAGATGCAAAATGACCATATTCTTGACATGTCCAACATTTAAAGATTTTCTTACCATCTAGTTCTCTTTTCACAAGCAAGGCAATACCTTCTTCAATCTTCTTATCTTCATCAGATTTGGATCTGCTACTACTGGCATAATCTCCATTCACACTTGTACTTCTAGACAAAGTAGGTCTGATGCTAAGAGCACTAAATGTTGTCTCCACTCTAGGTAGTTCTCTTGATAATCTTAGATTCATCTCTACTGCTTCCAATCTTCCAAGAAGAGTCTCTCTAGAAAAGTTTGGTGTACAAGGTATCACTTGTTCAATCATTTGTGTAGTCTGCCTGAATTCTGGTGTCAATGTTCTCAAAATCTTCCATATTACTTCATTCTCTATCTTTTCACCTCCACAAGACTTTATTCCTACAACAATTTCTGACATCCTACCAATATAGCTTCTAATAGATTCATCTTCAATCATTCTTATGTCTTCAAATGCACAAATCCAATTATGTAACCTAGCTTTCTTTGCATGTTCATCACCTTCAAAAGTAGAATGTAAAGCTTTCCAAATATCATGAGATTTAGTTAAACCTTTTACCTGACTATATTCATTCTCTGGAAGTGCTGATAAAAGTGCTTCTTTTGCAAGTATGTTACACAAATAAATCTACCTCATCTTTAGAACTTGTCTCAAGATTGTCTTCTTCAATTATAGTCCTTTCATTCTTTGTGATCAACCAATAACCTGGTCCTAAACACAAGAGATGTGTCTTCATCTTTTCTTTCCAGCTGTCAAAATTTGCTCCATCAAACTTAGGGCTTTCTTTCCTGAAATTCACCATAGATCTCCTTAAGTTGTTAAACTTCTCTTTCAAGGACCTGTCACTCTGATACCAATTGTTAGAAAGGAAAGACCACCAAGATAATTGAGAGGGGGGGGGTGAATCAATTATCTGATATTTAAACCATTTATCATCATTAACTTCAATATCAACTTTAACAGCTTTAAACCATATAATTAATGTAGTAACCAACCATAGAAAGATAACCATACACAATGACACAATAACAAAAGATATGTTAACTAGGGAACCTCTTGATCAAAGAGTAAACCCTGGTGGGAATGATGCCCACAAAATGATGCACTAATATGAAAGTTCCTTGTTAGAGGATGGAACCTGTTAGGAGTCTTATGAAATACATTCAGTACATATGAATCTCTGTTAGAAGATTTTGAATCCTTGTTAAAAGATTCTAACCTTGTTAGGAGTTATGGAAGATAGAAGGACCCACTGCCCAAACAACTTCAAGGCAAGATCTTTGAACTCATTGTCCAATAGATCTTAGGATTATTCAATAGAATAATATGAAATATGTTACCTCCTTCACACTATGCCAAAACCACACTCTCTGCTACACAAGATCACAAATTTAGATCTTTGTACTTCACAAATCTTACAATCCTCATACATAACAAGGAAAACATTCCTTCCTTTATACCACACTCAAATAATTACAAATGAGTCGGCATGCAAATACAAAACAGTAATTTCAACACGCTACATCAAAATTACATAAAATTGTCAGCTTCCAAATATAATAACTTTCCAATCGTGTGACCTCAAAGTTTGCACCATGAACCACATCATCACCAATGAGTTTCAAACTTTCCTTTAACTGCATAGAATCAGATTCCATCCCAATTAGGAGATATCCTCCGATTACCAAAAACCGCTACACAGGAAAACTGCCAGAATACTGCTTCCACCAAAATGCTTATAACTTTCATGAATAAATGAATTCCTCTTTGCAATCTTAACCATAGGCTAATAACACACCAAAGAACATACCATCAACTGTGCATAACTTAATCTACAATATAACATGTGTGCAAAACAAAACTATGCTTGCTTCTCTGCTAAAATTCTAGAATAACACTGTGTTGACATCAATGACAATCATAGTTATGAATGCAACAACCACTGCTACAAAATGACTACCAAAGGCTTCAGCATTCATTCCTAACAACACCTAAAAACATTCTAATTATGCCTACAAGAATTCTGATTACACCTATGAGAATTCTGATCACGCCTATGAACATTTTGATCACGCCTACTAGCTTTTAAATGACATGTATTAGATGTTAAATGTCACCTATAATTTTTTGTTTAATTTTGCTATCAGATTATTAAATTCTATGTTCTAACTCTCTATCTATGTTTTTCCCATAGATAAGCAGACACAGGAAAGTACAAAAAATAGAGAGTAGAGCTACTCAAGAAAACAAAGAGACCCATTCACATATGAATTTTGGCATCAGAAATCCAATTGTCATTTCAAAATTTTAGGCAGTTTTCCAAATTTGATTTTTGGATTTGGATTAACGGTTAACCCTAACAATTGAGATTTTCTATTTTGGTTGATACTTGCTGATTTGGAAAGCGTGAGAAAAATTGCTAAAATAGGTAAAAAATACTAAGCACGTTGCGAGGAATTCAAGTATTCTTCTCAAGTTGATAACATTTCAATTTGGATTAAAACGAACTCTCATGTGTCAAGCTTGTGTGACTTTTATTGCTTTCATATCATAGACTTCATTTTGGTCTATAAAAATGAACATAGATTTGCTTTCAGCATATTTGTTACACATAGTAAATAGGCCCTATGAACACTATTTGTGGATGATCTCAAGAGAGTGGGCTTCTTCCGCTTGTTCATGCATGCGAAGCTCTTCTTGATGACAGATCCCCTTGTAGGTAGGGAGGTTACTGAGAGAGTCTCATGTTCTACTAGATTCATGTGTCTTCAAATTTTGATTGATGCATTCTCTCTCCGAAGGGGTTGATAGATCATAAGTAGTTGACGTCATAGATCTTTGTGAGATAATTTTAGTCTTAGTATGTCGGATTAATCTGTTTGCTTTGTTTTGGTTAAAAGTGAAAAGGCTAGAGGACTATGCTCTACTCCCTTTTTGGGTAGTATTAGAAACTTAGATCCTTGAATCTGGAACCAGTCTCCATGTGGTATCTTTTGTGAGTCACCTTTAGAGAGGGTTAACCGTAGTGGACATTCCCTTAATTGGGTCAACCATGTGGATGAAACCTCAAGCGGTAATAGCCATTTTCACCGTGGTAGCAACAACCGCTATATAAATGTCCTTGTGGAGGAAATCTTCACAGGTGTGATCTCTTGTTGGACTGTCAGATCTCCCTAGCAGCTCCTGATTGATTAAATTCTTAGACTATGTCAAAAACCCAGTGTGCCTGGATTAGAGTTCGCCCTCTTAAGATCACAAAAGTTGTAGAGTTAGACCATTACTACAAACCCTAGTGAGGCCAAATTTTCATTTTTCAAGAATATGTGCGTTATTGAATTTTTTTTTGGAACATACACAAGTAGCATTTCTAGGGATTAGCACAATAAGTCACTATTGCTTGTTCATGCACAAGGTTGATTTTTCCCTTGTTCATTATTTTCAAATGATTTCTTGCTCCCCTTTCTTGCTATTTTGCATGCTTGATATCTACTTGGTTACTTGAGACAAACTTTTACATAGATCTTCAAAAACTGGACAGAAAAATTTGCAAACAAACTGATATTGAAAAATTGCAAATTGAAAATCTAAAGCAAAAATCCTTTCTGGTGTCAAAAGTCATCCTAAAATTTCATAACTCGTATTAAAGCCAAAGTCAAAGTTGTCAGAAACCTTCCAAATTTGTCAGAAATCCAATTTGCAATAACTTCCAAATTCTATCAAAACAATGAGCTGATTCTTGTCATTTCTAGTCTTCCTTGGTCAACCCGGGTCAGATCTTAGGTGCTATGACATGTTTCTCAACATCCAAATGAACTTAAATGGTATCAATTTGCACAAAATGACTCTTGGTCTTCTTTCTTCCACATTTCCCATGTCTTCCTAGTCTCCCATTTCCATCCTTTCTCCTATTCCTTCACGCTTCTTCCTAAAACTCTTCACGTCTTCTTGATTCTTTTCCTCTTATTATCTACTCTACTTTCTTCTATTCATCTCTTTTGTCACTTCCATGATAGATTCCTCCTCTTCTAGAACCATGAATTTCAACTATCTTGTTATGGAACCTCTCTTGAAAAAGGATGATCTCGAACTCATTGCTTAATTTGAAGAGTATTATTCTTCCAAAAAATCCCATGACTGATAAGTTTATGATAGAAATAAAAGAAAAATTGATTAAATCAGATGCCTTTTTTAGGATCATACGCATGATCCTGTCATGACCTCCTTCCAAATGTCTTTCATCTTCTAAGTCTTTTCATTCTTCCTCATCTTCCTCATCTTCTTCCCCCACTGGGTCTTCACCTTCCTCTTCTCCACGATCTCGTTCCTCTTCTACTTCTCCCAAGAGTCTTACTTCTCTTCTCAAGACATACCATGTTAAGCAACATGATAACCTATATGATACCTCTTCCATAGAGAGTGACACACCCATCTTTGAAGACTATGATGACTATGATGATGGACAATATAATGATACTTATGACACCTTTGTTCCTAAGAGTCCTCCATGTCATGTGCTCGTGCTTACTAGAAATGGGACGTCATATTGGAAAGATCATGATGGTGATTCATATGATTCTAATTTT
Organism: Chamaecyparis obtusa; assembly: GCA_027943335.1. NCBI lineage: Eukaryota > Viridiplantae > Streptophyta > Pinopsida > Cupressales > Cupressaceae > Chamaecyparis > Chamaecyparis obtusa. The sequence continues at coordinate 257,309 of BSBK01008307.1, read as the reverse complement.
GAAAGAGACTTTGATAATTTTTGTGCACAATACCTAGATGATCCATCTGTTTCACTTGAGGAAGAGAAAGCTTACCGCGCTGATTATAAACATCAATATTATAAGGATCTCTCCTCTAAGAACTCTCATGTTAAAAATAAAGATTACACTCTCAAGAAAGATCATGTTAATGTCAAACCTTTGTCTTGTGATGGTTCCTTTCCATCCCCTATTTCCTCCAATACCCATACATTTCCTAAAACTTCCAAGTCTTTCAAATCTTTCACAAATCCTTCATCTGACAAAAATCCTAATACTTTTCATGTGGTTTCCTATAGTTATCCTCAAGGGCTACCTCTTAAAGATACTCAAGCTAACCTTCACTTGGCTGAAAATACTTTCAATAATGCTAAACCTAAAGAGCCTAATTCTATATACGCTATAATGCCTACTTCATCTAGTCTTTCACCATCACTTCCAAAGTCTTCCATACAATTCCAACATGCTTCCTTGTCCTTAGAAGTGGCTCCATGTCAAGAGGACTCTAAAAATGATAAAGAAAAGAACATAAAGAAAGATAAAGATCAAGAACCCTCCATGTCATCCACTCCTTTTCACGATGTCTCTTATCTGCTTCAGGGTTATTTTGATCATGCATGTCCTTTCTCATTCATCCCACCCTATCTTAAGTCTTCCCCTAAGCAAGATCAAGTTACTACTTACACCGTTGCTCACTTATTGATAATCAAAATAACCTTACCCCACTTCCAATTTCCAAACATGATACTTCCATTAAGGATGGTAAAAATGGTGTTGTTACTTCCAATGTTAAGCCTATTGAAAATCAAGAGAAAAATTATGCGCTTATGCTATCCAAAGATCCTTGTCAAGATCAAAGTCTTCCATCTTCTTATTCTACCACTCCATGTTTGTTTCCACTTTCTACTCTTCCTAAGTCTTTGCAAGCTTTGAACAATCCTATCAAAGAAGGTGCTCATATTCAAGATATCCATGATTCTATTTAAAATCCTAATGCTCACTCTATAGATGCTGATGTCCTTGGTTGTCATATAGATGTTGATGAACTTGTTGATTATCCTTCTGCATCTTCCACTTCCATCCTTGGACCTCTTCGACCACTACTAAGGGCTTCACATCTACCTTCCATCTTGGGTCCTTATGTCCCTTCACTTTCCCCTCCTAACTCTCCTAATTCATCATCCATCTTGGGTCCTTACGTCCCTCCATCTCCTATCTTTCCTCAAGATCAACATAAATGCATACCCTTGAATATTTTTCATCCACCCACCCCTCTAAACCAGTCATATCCTCCTTCTTCCACAAGTCTCAAGTCTATTGAAATTAACTTGAATGTTCAATACAAGAAAAAGAAGCAATAAAAGAATCCATAAAAAAAATATATCATCATGTCTCCTCTAATCGACATGGAGGCATGAAGTCAAAAGAGATATCTAAGAAGAAAACTACAAGACAAGTATGGGTTCCAAAATCCATCATTGAAGATATTCTCTCTAAATCATCAAAAAGAAATGAAAATCCTATGGCTATATGGATTCCAAAGTCTCTCTTGAAAGAGTCTAATGTTGAGCAACAAGTAAAATTGACATTCAAGCTTCCAAAGACTTCCACTTCATCTTCTTCCAAAAACATTCTTCCATTCCATGCGCCTAAACCACAACCTCTACTATCCATTTTCCATATTCCATCACATATTCCTTCATTCATGTTTCCTCCATCCTCTCGCTACCCTTCAAGGTGTGTGTTGATGTTGACCTTGCCTTCATTTCCATCTACCCTTTCACAATCCTTCCATTCATTATCCTTCTACCTTCTATCATTTTTCCTCACTTGCCTATTCCTCCTATCTTCCAACCTCACTCGCTTTACATAAAACCTTATCATCCATTTTTCTCTTCCATCTTCCTTTCCCTATCAGCATCTTTGAGCATATCATTTTGAATCCTTTGCATATCATGGTTTATCCTTTCAAGGAGCATTATCTAAAGAGCTTGCCTTCTTCCAAAAATTTATAAAAAAAAATTAAAAAATTTAAAAATGTGCCTTGGTGAAAACCTGGAAACATGCACCTTGGTAGAAAAAGTAAATAGAAATAAATTCATCCTATGGTGAAAACCACTCCCTTGTGGCACCTTGGATAAGTAATGTGATGAAAACCTAGCAATTAGGCATTATGTGTAGTTCTTCTATATATTTCATCCATTCCATCTTCTCTCTTTGATCTATACATGAATATTTGGCTATCTTGTGAGCTATCTTACAGTGATCTTGCTTTCATTACCTTCCTGTTTAGCCTTCATATTTATTTTTCTCCATTCATTCTAGTCTTTCGCTATCCTTTTCCCCTTTGGTCTTGATCTAAAAAAAAAAAAAGGAGTAAAACACAGTGCTATGAAACCTCTTGACATGTCTACTCCTTTGGACTACATCCTTTCCTTCTTTGGCATTACACTTTTGTGACTTATCTTATGCTGGCCTTTCATTGCTTGTCCAAATGTGCTTTACATGAAAATTTTTTCCCTAGCTTGGGTACCATTGAGGATTTTTCCCTTGAGGATTTCTCCCCTTCATTCTCATTCATTCTTTTGTCTTCCATCTCTTCCACTAGCTTGTCAATCCCTCTTGTTCTCCACCTTGCTAGACATTGGGACTGTACGATATGATCTTTCTTGGGAGTTTGATGCCCATTCTATATGGGGGCATCCTTTTTACATACTGATTAGTACTACCTATTGAGGTTGAAATCCCATCACTAAGAATCATAATGCATGGTCTAGTAACTAATGATGACTACAGAGTGTCTAGGTTGCAAGAACTTGAACTACTAGATGAGCGCAGACAAGTAGCGTATGATCATCTTAGAGTATATCAGAAGAGAATGTCTAGAGGCTACAACAAGAACGTCATACATAGAGAATTTCAGGTTGGTGATCTAGTTTTGAGAGAGAATCCTAAAAATTAATCACATAGAGAGCGCAAGGGGAAGTTTGAACCCAAATGGCTAGGTCCCTTTGTAATAACTGCTACTTTTGTCTCTGGTGCCTATCAACTCTCAATGAATGAAGGAGAATAGCTTCGAGAACCAATCAACATTCTCCATCTGAAGAAATTCTATGCCTAAGGCATTCAGTCTATGGTAAAATGTCCTGAAAAAAATTATAAAAATTGGAAAAAGTCCTGAAAAAATGAACATCTTGGTGAAAACCTAGCAATAGGTGCCTTGATGATTCACAAAAAAAAAAAAAAAAGTAAAAAATATCAAAAGTTCAAAAAGAAATTGAAAAAATGAAAAATACAAAAAAATGAGAAAAAGAAAAAGTGCCTTGGTGAAAACTTGGAAACAGGCGCTTTGGTAGCAAAAATAGAATCTCTACCAAGATGGTGAAAACCCAGCAAGCGGGTGCCACTTGTTTCAAAATGATCCATCTATCAGTGCAATCTTGGTCTTTCCCAGCTTTCAGTCTTGCTTTAGTTTGTACATATCTCTTGGTTTGTTCCCGCATTCCTATTTTCAATAAATCGGTCTGTACACCAATCAGCTCAAGCATCTATATCCTATCAATGCTCAAACTTGGGGGCAATCAATGTCATATCCTATGGCCTCTAATGTATCCTAGATAAGTCATATCCAGTTAGATTCCTTTGAAGCTTCCTTTGAGTCAATCAGTCAGTCTCATCTCCAGAAAATATTTTGCAACTACAACAATGCAATCAAACATAAACTGAAAATAATTTATGCTTTTTACATGCTTTTATCTCCTTGTATGCTTATTGATTCACATTGAGATTTTTGCATATTGTGTCCCTTTGAGCTCTTCGATGATGTCCTTTACATGATTTAGAGAGTGATGACTGGGGCATAATCTTTTCTTTGTCTTCTGCTTGTATGTGAAAATCTAACAACTTTGGAAATTCTGGATTGAAATGGTGTCCATCTGTAAGAGCCTCTATCTTGAATTGGATGGCCATGAGTACCTCGACCATTGATATCCAGAAAATTCAAGGAATTTTGATCTAACTATTGTCATTTGAGTGAGTTCTTTCTCCTACTATGAAACACGATCTTGCCTAAGGAGGTGAACGATAAAGGGTCAGTATGGGTAATTCACACTGAATTTAGAATGATCTCTTGACTGTTTGATGTGTTTGTAAATGCAAGGCATATTTAGGTCATCAAGACACTTTTGTTTTGGTGCTTATACAAATTGCTATATCAAAATGGATGGGATATTCAGGTCATCCCGACATTTGTGCGTTGGTGCTTATATCTAATCTAACATTCCAAAAACAAAATCAATATTCATATGTCCATGGTTGTTTGACCAATGGGTGTTGTATTGATTCTTGCGTATATAGATCGATATTCATGTCTATCATTTCATAACTAGTGGGCATTGTATTGATTTATCCGATTACCTAAAAATTCAATGATGAAAACGACCGACACATGATCAGTGACTAGGTCCTAGGTCTTAGGTTGCATTTCATTTTGCATGTCTCTTTGCATTTTGCGTGTTTGCATGATCTCATAATGGCTGAATAAACTTCAATGCTTAAATGATTTTTCAATCACCTCTTCAAATCTAACAAGAGCTGAAACCTAATTTGAAGGTCTCTTCATAGAACCGCAAGCAGTCACCCTCCTAGATTAAACATCCATTTTGACATGAGACTGAGTACTTGTCTTCATCAAAACCTGCAAAACATATCATGTGTATCATTGCATTCACATTTCATATCATAACCATCTGTTGCATTACATTACATCCATGTGCATAAGCATAAATCATACATAAATCTTTCCATACTCAAATACATATGCATAACATCCATACATGTGAAAGAAATCATTGCATTACATAAATCCATACATACATTCTATTGTACTCATAGCATAAACCTCACATGATATCATCATACATCACAAACATGACACAAGGACTGAGCATTGTATGAAGGTTCCTCCAACGAAATAGTAGGTAGAATCTTTTTTTGGGATCAAAATCAAAATCTAAGATCATTTATATTGTAAACTGCTTGCATAATCGACCTTCAATTATCACAAAAATCTAGAATTCAACTTAACTGATTATCTTACATCAAACTATCAAAATTTTAACTTGGTCAACTATGGTCAACTCATGGTTTAACCTAGTCAAACTTGGTCTTCTGGACCTCTAACCAATACAAAACCCATTCTCGAGCATGAATAACCACTTCTCAAATCAATTAACATGCTTCTAAACCATTTACCGCTGACTTTTCTTGTCAGATTTCAATTTTAATCCCGAAGGGGGCATGGTATTACACATCATTCAAAGTCTGTAAATCTAAAATCTGAAAATCAAAATTCTTTCCTCAGTGATCATGACAACAACCACATCTAGTTAATGACTCATCAAAATTCCTCATCGTTTGGGGCAAATCTATCATCGCTTGGGGCATATCAGATTCATCGAGATCCATATCAATCTGGTATCCTAATCTATCTTGTAAGCTGTATCAACTTTTAGTAACCATCGGTTCATTAGTGTTATTTCCTTGGTTCTTCGTAACTAAAGGGTTCAGATGTCATGCCAATGTGATTCTTATTGACAATCAGGTCTGGAATCGATCACTCACTTCTTCGTAATCATAAGGTTCAAAATCAGGCATTTTGACACTTCTTCGTAATCATCGGTTCATTGTTGTTATAGTTAACATTATCTTTGGTCATTCAAGACCTAATATCTTTAAATCTTTCAATCTATTTATGTCTTAGAATCACTTAATCTTTCAAATCAAATCAATCTCAAACATCTTTATCAAACACAGACTATTCTTTGAACCACTACGCTTTGCACAGTGATTCAAAGAGGGGCAAAATGTAATACCCCAAAAATGGGCTATAGGTTCATTAACCTCCTACATCAACAATTCGAGTGAAATCGACATCAAAGTCCTAACCTAAGGCACATCTACACATTATCGAATCCTAATTGATTATCCTAAATTCTGTATCTGGGAGTATTCCTAGAAATATTCCTAAATTATCATAATTATTCTTAATTTAATGATTATTTGGTGATAAATCCTATTTATCCTAAAGTTTGATTAATTGAATATTCTAAATATTTAATTAATTAGATTTAATTCTACCACTTAATTATTTAATTGAATTTAATTATATTTATTCTAAATTGTATTATTTAATTCTGACAATAAATCAAAAATCTTATGACTAATTGATTAAATTCTTATTTAATTAATTAAAGTTAATTGTAAAATTTAATGATATAGTTTTTGAATAAATTTTTGATTTAATAATTGACTAACCCATAAATCAATTATTTTAAATTTAAAATCAGTTAAGTTGAGGATAAATCACTTTATTTATTTTATTAATTCATAATTAATTGTGCACATTCAAACAGGAGTTAAACTTTGAATCATAAAATCAATTCAAGTTGTTCTAAAATTAAACTCGACTCTCTTTTGAGTTGAAAGCTAATCTCAACTTCTGATTCAAGTTAAAAAGTTGTTCTTGCATGATTTTGCATGATTATGTGAGTTAATCTTCTCTGATTTCTTGTTGACTCAAAAATCAACTTGAGTTCATCAAGAGTGATTTATGAATTTTCCCATGCACCTCCAAAGCCTTGGATTTCTATAAAATCAAGGCCTTAGCTCTTCACAAAGGTCTGGCTAATTGATCCATGAAATTACATCCTCACGCTGGCGAATTGGTGATGGAAGAATCCATCTTTGTGAATCAAAACTGTTGTGAGATTTTCATTGTTTTTGAGCATTCATATCATTTAGCATATCATTGTTAGATCAATTGCATATCATATCAGTTTCTTTCATCATAATTGCATAGAAAATACAAAAATATAGATTAATTTGCATCCATATTCTGCATTCAAATCCTTCTTTTAGGTGTCGTCAAGCTCACTGGTCTCGGCCTAATCTGAGAATATCATACTCACACCTACTAGAAGGCAGTAAATTACCTGGTTAGTTTAGTTTCCATTTCATTGCAAATTTTGATTTTTGCTAACCTCTAATGTTTTACTAAAGTGTTGTGTCTACAGCTAGGCACAAAATTCAAACACCACAGATCCTACTCATGATTACCTCGATCTTCCATATCTTGGTATATTGTGATTGGTGAAATCTGATGCAAGTCTCGATTGTGGTATGATCTATTTGTGGATACTTTAGGAAAATTTTGTTGGTTTTCCAGTTATGATTGTGCGTATCTAAATGGGGGCAATGGGTTAGCATACTTATGTCCCTTAAAAGACCCAAGTGTGCCCAAACCTCTCCAATAAGTATATGTCATAGGTTCTATCATAGTCTAAAAATATACATCTCTGTTTCTACAACTATCTGAGAGTCTAGTCCATGCAATGGAACAATGTCATCTATGTTTTTATGACACATGATGCATACCTCCTATTTCAATATCAAACTAGGGTGTACTCTCCAACATAAACACAAGTGATCTCACTAAATCATGTAGCTAGGTTGCATTTCAGTTTGTTTCCTTTCTGCATTTTTGTTTGAGACAAGGGTCTTGTTTATTCATCTTCCCATTCCTCTTCTCTAGTGGTTCAGTTGATCCTATTGGTTATATCGGATACACAAAAAAAAACATCATAATAATAAAGTGACACTAGCTCATTCCATTGCATTCTACCTCATCTAGTTAAGATCATTTAGCTACCATTGCATGTTAAATATATCTCTTCATTCATTAATCATTAAAAAAAATATTGCATGTATATCTCATTAATTATTCATCATTAAATACCCATTGCATGTCAAATATATCTCCTTATTCATTAATCATTAAAAATATCTTGCATTATATATCTCATTAATCATTAATCATTAATTACACATTGCATGTCAAATATATCCATTTAATCATTAATCATTACCTATGCATTAAACATTCATAAACATCATATATGCATAATAAAAAATATCCATTCATATAAACTTTGCACATCATATAGTACACCTTTCAACACATCCTGCATCACACACATTAGTATCATAATATAGTACTATGCATCATCTCATAATCCATAAAATAAACTCATAAAATAGCACCACAAAAAATTTTGTATATATATATATATATATATATATATATATATATATATATATATATATATATATATATATATATATATATATATATATATATCATGGTACATCAAAATGACACATAAGGCACCTCAATGCTGCTATGCATGTGCATCTCATCTAAAACTCCACAAAAAATGTATCCTGTATAATCAACTAGAGCTCATACCCACTAGAAGATGTCCCTGTCATCCTGAATCCCCCCTGTCCACCTCATGGAGTAGATCTCTCTGCTCATCTCTCACTGTCATCACTTGTCATCCTCTCCCTTGGTGGACTAGCTACTGGTCCTGATAACACCCTGCAAGTCCTGTCTGATATCCATCACTCTAAGAAAGGGGCATGTCTCTACTCTTTAGGTACTGCTTGATGATAGAGGCCCATATAATAGGCCTCCCCTCTCCCCAACCTTGATGCCACTCATTGTGCATCCATCATGCCTGTCACTAACTATCCTACGCCCGCCGCTGTCGCTCCCTGTCTCAATAACTCCCACTCCCCTCAATATGTCTCTTCCTGTCTCTGCCACATGTCCTTGTCCTTTGTTAGTCATTGGGTGTGAATGTCTATCTATCTTTGGATCTCCTCCATCTGGCCCAACAATCAGGCTACCTCCCCCGTCATCCCCTCTGTACCTATGTCAGCTCCTATCCTGGTAAGTAGTCCTGTACCCACTCAACCCTATAGTATGCCCAACTCTCATCGCATTGCCTCCATCTAAGCCCTTAATCTCTCTCTCTCTCTCTCTCTACCTCCCTGGTGGCCTCTACCCTGGCTACTCTATCCCTCTCTGCCACCCTGGTGGCCTCTACCCTGGCTACTCTATCCCTCTCTACTGCCACCAAAGCCTCTAACCGTGTCACCTTTGACTGAAGAATATCTACCTTCTCTTGACCACCCTTCCTCTCATCTCCTCCTAACCCCATCTCCTCATCCTATGGTAATGGCTCATGGACCACCTGTCACCGGTCTATGTACTATCCCTCTCCGACGCTTTGTCGCCTACCTTTATGCCTCAAACCTGACTCCTGGCACTGTTGTTGGTCTCTCCTCATCATCCTCCTCATCCTCCTCCTCGTCCTCCTCCTCAAACTTTGTTTTCTCTATAGCCTATCCTACTCCTAGCTCTGTCAACCTCGCTAGCCTTTGCCTCTCCCACTAGGCTGCATACTCGGCTATCACCCTTACATCTACCACCTGTCCCTAGGATACTATCCATGGTACTAGCTGCATCCCTCTCTAGCTTCTCATGGCATTCTAGAGATTTAATCCGATGCCCCATACTGACCCAATCTCTCTCAAGATGATCAGATGTGGATAGCTATCTGGAACTATACCCTGCCTCATGCCAAACTGTCTGCATACTCGAGATGGCATGTATCTCACTATTTGAAATATCATCCTCCCAATTAGCCAATAATCTATCTGCATATATCTCAGGTACTCTGTATCCAAAGCACCATCCTCTCTCCCTTCCTGCTCATCCTAATACCCCATGCCTCACTCCCTCTGTATGGTGTCCACTCAAACCATATCAGCTCATCTAGTATATGCCGCCAGGTCTCCATTGATCTCACATCCCCATATGACAAAGGTGATTAGTACCAACACACATATGGCTCATAGCACTATTGTCGGCCCTCTGCTTGCAATGTTCATACCACTACAATATGCTCCCATGCCCAGACTAGTAGCAGTGTAACTCCCGGTCCCATCATCCGCTGAGTACGGTATGCACACATATGAAGGTCATAATACACCTGTGCTAAAATTGTATATCCTTAGAAAAAATCTATACCATCCTCCTCCAGCATCTGGCTCAGTACCCTCGCTCATCCAATAGGAAATCCATGCCCTGAGTGGTCCGACATCAACCTCCTTTCTACCAATCTGACTAAGTACAACGCTAGCTGGGGCAATCCTACCTCCATCCCCCCTCACCACGACATCCACTATCAGTCAATTGGTAGCTGGTCTGCCCATCATCTAAAACTCTCCTCCATAAATTGCTCTGCCTTCTCCAACTTATACTCAGCCATCTCCCCTCGAATCGGTATCCATAGAATCCTCTACACGTCCAAGAACGTCACTGTTGCCTCCTCGATCGGCAAATAGAAACTCAATGTGTCTGAGCGCCATCTCTCGATCAATGCTGTCATCAGTGCATTATGCACTCTTAGATATGGCCACTTGTGCATATGATGTAGGCCACATAAAGTCACATGTCCCCACTCTACCTCAATTAGCTCCTCTCACAACGTCATCGTGTCTGGCCATCACTCTTTCGAGCGAATCCAATAATCCAGCTCTTACATCAAAAATACCCAACACACATTCGTCAGTCTTCGTCATCCCTTCAATTACCCTATCCTTGCCCTCACATTGCCTCCCCCCCTTTGAGAGTGGAGTTTCTCACCGAGCACTTCCCCTCTTCCATAACCATGTCTTTTGTCACATGCAAATAGGCTCCCGCCCTTTTTTGTGGATCCCCCCGCCCCCTTTTTTTTTACAAGTGGCAGAGCCGCCTATCAAAAATGGGCTGCTACACCCGGGGTCCCCAAGTGGAGCCACTTCTCTGTGGATGAGCAGCTATGCCTGAAGTCCCTGGGCGGAGCTACCCATTTAGTGACGGGTGGCTATGCCTAGTTGCGGCCGGGCAGAGTCGCCCATCTAGGGATGGGCGACATCACCCGTAGGCAGTGGTGCTCCCTTATAAGGTGGGCGGAGCCATCAATCGGCACCACCGCCTTGCCTATTTCCTGCCCTTGCATCTAATTTTCAAAACCCCAAAACCCTTAGACAAATGCCTCCAATAATAAAATATTGAAATTGACTGAGAAGGGCTCAAGCACTCACCAACTCACCCCTGTCAGCTACTCGCTGATAGACCCGCACCCGCTCACCCAGCTGCATCATGTCCCATCGTCTTGCCATTCTCCTTTCTCTTCTCCTCTTTTTCCTTCTCCTTCGGGGTAAAAATGAAACATTTTCCCCCTTTCTCCCCTTTTATAAGGGGTCCCCTTTTTCAAAAAAAGGGAGAGGATTTTTTTGGCCCTTTCTTATTTTTTTTTCCCCATTTTTTCTAAGTCATGCAAAGTCTTTTTGCCCTTTTTTTTGTGAAAGTTGACTAAGTTTTTTTATTTTATGGCCTATTTTCTCAAGGGGGCACATCCTCCTACTGACTTTTCTTCTGGGGCATCTATATTTTCTTTTCTTTGATGCGATGTCATTTTTGACACTGCATCAAAGAGGGGCAACATGTAGACACCTAAATTCATCCTTTTAACATTAATTAAATTTAAATTAATTAATGACCCCAAATAACATTATAGTTAATTTTTTAATTAATTATATTTGTTAAATTTATCTATTTATTTAATTAAATTTATTTAATTAAACAAATTAATTAATTAATAGTATTTGAATTAAATTTAAATACTACCTTTCATAATGTATTAAATTTAATTTAATACATGTTCCTCCATAGTCCCCTTTTAAATAAATTTTTTAATTTATTTAATCCCCTCACATTCTTTATTTCTACTAAACCATGATTAAATTAAATTTTATTTAATTTAATCCTAAATCCAACCTAGATGCTATCCTACATACATCACTTTCTGTCTAATAAGCCTACTCAAAATTGCACAAACAAGGCCTCTTACATTTTTTATGACACTTCTTACACATTCTAAAATGGTGAAAATAAAATTTTTCACTTACACATCTCTTACAGACACTTACACATGTACTTGAAGTACACATTGACCTTTCACATCCCAAGTTGCTCACACATGTGTGAGCAAGTCTTGGACTTTGCATGGCTTATGTGTCTCCTTGGTGGCACCTATGTGGATTCCACATAGATGCCACCTCACCCCAGCCCTCCAAAATCCTATAAATAGGACCTTTGTCTCAAGCAAAATTCATTCCTTTTTGCATTAGAATCATTATGCTAGTATAAGCTTAGAATTGTTTTTAGAGTTTTTACTAACCATTTGATAGTTGTTAGATTTTCATTGTAGACTTAGTTTCATTCCATGCTTTTAGCTTCATTAGTTCTTGTAACTTGCATGCCATTGAGCTTGAAGATTTCTTTCATAGCTCCTTGAGCTTCTTTGGCCTCTTGTATTTGAGTGCTTGAAAGTTGCTTCTATAGCTTCTTCTTGAGCATCTCAATCTTCATTATACTTGCATTATAGTGGGATCTATATTTGTGTTGAGAGAGCACACCCACAAATATCTCTAAGAGCTAAAATCAAGTAAGTCTTGGGTGTACTTGCTTATTGCTCATCGGAGGTTGTGATGAAAATTAGTATTTTTTATAAGTTTATGAACATGCTAAAATAGATTTGAATATTCTCTTTATCATTAACATTTTCATGTTTGAACTTGTTCTTAATAGGTGGATTTTCATCATGTACAACCACTCATTCTCTATATCTCTTCTACAAACACATCACTAGGTGTCTTACTGGCTCAAGAAGATCAGAACAACAAAGAAAGAGCTATTTATTACATCAGTAGAGCTCTGGTCTCTTATGAAATGAACTATTATGTCATTGAGAAAGATTTCCTAGTAGTGGTATTTGCTTCACAGAAATTGCAGCACTACATGCTCGCTCACACTACACGTCTTATTGCTAAAATCAATCTATTAAATTACTTATTCAGCAAAGCTGCCCTTACAGGTAGATTAGAGAAATGTGTCATGATACTTAGTGAGTTTGACATTGAGTATATAGAGAGAAAATTCATTAAAGGACAAGTGATTGCAGATCAGTTGGTTGAAACACCTATCATAGATTATCAACCATTGAGCATTGACTTTCTAGATGAGTCCATAATGCTTCTCACACATCATACATGGACTATGTTCTTTGATGGATCATTTACCTAGCAGGGGTCAGGTGTCGAAATACTATTCATTACACCATAGAAGTACTCTTTACCAAAGGCATACAAAATGTTGTTTCCTTGTACAAATAACATTGCTAAGTACGAAGCCCTAATCAATGGCATGAAGATAGCCATAGAATGGAGAGTAGATGAACTATAGATCTTCGGAGATTCACAGCTTGTCATCAATCAAGTCAATGACATTTATCAAACAAAAGATGACAAATTGATACGTTACAAAAGGATGGTTGATGACCTAAGAAAATACTTTGCACATGTCACTTTCCAGCAGATTTTATGAGCAGACAACAAGGCAACGGATGCCATGGCTACTCTTGCTTCTATGTTACAAATGCCAGAAGACAACTTCCAACATGAATTCCTGGTGGAGACATTACGCTACCCAGCCGATGACTCCCCCGAATCTAGGATGATCTGTTCAGTCATTGGACATGATTCATACTACTACCATCATATCTATTCCTACCTCTATGACTAGATTATTCTAGAAACTTACACTCGAAATGAGAAACGTCACCTAATCCGTAGTGCTTCATGGTATGTTATCATAGCTAACTATTTGTATAGATGAGGTCTAGACATTACTCTCCTTAGGTGTTTAGAGCCCAATGAGTCCAAACATGTGTTAACTGAGGTGCATGAAGACATCTGTGGGTCTCATTTGAGTGGCCTGACACTGACTCGTAAAATTATTAGAGCTAGTGACTATTGGCCTGATATGGAGAAAGAAGCTATACAATATGCTAAGGCTTGTAAATAATGTCAACTTCATGAGAATCTGATTCACGCTCCCACCAAGGAGCTAATCCCATTCATTACTTTTTGGCCATTTCAACAATGGGCCTTTGACTTGGTGGGTCAGATTCACCCTTCTTCATCAAATGGACACAAGTTCATTATCACTGCTATAGACTATTTCACTAAGTGGGTCGAGGCAGTACCTCTGACTATAGCAAATGACAAGTCTGTAGCCATGTTTATCCTGAATTACATCATTTGCAGATATGGTGTGCCCTCCTCAATAATCACAAAAAATGGGGGGCAATTCAAGAATAAGGATCTTAAAGAGCTATGCTCTAAGTTTAAGATTACTCAGCATTGGTCTTCCATCTATTATCCCAAGGTAATGGATAGTCAGAAGCATCAAACAAGGCGATCCTTAAGATCCTGCACCGCACAGTTCACAAATCTGGTAGAGATTGGCACCTCCAGATTAATCCTTCTTTATGGGCCTATCACACAAGTATTTGAACACCAACAGGGGCCATGCCCTTTGCTTTAGTTTACGACGCAGATGCTATACTACCTATTGAGGTTGAGACTTCTACTTTGTGAGTCTCTCTAAAAGGCCTCATCACTGATGAAGACATTAGAATATCTCGGCTACAAGAGCTAAAACTACTAGATGAACATCGGCAAGTAGCATTCGATCATTTCTAAGAATATCAAAAGAGGATGTCCAAGAGTTATAATAAGAAAGTCAAACCAAGGGATTTCCAAGTGGGTGATCTCATTCTGAGAGAAAACCCTAAGAATCAAAAACATCGAATCCAAAAGGGAAAGTTTGAACCAAATTGGCTTGGTCTGTATATTGTTACTGCAACATTTGGGTCTGGTGCTTATCAACTATCTACTACTAAAGGAGAACAACTCAAAGAGCCAATCAATGCTTTGCATCTAAAGCAATTCTATAGCCGAGACATCTTCTAAATGCTCCATGTACATATTATTTTGAAAAAATCCTAAAAATTGCAAAATGTCCTAAAAAAAATGATCATCTTAGTGAAAACCTGGTAAATAGGCACTTAGATGCATCAACCAAAAATATTCAAAAATTCAAAAATACAAAAAAATAAAAAAATGGCAAAAGCAATAAATCCCTGTCAAGATGATGAAAACCTGGTAAACATGCACCTCTTATTCTGCAATGCTATACCTATCACAACACCGCTTGGCCCTGTATAGTTGCTTTCCTACTTTAGTTTCCTAGCTCATGCATTTTCTCTCAGTTACCTTCGAGACTATGCTCGATTCTACATGGATTGAAACTAGTCACACTTGGGGGCACCCTTCCTGGTCTAAGGGGCATTGTCATATCTTTTCAGAGGATCTTCCTCGCATAAGTCACTAGTGATTCTCACTGCATCTACCTAGTGATGCTTAGCTATAGGATCTTCCTTGCATCAGTCACCAGTGGTTCTCACTACGTCTTCCTGCTGATGCTTAGTTATAGGATCTTCCTCACATCAGTCATCAATGGTTCTCACTGCATTTGCCTATTGATGCTTAGCTATAGGATCTTCCTCACATCAGTCACCAGTGGTTCTCACTGTGTCTTCCTACTGATGCTTAGCTATAGGATCTTCCTCGCATCAATCACTATTAGTTCTCACTACATTTTCCTACTGATGCTTAGCTATAGGATCTTCCTTGCATCAGTCACTAGTGGTTCTCACTGTATCTATCTACTGATGCTTAGCTAGTCCTAAGATCTCTCTCCTTGAGAATCTTCCTCATATCAGTCACTAGTGGTTCTCACTGTGTCTTCCTACTGATACTTAGTTTGCACCATGATCTCTCCTTGAGACTGCCTCTTGTATCAGTCACCAGTGGTTCTCACTGAATCTGTCTACTATAGTTTCCCTATTGAGACTTCTTGCTTACGCTGTATACTTCCGATCTAACATCAATCCACTAAAACTAAAATTGAATTGTAAATCTCTGAGACATGTTGAGCTTTTCTTTTTGTGTGATTATCTTTTCACTTTGTCATTCCTCCTCGAGAAACTCTAAGATGTCTATCTTGACCGAGAGATGCGAAGACTGGGGGCATGATCTTTTCTTTGATTTTTGTTTGATGGTTTAGTTCCAAATATCCAAGGAATCCATACAAAATGGGTGTCCACTATGAGAGCCTCTATCTCATGTTAGATGGCCATGTGTACCTTGACTCCTTTTATATATTGGAAACTTTGGTGAGGTTGGTTCTTCTCCTTGTTTGTTCAAGTGACTTCTTTTGCTATAAGTGAACTTTCAAATGCTCGTCCTACTAAGTGAACATAAGGGTCACTGCGAGCATTCTTAATATACTTATCAATCACTTAGCAAAAAGAAGGCACTCTCATGTGTTGGTGTGTTTTTACGCAAGCAACATTTAGGTCATCCCAACAACTGTACTTTGATGCTTATGTTAACTTGCTAAATCAAAAGGAATAGGTGTTCAGGTCATTCTAGCTTCTTGTGCCTTAATGCTTACACCTCAATCTAATAAATCTAAAGACTAATGTCATATTCATATTCTCATGACTTTCATATCAGTGAGAGTTGTATGACACCTTGCAATTGTTTGATACCAAACACTCTATGATGATAATTATCTAATGGGTCTAGCAACCAAGTCCTAGGGATTGCATCTAGCTTAGGTTTGCATTGCGAAAGTACTTTGTAGTTCTCTTTGTTGTATTCTTCTAGATTTGTACGAGGGTTCTCATCTTACGTCCTAGGTTCACCTTGACTACACAAGTGTCTGATCCTCGCTCTCGATCTTCAAGAACATTCTTTTGGTTAATACCTGTCGTATGTTGTGATATCCTGCATGAGATGATTAGTACCACATACATTGCATTCCATCCATCAAAGTGCATTTCCATAATCCATATACATACATTTACATCTACATATTCATATACATGTGCATTCATAAATTAAATCATACATTGCATTTATCCCTCATTGCATTTCACATTGCATACATACATAACCATAAAAACATGTGCACATACATATCCATACGTGCCATACATCTCATATCTACTCATCTAATCATTTAAGATACATCTCATAAGGCATAAAAATCCAAAGCAATATACACAAGTACAATGATATCAAAAGATGAGCTCATACATATATATATATATATCTCGGCGTGTCAGTATAAAAATGATGCTACTCGAGCACAGTCTATAAAAAATGGGACTATAATACATCATAATATCTCAAATCCTAGATCTAGCCCTGGCCATCACCACCTGTAGGAGGTGGAGGAGGTGGCATGTCTACCTGTGGTGGCACTTGTGGAGGAGGTCTCTATGGAACTGCTGGTGCCCTGACATACTCTGAAAACTGTGGAACTTGGTCTGCTAGCTCTGGCACTACACCTACATATGCTGCATAATAATAGGCTAACTGTGTGGCCTCATATCGGGTCTCTATCTAAGCCCTCGCCAACACCTCCCATAGCTCTCTGATCTCTCAATCTCTCTCTTCCACTCAAGTATCTCGAATGGCAACCTTTATGTGGAGATCACTCAACTCCCTCTATACCTACCACACTCTATCTCAGCTCCTTCATAGCGCATCTTGTAGCTGAGTGACCTGATGTCTAGGAGGGGGACCCTGTGCGGCCTGATCCTGCATAGTCTCATCCTGTATATCTGTGTCCGGTGACTGTTGTGATGTCTCCGTAGTCTTCTACCTTGTCGATCTCTCCTGACCTCCACTGCTACCCACACTAGGATCTATCCCCATCGGTATCGAAGGAATGGAAGTCTGCCTAGTCCTTTGTTGTGGTATCTACTGCTGTGCCACCTGTAGTACCATCCCAACTAGATCTATGAACTGAGGGAATGGATGTGCCAATAGATGATCCCTATATGCTAGTACCATCCCCTCATTAGTCACCCCTTCCATGTAATCCCATTAGGCTAGCGCTACTCATGCCTCTATCATGCATCGACCCTGATTAAGTCTCACCATCCAACCCTTCTTCACCTCATCGGTGAAGTGAGCATATGCATAGTACTCCTGAGATATGTCCTGCGGCCTACCAAATTACCTCAGGACCCGTGATAGTGGAAACCACTCAATGATATTGATAGTGCGGCCTATCAAAGGACATGAATAGAACATGTGTGGAAGCTCATGCCTAGCATCATCCCAGATCTCGATGTCTACCCATGGCCACTATGTGATTGTGACCATGTCATCCAGCTGAGCCTGCCACTGCTCAATCTTACCCAGTGCTGACTAAGTCATAGGAGCACCATACCTATAAATGTATGGCTCTAAAGGCTGTCTCGTGTCATGGAACACTGGCCTGCACATGGGAAGATGCTCCCAAGCCCATATCTATAGTACAAACACTCCTACAACCATGCTTTGCGCACCCCGTTACACAATCTCATGCATCTCATGATACATCTGCACTAATATACATTAGCCCCATCTAAATCTCATGGGTGGTTGCACTAGCATCCTCTGTAGCATCTAGCCCCAGCCACACTCCAGTCTGTTGTGACCTTTGTCTAGCATCAAGTAGCAACCCAAGAATGCTGCTAATACAACTGCTAATCTATGCTTTGCACCATAATCTCTAATTAGGTCATCCCATGGGATGGCCCGACCCATAACCAGATCATCTTGAAATATCTCTCTCAGCATCACTGTTCTTTCTCTTGGCTATGTATCATACTCCATGCATGGCCCGTGGAAAGGTACTCTCAAGATCCTATATATATCCTCCGGGGTCAATGTCATCTCCCCCTGTGGCAAATGGAATGTGTTCATCTCCGAGTGGAAATGTTTGACTAGTACACCTAGTGACCCATGATTTACCTAGATGTTAGGTACATCATGTAGATAAGACAAGCCTAGTCCATCTATATGTGTGGACTTTGCATCATCTAATCACTGCACTACCTCACCAATGACCGGGTGGTGAGATTGAAACACAATATCTAGGAAGTCAACCTACAATGCAAGTGACAACACATGATCAGTATCCTCAATCATGATGGTTTTCAAAGCAAAAACAATAATTAAAAGTATGCACCTATCCTAAAATGCCTCTCAGATGCTCTACTTGGCTATTCCTACACAAATTTGGGCATAAATATTCATTTTTCTACAGTAGTTTCCCGCTTGAGGAAGTAGGAGCCTCGCGCAAGATTTTTCTATCGCGTGAGACTTTATTTCAACTCACACGAGAGATCTTCCTTGAGGAGGGTTTCTTGCACGACTTTGTCGGCCATCTCGCATGAGCCTACGGAGGTACCCCACGCAAGGAAGCCCTCTTTGGGTCTTTCCTCACGCGAGATGCCTTCTTGGCTCTCGCGAGGAAACTGTTTCCTCACATGAAGTTTGGTGAGAAAGTTCCTAAAGTGCCCTAAATCTACCTAGATCTACTAAAATGCATCAAAAACTTGAAATACAAGCTAGGTAATCGACTACTCACAGGTGGGTCATACTCCACTGGCCGATTGTGATGTCGGGAGTGCTTGAATCTATGCAATATTATTGACACACTCTCCATTTTGCTTAGAGCTCTCTAAATCACTTAAAGTCAAAGGTTGTAAATGAATTGAAAATGACCCTTCTAAGCCTTATATAGGTTTTGACCTAATTTTCAAAAGTGCTCCATTTTGTGCAAAAATTGTACCCTTAGCTAAATCAACCGCTCTGAATCTATTTTCGGGATCAAAATCAAAATTTGACACTCCTAAATAGCTCAAAATCACATTTTAAAATTTTTGGGTCTGACGTGATCAAATGCTTGTGTAGTCAACCTTCTGATGTTGTATTCTTGCCATGAAAGGAAACTAAGTGAGCGAAAAATAGTTCCCTACGCTAAACTCCGAAGGAGAGGACCATGCAAATTCAGATTTAACCTTTATTAATTATAGAAAGTTAATACAATTAACTTAGATGTTGTTGTAGTAACATGAATACATGAAAAAGAGAATGACACAATGATATACCATGGGGAAAACCTTTCAGTAAAAACCCCAGCACTCCAAAACCTGCACAATGTATTAATCAAAACTATTACAATTTACAATACACTTGCAATGCAAGTTCTTTCAGGAGATCATCGACACTTGAAGACAAATCTGGCAGCATAAAACACTCCAACAATACACTCACTTCTCATCAGAATTTGCAACCCTAAAAAATGCTTATATCATGCACTTCCCTTTTTAGGGTAACTTCCAAAGAACAATCGTATTAGGGTTTTACCATTCTCTGAGAAAATAGGAACCCAATTTTTTTTTTAATAGTTGCCACATGTCTTTCATGTCTTCACCCATCATTGAATCTTTCACAATTAGCTCTTACAAATATTAATGACCATCATAGGAATCCATCATAACCGTTTCAGTCATGATCACCTTACACATTGTCCAAAGTGCCGACATTTAGCAAATAACAAATGTAAGGAAATATACAAGGTTGAGACACCTTATTCCTAACATTCTCCCACTTTTTGAACACCTTGTAAGAGCCAAAGGAAATAACAGGATTTAATTGCTATAGGCTAAGAGGCCCATAGACTCAGAACACCATTTGAACTTCTCTGTGCCCACAGGTTTTGTCAATGCATCCGCAACATGCTTTACTGTATCTACCTTCTCCAAACTTACCTTTCCATCCTCTACCATATCTCTCACAAAGTGAAACTGCACATCAATGTGCTTCGTTCTGGCATGGAAAGTTGGATTCTTTGCAAGGAAAATAGCACTCTGACTGTTGCAACAAATTGTAATCTGTCCTGCATCAACACCAACATCTGAACATAGTCTCCTAATCCAAATGGATTCCTTACAAGCATGAGTAGCTTCCATGTACTCTGCTTCTATCATGGACAAAGCAACGATAGGTTGTCACTTACTTATCCAACTAATGGCACCACCAAACATAGTGAACACATAGGCACTGGTGGATCTCCTGCTGTCAATGTTAGGTGCCCAATCTGAATCCACAAACCCATGAATACAAACTAAATGCGAAGCTCTAGAAGAGTTTCCATGATAGCATATGGAATAATCTGATGTAACTTTCAAATATCTGAACACTCTCTTAACTGCATCCCAATGTACCCATCCAGGTTTAGCCATAAAATGACTCAGGACTCCCACTGCATGGGCAATGTCTGGTCTAGTACAGACCATAGCATACATAAGGCTGCCAACTGCACTTGCATAAGGTACTTGGCACATGTCCTCCACCTCACTAGGAGATTTTGGACAATCATCCAAAAATAACTTTGTTCCCATAGAAATAGGAACACACAATGGTCTGCAATCTGCCATGCTAAACCTGTCCAACACATACTTCACATACTTACTCTGACTCAACCAAAGTTTTCTGTTAGATCTATCTTTGGTGATTTCCATACCCAGAATATACTTGGCTGCCCCTAGATCTTTCATCTCAAACTGTGCTGACAACTGAGACTTCAAATCAGAAATCATACCCATACCCTTCCCAATCAACAACATATCATCAACATATAATGCAATAATAAGAACACAATCATTGTCAACTTTGAAATAAACACAATGATCTGATTTCGATCTCAGAAAACCAATCGACAACACAAAGGCTTCAAATTTAAGGTACCACATCCTAGGAGATTGTTTCAAACCATACATAGACTTCTTTAATTTGTAGACTAAGTACTCTTTACCTCTTTGAATATAGTGCTCAGGCTGTGACATATAGATCTCTTCCTCCAAATCACCATGAAGGAAAGATGTCTTCACATCCATCCGTTCTACCTCTAAATCACACAATGCTGCTAGAGATAACAGAAATCTAATGGATGTAAGATTTGCAACAGGAGATAATATTTCACCATAATCAATTCCCTCCACCTGTGAGTACCCCTTTGCAACTAGTCTGGCCTTGTACCTCTCAACACTTCCATCTGCACAGAATTTCTTCTTAAACACCCATTTGCTTCCAAAAAGTTTTCATCCTTTAGGCAAAGGTACTAGATCCCACGTTTTGTTCTTCTCCAATGAATCCATCTCATCATCCATGGCCTCAATCTAGGAAACTGAATCTTTCATACCCACAGCCTCTTTCACAGATCTAGGCTCATCAATATTTGTAATCAGGGCATAAGCACAACTGGAATCTAACATAGAAAATCCAAACCTCTCTGGCTGCTTTCTTTCTCTCATGGATCTCCTCAAGGGCTGAGGTTGAGGTTGTTCTACCTCTTCTTCTAAATTTTTAGAGCTGCTAGAGCTCTCCTCATCATTAGGTCCATCACAGTCTCTCTATTCAGTCTTCTCAGGGATAGGAGGCAACTGAACAACATCTTATTTCATTTCTTTTTCATCTAGCTACAACACAATAGGAGAAGGTGTTAGCTCTCTAAAAATAACATTTCTTCTATATAACACCTTACCAATCACAGGATCCCAAAGCTTGTATCCTTTCACACCAACACTATAGCCAATGAAGATACATTTTACAACCTTGTTTTCCAACTTAGATCTTCTCTCCTTAGGCACATGTGCATAAGCTTCACAACCAAAAAAATGAAGATGTCTAACTGATGGCTTCTTACCAGACCACACCTCCAAGGGTGTCTTACCAACAAGAATTGATGTAGGAGATCTATTAACCAGACAAAAAGTAGTGGCTACAGCTTTAGCCCAAAACCTTTGTTCGAGGCTAGCTCCACTAAGCATACTCCTAGCCTTCTCCATTAGTGTCCTGTTCATTCTTTCTACAACTCCATTTTGCTGTGGGGTATAAAAAGTTGTCTTATGCATCTCGATCCCTCATTCTTTATAGAACTATTCAAACTCTACTAAACAAAACTCACCACCATTGTCAGTTCTCACACACTTAATTCTTTTACCAGTCTGATTCTCTATGAGAGCTTTAAATTCCTTGAACCGACTGAAAACTTGTGTCTTGCTTTTAAGGAAATAAATCCATGTCCTTCTACTATAATCATCTATTAAAGATACAAAACATACAGATTTGGAGAGTGAAGGAAATTTAACATGACCAAACACATCCGAATGGATAAGATCCAAAATACTAGAAGACTTGTGAGAACTGGATTAAAACTGAACATGATTTTGCTTACCATAAACATAGTGTTCATAGAATTCAAACTTGAGATGACAATCATTTAAACCCTCAATGAGGTTTTTATTTTTCAGGGTTCTGAGACCCTTCTCACGAATGTGGCCAAATCTCTTATGCCACAACATTGTCTTTTCTGCAAGAAGTTTTCCTTCCAAATTGTTAGCACCCTTAGGTACACTTGCTGCATTACCATCGGAACCCATTACCACAGACTTCTTCACTACTGGTTTAGATGGTGGAGATGAAGAGACTACTTCTCTCTTACTTGAGATAGAAGAACTATTGCACTGTGGAGTGCAAGCATTGAGCTGAAACAGGGTACCTCTCCTAGTACCTTTCGCAAGAACCATAGATCCTCTAATCATCTTACATCCATCTTTCAAAAAAATAACTTGCACACCTACATCATTCAACATACTTACAGATAACAGGTTTTGTGCCAAACCTGATATGTGCATTACCCCGTTGATCCCCTTTACTCATCCATTAGGGAATCCGATAGTGACTCTTCCTTGTCCAACTATCTGTAGGTGAGAATCATCACCTAGGTACACCTTTCCACCATCGAACTCCTTGTACTTTGAGAACCAACTTCGATGAGAGGTCATGTGAAAAGAAGCACTTGAGTCAATCAGCCACACATCATCAGATGCATGGGTGGCCAAAGCTATGACAAAAGAATCGCCATCTTCTTGAGATTTGTCAGAATCTGAATCTAGGCTTTTCTTCTTCTTCTTTGGCTCTTTGCAATCCTTACAGAAGTGTCCAGGCTTACCACAGTTCCAACATGTTGCCTTGGACTTACCAAGAGTCTTAGATTTCCCACAGGATTTGGATCTACCCTTTTCAGACTTCTTGTCATTTTTCTTTCCTCTGTCTTTGGATCTACCACGAATAACAAGGGCTTCCTTGGTGGAATCAGAGGTCTTTCTTCGCATCTCCTCAAATAACAGTGAAGACACCACATCATCCATTTTGAAAGTGACAATAGTACTCCCAAGAGCCATCACAAGATGGTCCCATGTGTCTGGCAAGGAACATAGCAGGGTCATACATCAATCCCCCTCCTCCAACTTGACACCGATTGATGTCAATTGTGCAACCAACATGTTAAATGCGTTTAGGTGATCTACATCAGATCCTCCTTCCTCCATTCTTAGAGAATCCAACTTCTTTCTTAGGAACAATCTGTTCACCAAGGACTTGGACTAATACACAAACCCAAGACGTGTCCACAATTTTTTTATAGTCTTCTCATCGAGAACATTTAGGAGAATAGAATCTGCTAGACATATCTAATGAGACCCTTAGCTTTCTAATCCTTGAGATCCCAATCTACTTGAGAAATGCTTACTAGTTTGATATCATTTTCAACCACCTCCCATACATCATGGTCTACTAGCATGTCTTCCATCTTGAGTTTCCACAACTCAAAGTTTGTGCCACTGAACTTTTCCACCTCCATTCTACTGTATGAAGAACTTGTCATCTCTTCTTGCAATAAGGTTATGAATACTCTACAACAATACTCCCACTAGATTGAAGATTAGCTCAAAAAACCCATACCCTAACAAATGGAACCAAAACTAGCCAGGCTCTGATACCAATTGAAAGGAAACTAAGTGAGCGGAAAATAGTTCCCTACGCTAAACTCCAAAGGAGAAGACCGTGCAAATTCATATTTAACCCTTATCAATTATAGAAAGTTAATACAATTAACTTAGATGTTTCTGTAATAACATGAATACATGAAAAAGAGAATGACACAATGATATACCATGGGGAAAACCTTTCGGAAAAAACCCCAGCACTCCAAAACCTGCACAATGTATTAATCAAAACTGTTACAGTTTACAATACACTTGCAATGCAAGTTCTTTGAGCAGATCATCAACACTTGAAGAAAAATCCAGTAGCATAAAACATTCCAACAATACACTCACTTCTCATCAAAATTTGCAACCCTAAAAAATGCTTATATCATGCGCTTCCCTTTTTAGGGTAACTTCCAAAGAATAATTGTATTAGGGTTTTACCATTCTCCGAGAAAATAGGAACCCAATTTATTTTTTTTAACAGTTGCCACATGTCTTGCATGTCTTCACCCATCATAGAATCTTTCACAATTAGCTCTTACAAATATTAATGACCGTCATAGGAATCCGTCATAACCATTTTAGTCATGATCACCTTACACATTGTCCAAAGTGCCGACATTTAGCAAATAACAAATGTAAGGAAATATACAAGGTTGAGACACCTTATTCCTAACATGCTAGAATCACATCTCATCATCATTTTCTTGACTTCATCTTTTTCATCAAAAGTCAACTCTAGTCAATTTTGGTCAACCTTGGTCAAACTTGGTCAACCAGACCTCCAGATCACTTCTGCATCTTCTTGATTCTTCCATAATATGTTCTGAGTTCTTCTAGATCTCTGATTTTATCTCTATTTGCAACCTATTGCTGTCGGCCACCTTTATGACGTATCATCTTTCGATTTTGCTCCCGCGGGGGCAGGATGATTGCATCATTGAATCTTATCGAATCAATCTTGAATTAATCTGATCTAAATCAAAAGTCCTCATCGCTAGATGCATCTTATCACTAGGGGCATCTTTATGCCTTGCATCTTGTCATCTTACTATTAGGTATGTGAGCAATCTAACTCAAATTCCTGAGGATTTAAGCTTCATTCTAGAGATGATTCTCGAAACATCATTAGGTATCTAAGCAATCTAACTTAGATCCCTGAGAATCAAGCTTCATTCTGGAGATGATTCTCAAAATCCCTATTCGGTATTGGGGCAATCTAACCCTAATTCTTGAAAACAAAGCTTCATCCTAGAGATGGCTCTCAAAAAATCTTTTACCAGTATCGGGGCAATCTAATCCGGGTCTCAGAGGACTAAGCTTCATTCTAGAGATAGTCCTAAAAATATATATCATGTTTCATTTAATCAATGGGTATTGGGACAATCTAACCCTGACTCCTAGAGATTGAGCCTCGTTCTGGGGACAGTCTTGCAAAAGAATGGTAATCTAACCTATGTCTTTGCAATCTAACTTAGACTTTGGAGAATCAAGCTTCATTCTAAAGATGGTTCTACAACTCGATTTGATAGGTGTCTTGGCAATCTAACCTTGACTTTCGAGGGTTAAGCTTCATTCTGGAGATAATCCTAAAAACCTCATCAATTGTCACATTTAGACTATTCTTTGAATCAATGCACTGCTCGCACATCAATTCAAAGAGGGGCAAAATGTAATACCCTAAAATTGGCATATTTCTATCTTAACCAATTTTGTTGCATTTAGTCCCGTTCTATCAATTTCTAAATCATCAAAGTCCTATTGTGCTAGGCAATTCTGTCTTCTGATTGACTTCACTTGACCTTGTGTCAAATGCAGAAAACCTTAAATTTGCATCAATCACATAAACATATTTAATTCCTAAATATTGACTATAATTAGCTAAATAAACCCTATGATCAATTAATTTAATTACAAAGTCCTAGCACTTTAATTAAATTAAATCCACCCTCTTTAGCTAATACACATGAAAATGAAATTAAATAAATATTGGTTTTTAAATAAATATCCTCATCTTAAAAATTGAATTTAATTATTCAAATAATTGAGAAAATCCATTTATGAGGTAATATTCAATTTATTTAATCAAATATTCTCCATAAAATCTTCTCTTCAGTTCAGAAAAGGAAACTTTGAATTAATTAAAAATAAAAAAAATGAATAAAATAGTTAACAGCTTTAAAACAGACAAAAATAGGCAGATGATTGCCTCTCTGCTGAGAACTTTCTATTCTGAACTAATCTCTCATTCAATCTCCACCGTTCATCTGATTCAATCTCGACCGTCGATTGAACCTGGGATTCTATAAAAGAACCCTCATTTCTCATTCCAAGGATCCCAACTTTTTGAGTAATGAAGTGTTGTCACATTGTTACCAGAACTTCTTTTGCATTCAAGCTCTCATTTCTTAGCATAATTTGCATTCTTAGATTAATATATCATGTTTAGCTTAATCATGCCTTTCATTTCTTAATCTAGTTTGCTTTTATTGTTCTTAGATTAATTTCATCATTTCTAGAATAATTGCATACTCATTCTAGATTAAATCTGCATTGTACTTTCAATCAAATCCTTCATTATAGTGTTAGTCTATGGTTGCAGGACTCTCAATTTTGAGAGCAAAATCTCAAACCCTACCTAGATAGAAGGCAATAGGTCAAATCATCCAGACAAGCGAGATGAGTAATCTGATATTCATTCTTGGCTGCAACTAGTGAACAATGACTATGTTGAAGTGTGGAGCTAAATCAGAGGCCCATATTTAGTTCATACAATGACCTTTTCCTCACTCTTCTTCTAGTAGCTTCTTTGCTTCCACCATTACTTCTTATTGAGTCTCTTCTTGTTGTTCCTCTTCTTGTTGTTTCTCTTTTGGTTGTTCCTCTTCTTCTTGTTTCTTTTCTTCTTCCTCTTTGACAACTTGGTGGTCAAATTTGACTGTCTCTACTTTATCAGTGTCTTTTTCTTCAACCATCTTGGCTAATGATTCCCCTATTTCTTGTTTGACTGGTCTGAGTGGTGTATCTTGTACACCTGTTGGGATCTTTGCACCGGTTTTGTTTTGTTCACTGGTTGTGAGCTGTTCACCGGTTGTGATTTGTTCATCGGTTGTGTCTTGATCTCTGGTATTGTCCTTCTTACTAGTTGTATCCTTGTCTCCGGTTTTGTCCTTGTCATCGGTTGTATCCTGATCACTAGTCGTGTCCTGATCACCAGTTGTATCCTGATCACCAGTCATGTCCTGATCACTAGTTGTGAAGTGTTCAGGTCGGAACATTTCCTTTTCCTTTTCACCTTAAGATGTATCCTAAGGACCTGTTGATTGAGGTGTCTCTGTAGATACCTATTTCAATGCAAGTTTCTCTTGCCTCTTTGTTGGAGTGTTGAAGTCATAATTTTTTCATAGTTGAATTGTTTCTTCATACACTTCTTTTTCTTGACCATTTATAATTTTGGCCACTCTATCTCTAGTATCCAGGTTCAATACTTCTTCTTCCAAGAGAATCTTGATTGATTCTTCATCAAGACATGGTTCAACCTTTTCTAAAACTTCCCTTAAGATTTTATTATTCTTTGCTAATCCTGCTCTACATTTTGTTAGTAGCCTTTTATTGAGTTCAGCTGAGAAGAGGAGCTTGTAGTCCTTTGGTCCCTGGTTGAAATCAAGAAAGCTCTCTAACAAGGCTAGTTCTATCTTATCTTTATCATCAGTGCCTAAGGCACTGAACCATTTAGCAACATTGCTAACTTTGTCAAAATCTAATATCTCATCAACTATGTCATTGACAATAAGGGTTTTATCTTTACCTTTTTCTGGACATGCTAGGATAGTTGGTGAAGTAAGATCACCACCAGTATCTTCAGTGATATCCACAATGATCAGTTATGTTACTGGCTTTGGTTGAACTAGTGTATCAATGCCTAGAATGCCTTTGCCTCTACCGGTGTCTTTTTCTAGTTTCACCGAGGTCTTTTGACATTCAGCTTAAACTTGGTGTTGCTGCTCTAGAACAGTTGTCCATATTGCAACCCGTTCATCATGAACCACATCAAATTCTCCAATTAGAACTTGGCCAATCCTCTTTCTAATCTTAAAAAATTGTTTATATAATTCTTCTTGATTGGTTGCCTCGTGTAGCGTCAAGTGGCTTTGCACTTCCATCGGTGCCTTTATTCTCAACTCGTTCTCCTTAGCTATTGAGGATTTCCATCTTCCTTCAATAAGCTCTTGTAACTCTGCAGGTACTAAGCCATGAATCTCAATAGGCATTCTCTTGAACTTGTGCAAGCTGTATACTACAACATCTTCAATTTTTCTTCTATCTTCATCACTTGCTAGAGGGTATCTTCTGTCAACAGTTCTCATTCTACCTATTGTCATTATGCCTTCAACAGATTCATCAATGGTTTGTTTTACAGCCTTCGGTACCTCCTTTTGTACCAGTTTCCCAATCTTCTTTCTTCTTATGTAGGTGGTGGTATGTTTTGTATCAATTTATTCTAAGTCCCTACCTTGTGACTATTCAGTTGTAAATGACTACACCTTCTTGTTTTGAACTTTGGGTTCTTTCACGATTGCCTTCCTCTTCATTGGTGTAAGAGATAATTACCTTCTTTGTTTCCTTTGAAGGTGCATTCTTCTTTAGATTTTCACTTATCTAATCATAAGTGCCGAACCGGTTGGCTAAGAGATCTAGGTTACTCTCCTGAAGTGCCTTAGCATAAGCTTTGGCAGTCTTTGATGAAATCTCATAGCCAAGTTTTGGTGCAAACTCATTTCTTGGCTCAACAACCTGAATGATACATTGATCTGTGCTAACAAGGAGGAAAACATCATCCTTGTACTCATCTAAAATTATAGATGGAATTATTTCCCTCTGATGCATTCTGAGTTAAAAATGTTTGAAGTAATTAGTCATCACTTTATTAAAATGATTTCCTAGACCATTAATTATTTTGCTTGTCTAGACCATAACCGATCTATCTGTTACCCATGTAACTTTACCCACTCCTAGAAATAATTTCTAGTAGAATAAGAAAAGACATACCATCAGTGTCCCATACTTCAGGAATTTCTTCTTGACCATACCGAGATTCTTCAGGTTCTTGAAGATTTGACTTCTCAGCATAGCGCATATGTCATATTGTGCGATGTCGTGCATTATTTTGTGGGCTCCATGAATTGCTCCACCAGGTATGTTGTTGAGTTTTCTAGACTGATAAAATTTGTAACCAATTACAATAGTAACAAACCAGACACCTTCATCTTCTATATCAGTTACAGTCATCATACGACTGTCATACTTTGACTTAGTGAGTTGAGTGACTTCAATGTTGGCAATTATTCTTAGGGTAAGAGCTTCCCCTATGGCATTGAACCCTAGTTACTCTCCTTAGATCTTCCTTTGTTATTGGAGTAATGACACCTTTTGCTAACCACATTCCTAGATCGTGTACTCGACTAAGTACCAATTGAATCCAGTCAGGGTGAAACATCATTGGGTATTTGACCCCATTGGTCAATCTAGCTGCTTCCAGCCATGCATATTTTGCCTAGAGATTTTTCATCCTTGCAGAGCCCTAGAAATTTTCTCTGTATGTATGTTTCTCCTAGATCCTCCTTTTTGTTGTGGATGAAGGCGGTTATGTCTTCTGTCAATAGCATGCTATTAGTAATTGATGATAGGGCTCTAGCCATATCATTCTACCAATTTTGCACTGTCATGATATCATACTCTGGTCGCTCATGTTGTTTGATATTGATAAGGTTTGCAATAGATGATGATGATGTCATTTTGTTAGACGGGTAATACACAAAAAGATTCTATCAAATTCATGGAATACGTAAAGAAAAGTTCATGAATCACAAAAAGAAAAGATTACCCAAGCATTAAGACAATTGTCACAAAACACAAAGTAAAGTGAAATGAGTAATCATCTTTCCTTTTTATACCCTCAGGACACAATGGTAATTAGAAAATGGTAACTTTTGTTAATGGTTACCGTATTAATTACCCTTACCTAATCTTACCTTTATCAATTAGTTCATGAATGCTTCACATGTTTACCACAACATCCTCGGTTAAAACATTGACTATGTAACATCAATGCATCCCTTTAATCGGTTCTTTGGTCTTAGACAGGTGTGTGCTTCTTGGTACCAACTTTTACTAAGTGAGAATAAAATCTCACCAGTTGCTCTGGGGACAGTAGCATTTCTACCTATTCCCCCTTAAGCCCTGTTGGCTCAATTTGTTGAAGAGATATCACCATCAATGGATGATGACTTTGTCTCTGATTTCTTTCCTTCATAGCTCTTTGTTCCCTTTTTGGACAATATCATCTTTACTTCCCTATTGGTCTCTTCAGTGGTGTTTTCCTTTTGATTGGGAGTCACATTCCTCTTGATTAGTTTAGCTAGGCCTTTTCCTTTGTACATTGGCTAGTTCCCGTAGTCTTTGGCCAAATGCCCAATCTTGTTATAGTTGTAACAAGTCATCTTGGTTCCTCTCATGGATTTACCCTTTTTCCTTTATCCATGGGTGAGTGACAGTTAGTGTTCCTATGCCTTGATGATCCAAAGGTAGCACACATAGATGTGCCCCAGTTTGCATTCCTATTATGGAATACCGGTCTTGGTGGAGATTTGAATGCCATGGTTGTTGACCTTCATTCTTCAACCTTGTGTCCAAATTTATTGCAGGCATAACAATAACCTTTGAAGCTTTCTTTTCTTCCACTGGACACACTGTTTGATTGTGACCTGCATTCAAAGGTCACGTATCCATACTTATAACAATTACTATAGTAATTGTTAGTGGTGAAAGGTTTCACAGAAGCATTCCTGTAGTCTTTAGATTTATGACCTAGTTTGCCACAATGTTTACAAGAAGGTTTGGATATTCTTTTACCTTTGTCTCTGGTTGGTTTCTTCTTGTCCTTCTTGCTTCCCTTGACTTTAGAGGACTCAACGGTTTCCTTGTTTCCTTGACTGATGTACCTGTTGATGTGAGTTTTGTACCACTACATAACATATAGCAATTGAAATACTTGATACAGCGTACCAAACACTCAACCCTCTCTTGAAAAGTATATAAGAATACTCCAAGGTTCCTTACACCTGTGGATACTAACTCAGTTATAATGATGTGATTTGCTGGTAATCACTTCGGCGGGCTTACGTTGTTCACTTAGGGATGTTAAACTCTCGCTATGATGATGATATGATTTTCAATGTATACTCAATTAGCTTTCTTCCTTTTATATCACTTCCAACTTTGCTCATTGAAAACTTCAACTACTAAACTACTGACTGCTTTACTACTACTTCTATGGAATGGAAATATTGGCAAATGGACGAAGATCAAACCAAATGAAAGCTTACCAGTGGCACTACTTCCATCGATGCAATGATTCTAAGAGAATATTCTTAGGATTTTCACACTAACACCTATCTTCCAACCCAACTTGAAGTACAAGTGGAAAGATGAAATGCAAGTAGAACTTGGGAGCAATTGACTAGATTACCACACAAGGCTCTTTGACAAGCCGCCAAGATGCTAGTGGCCTAGTATAAGATCCTCATCAAACATTCACCAACATCACCATTACAACTAATCATCTACTTCTATTCTTACTTTAACAACATGAAATGAAATCCTACTTTAATTTGAGAGATGAGAAGAAACATGCAATACACCAAAATGATCATGTATATCCACCATGCAAACCACAACAATGAATAGAGAACAATTTTGATAGTATTTTGGCAACCATTCTTCAACATAACTCCTATTTTACAAATGAGAACAAATGGCCTTATATAGAGGCTCAAAATTACAATGAGTGGCCAAGATTAAGAGGCAAAATCAAGGGCCAAGATTAAACCTTACAAACCCTAATTAGGGTTACCATCTTTCAATCAATTACATGAGGGCACCAACTTTGTGGGCCAATAAGAAAATTACAATAATTTGTCAACCAATGAGAACATAGGACACTTGGCATGATTTGATTTCATGCACATGAAATCACCACCTCATCAACCTTGTCTTATAAAGTTCTTTATTCCTTGAGATGAGATGAAGCCTTGGACGCTTGAGCTTATCCTTAGAAATTTTCTCACCACCACATGAACTTGCTTGTACTTGATGTCCTGACCTCGAAAGGGTGAGGTCTCCATGCACTTGGGGTAATCTTGCCTTGACCTTGGTGGCTTGCCTGGATGTGAACCTTGTGCAATTTAAGAGCCTTGCTCTTAGCCACCGCCTTGAAATCAAACTTGACCTCTCTCAACCTTTCAATCACTTTCCTCCTTACTTCAATACTTTACCATTTTTAACCTTCCTATTTGGATTTGATCTGCATGCATGCATCTTTGTTTCAATAACCTTGGGTTTTGGGGCACCTGCCCTCACCATATCTCCTTGATTGTTCCACAATCCACCCATCACTGAGTTCATCAACTGCTTTCATCAATGCTTTCCTCCTTGGTTAACCCTTGACTGCCTCCAACTGTTCGAACTGCCACAACCTTGCCCTTTTGGCATAAGTAATTGCCTCAACCATAGTGGTGCAATGCATCTCCCCAAGATTAGATTTGGTTCGACTGGCAAAGCATCACTAGTAGTCTTGCACCCGAATTGAAGAAGTAGGACCCCATGTAGATTTGCCCCCGATTTTGTACTATTTAAGTTGCAACTCTAAATTCATGCTAGTGATCCTAATCCAATCAATTTTCCTTAACCATTCTCAATCTCTTCAATAAAATAAGACATCCAAGGATCAAACTGTGTACGTTTAGTAGAGCCCAGAATTTGACTGAGAAGCACGATGAGGTCATTGCACTCTGATTTGCTGTATCCTATTTGCTGCTAGGGTAGATTGAACACTTCATTGCACAAATCCATACCGATTGATCTTCTTTGCCACAAGGGACTAGCTGTCTCTCAACCTCTCTCTTAATTGAATCAAGTGAAGGGTACCAATGTTGGTGTCTCCAACGTATTTCAATTTTGAGCGGAAGTTGGAATTGGGTATCATGACTTCCTTGTCTCCTATTTCAGCATTAATTCCTTTGGGTCGCTTGCTTGCATTAACATCATTCATCCTAAACACTTATCACTCCCCGCCTTTTCTACAATGAAGATGAAACTACACTTATCACTCCAAACTTCGCCTATAAGATGGAATACTACACTTATCACTCCCCACCGTTACCTTAAGATGGACTACACTTATCACTCCAATTCTCCTTCCTACAATGAAATGCAATGATGCAAACTACACTTATCACTCCCCGCCTTTGCCTTAAGATGAACTACACTTATCACTCCAATCTTCTCCCTAGGGGTGGAATACTACACTTATCACTCCCCGCCGTTACCTTAAGATGGACTACACTTATCACTCCAATTCTTCCTCCTAAGATGAAATGCAAGCAAGAACTTGGAGAAAAAAGCCAATCAAGACAATCGAGTAATCAACTTAATATCCAAACTTCCAACTCTACTCTTGAAATTAGTTTTCAACACCTAAACTAGCACCAATGAAATGAAAGCAATTAAGGAGAGAGGAAAACATAGGCCACTCGTCGGTTTTCTTTGGCTTGATAACTTCCTCTTGATCTCCCAAAATTGTAATTGGCTTAGCTTGATTCTCAAAAAATTTCTGTCTCCACAAGAGGATCTCTTCCCTTCAAAATCTCGCTATGAATCACTATCAATAAACTCCTCCTCTATCACAAATCTAAACTTTGCCACCTTGCCAATTGAAAATCTGAGTGTGGATGCCTGAGAATTGACAAATCTGAGCCTTAATATTTACAAATCTGAACCTCTTGCCCTCTACACCAACAAATTCTTCTCCAAGGAAGAAGAAGACAACACCAAAAATGCACTCCTTGAAAAATTTTGCTCTTTTGCTGCTCCAAGTGCTCCTCCTTGGCTGCCAAGAGACAAGCAAGAAATGAATGAGAAAATGAGGAGACAAGCCCTCCCTTTATACTAATTTTTTGCCTCTTCAAATAGGGCTGACCTGCATTGGAGGGAAAATAAAATTAATTAAATTGTCAAACATATAACCCAAATTAAATGCATTAAATCACATGGCCTTGGGTATTTAATTTTAATTTAAAATTGGGCCAGCCCATTGCAAAAACAAAAATCTGTGCAATAGCATGTTAATTTTCCTTTTTAAAATGAAATTGGGCTACTCCAAAAAATAATCCATATGGGGCCCCTAAACATTGAAATTAACCAAGCCATGGCCCCAAAAAAATTAAATTAATTTAAGGAAAGGGCAGATTTAAATTAAGAAAGCCACTTGCATTGAATTGTGCAAAATTATGGATTTAAATTAGCCAAATCCGAAATTATCAAAGGCCCAAAAATTGAAATTTTGAAAAAAGGTCATTTAGGCCTCTAATATAGCTTTAAACCTTCCCATAGTGGACCCAATAACTTGCCTTGAATTTCACACCTCTTAGGCCTTAAAATACATTGGATTTAACACACAAAGGAGCCCAAATTAAATTTCTAAATTACAAACACTCAGCCCAAAAATATGATTTTAATTATTTTAAAATTGCCAAATAAATGCATTTAATCACAACAACCTCACCAAAATTAATTAAAATTTGCAAGCCAATCACAATTCAAACAATTTCAAATTTTCATTTATTCATTTCTCATTTAAAATTTCAAAAATCCCACTTGGCAATTTAATTTTTTTTTTATTTGCAATCCAAAAAAAAATCATTTAGCAATTTAATTTCCATTTGGCCATTAATTTTTTATATTTTGCAATTTATTATCTCTATTTGGCAATTAAACTCAAATTTGGCAATTTAATATCAAAATTTTATTTAATTTCCACTTTTCTCCACAAACAATTTACAAGATTTTCCCAAAAATATCCAATTTCACAATTAAATTTTGAAAATCTCAAGTTATTCAATTTCATCAATTTTCAAAATTTAATCAAGTCCAAAATTTACAATTTTATCCCACCAAATATTAAAATAAAATTTTCTCATCGAATTTCATTTGGCTTGGAGACAAAATCGACTATTTAAGAAAATCAACGTTTCGCACAAGGTGAAAACAAGCAATACCCCCCCAGGCACTTTAAAAACATCCAAGGTGTAAAATTCTCATTCCAAAACCTCCAGATCACCCAAAATTCGCTAAGGCACCCAAACTCTCGGATCTAGGAAAAATTGCCAAGGCTTGTTCAAAAAAAAAATTGGGGGTCCCCAAATATTTTGGGGCGATGGTGTGAAAACCTCACAACATCTAGCATCAACCCAAAGAAATGTTCCTAAACATTTCAAGAATAAAAGTAACTTAGAACAAAGAAGCTCAGGACGACCTATTCGAAAATCCACTTAAGGACGAGCACTCAATAGGGGAAAGAACTCTCAAGTTGAACCTAAGCACCCTGACCATAAGTTACTCACGTGTGTGCAAATGATTCATTCCCCGCTCAACAAGAACTTGATAATCTCTCAGATCCACTAGACTTAGCTATTATAATATCCTTCAAAAGCATCCTGGATAGAGCCCCGCTGCCAGTCAGGCATCCATAGCCCCGACGGAGTTATCATTGTGGCACCACAATCACGGTTCTACCTTTAGTGATTATTTTTATAGCACCGGTAGAGTTGATTGCACGCCCTCAAAGCCAGTTTTCATCTTCATTTTTCACTTTGATATTGCTTTTCATCTTTCACTTTTTTCATTATTTCATTTTCTCTTTTTTCTTTTTTCTCATAATATTTTTCTCTTTTCAACCTTTCCAATCTTTTGTTTGGCTTGCGGGCAATGAAGCCCGCGGAGGGTTTGGAAGACCACAGTGGCGTTGAAGCAGGTGTATGATTTTCACTAAGTCCATCTTCACTTCGAAATATCAAGAACTCGGAGCAATTAAGTGTGAGTATAATGTTGTAACCATGTCCGAGGTAACTCAAGAACCACTATCGAGTCTGACCTGAATTTAGTACAAGTCCTACCATAGATCAACGACTAAGCACATCCTAAAATTTCTGAACCTTGTCAAATGTATTCAAGAAATGAACAAGACGGACTCTAGGTTCTGACACCAAAAGTGTAAGATTCCACACGCCTCGCCCACGAATGATAACCTAGACCCCCTTTGCATTTGCAAAGCTCCAAAACCAAAACTGCTCTCAGAACTAAAGGAAACTAAAAAGATCCCAAGTCAAGTGACTTGGTGCAAACTAAGCACTGAGCTCCCTCAAAACACCTAAGCTAAACAATTGAAAGGAAATCTACTTTAACCGCTGAAAGGAAACCTAATCTAACCCTTGGACCAAGTGGTCCAAGACAAACTCTACTCTAAGAACAGAAAGCAAACTAAACTACTCTCCTGAACCAAATGGTCCAAGACAAACCTACCTTAACTATGTACATGACTCTAAAGGGACAACACTAACTGATCTAATATATACACTGGATCTAACATGGTTTCTCGGGATGTTCAAGAGCAACAAGGCTTGGGTGATAGTTCTCAATCTCGCAAACTCATCCTTGTACTCTGAAAAAAAATTTGTCACCTCAAACTCAAACTCAAGAAAATTATCATGCAAGATCAACAATTGAGGCAACTCATAGGGTCCATGATCAATCCAAATACAAGTTATTTTTCCAAAATTTCCATAATCAAAATAAAGACTTTTGTACCTTTCATCCTTAAGAGCAAGGAAAGAAACAACCTGGTATGATTCATGTGGTAACTCTTGTTCAAACCTCAATTGATCATCCACAGCTTCAGGAGGTCGCAACTGGTGATGAATCCTCCCTCAGACATCCACATCGAACTCATTGGTAGTCAAGGTAGGATCAAACTTGGAATCAAGCACATGAAATATCATCTTTGGGGGCTTGTCCTTGTGAAACATGAACCATGCATCCTTGTGAATCTCCTCAAGTGTATCCTCAAAAATCAAGGATTCATTGATATTCTCCCCGTTAAACACCTCTCCAAGCTGATCAAATGCAACATCCAATTGTAGCATCAACCCAAACTGTTCTTTGTTTTCCTTTTCCATGTGAGTGACTTGATCACCACTTAACAATCCTCGCATATCCCCACCATTAGGATCTTCATCATCTAGCGTGTAATTTCCATTTGAACTCTCTTTAGGAACATCTTGCAATTCTTTATATAGATTCTCACCAAACATAGCACCCTCAAGACTGATAGGAGAACCATCGTACATCTTTGTCAGTCGTCCATCAATTTCCATTTCAAATGGTAAAATTTTTGGAGGTCGAAGTTGATGGTGAATCATGCCACTTGCAACAACTTGATAGCCTTGAAAGGCTATGGGCAATGACTCCTTTCGTATTTCTTCTACAAGATCCTTAAGCATCCCCCCAAAGAATATGGTGGTAATGATGTCTTGGAATGCTCTTCAAACTTTTCCTCATATCTTGATTCACTTATAGTAACTTCCAATTCCTTGTTCAACTTGTCCACTTGGTTACTTCTTTCATGAAGGGTGCTAGAAACTTCTTCCAACTCATCCTCAAGAACTCAACTTTGTAGCATGAGGGAAAGTTCACCAAGGATCACCTCTTCAAATTTGTCATGATCTTCTTCTAACTCCTCAAAGTGTGAATCTTTGTGTGATATGCTTCCTCTTCTTTGGATGAATTCAATTGCTTCCCCAATTTCTTTCTCAACTTCTTCTTGTGGAGTAAACTGTGAAGGTTCCTCCACTTGGTTATCTCGAACATTAGAATCAACCATATCATCCTGATGCATCTCACCCTCTTCATTTTTTTGTGTCCAACTTAAAAGCTGAAAGAAATCCTTACCACCTCCCACTGATATTTCCTCATACCAACCCAATTGAAACTTGACCAAGTCAATGGTGTCTTGACAAGATGGGCAAGTAGATTCTGAATGTGAGAGACTATGTACTCTGCACCAAGAACTTCTTCCATATATGTTTTTCGGTTCCCTATTGATATCTTCTTTGAAATCAAGAAAATCCTCCTCTGAATTGACAAGGACCGCAGGCTCATGTATTTGTGAAAAAGAAAATTTTCCTCTTAATGCCAAGTCCACTCTTAAGAGAAACACCAAACAATCCATCTCCTCATGATCTGTAGTACCATGTATCCTACACTTCCCTGATGCTGCAAGTTGAGACAAATCCCATGGAGGTAACCTCTTGTTCAAATCAAACCAAATGGGAAGAACATCCACCTGTCTGTCCATTGAGAAACCTTTCTTTTTTTATTTTTTTATTTTTGAACTTTTGGAGAGATCTCTTACATCTCAAATATAACATGAAAGCTCATTGTTGTTGATAATCCATGAATGAACACCCACTCAGCCCTCCTTCTAGTGCCAAATAATGTTGATGTGAGTTTTTTACCACTACATAACATATAGCAATTGAAATACTTGATACAGCGTACCAAACACTCAACCCTCTCTTGAAAAGTATATAATAATACTCCAAGATTCCTTACACCTGTGGATACTAACTCAGTTATAATGATGTGATTTGCTGGTAATCACTTCGGTGGACTTACGTTGTTCACTTAGGGATGTTAAACTCTCGCTATGATGATGATATGATTTGCAATGTATACTCAATTAGCTTTCTTCCTTTTATATCACTTCCAACTTTGCTCATCGAAAACTTCAACTACTAAACTACTGACTGCTTTACTACTACTACTATGGAATGGAAAGATTGGCAAATGGACGAAGATCAAACCGAATGAAAGCTTACCAGTGGCGCTACTTCCATCGATGCAATGATTCTAAGGGAATATTCTTAGGATTTTCACACTAACACCTATCTTCCAACCCAACTTGAAGTACAAGTGGAAAGATGAAATGCAAGTAGAACTTGGGAGCAATTGACTAGATTACCACACAAGGCTCTTTGACAAGCCGCCAAGATGCTAGTGGCCTAGTATAAGATCCTCATCAAACATTCACCAACATCACCATTACAACTAATCATCTACTTCTATTCTTACTTTAACAACATGAAATGAAATCCTACTTTAATTTGAGAGATGAGAAGAAACATGCAATACACCAAAATGATCATGTATATCCACCATGCAAACCACAACAATGAATAGAGAACAATTTTGATAGTATTTTGGCAACAATTCTTCAACATAACTCCTCTTTTACAAATGAGAACAAATGGCCTTATATACAGGCTCAACATTACAACGAGTGGCCAAGATTAAGAGGCAAAATCAAGGGCCAAGATTAAACCTTACAAACCCTAATTAGGGTTACCATCTTTCAACCAATTACATGAGGGCACCAACTTTGTGGGCCAATAAGAAAATTACAATAATTTGTCAACCAATGAGAACATAGGACACTTGGCATGATTTGATTGCATGCACATGAAATCACCACCTCATCAACCTTGTCTTATAAAGTTCTTTATTCCTTGAGATGAGATGAAGCCTTGGATGCTTGAGCTTGTCCTTAGAAATTTTCTCACCACCACATGAACTTGCTTGTACTTGATGTCCTGACCTCGAAAGGGTGAGGTCTCCATGCACTTGGGGTAATCTTGCCTTGACCTTGGTGGCTTGCCTAGATGTGAACCTTGTGCAATTTAAGAGCCTTGCTCTTAGCCACCACCTTGAAATCAAACTTGACCTCTCTCAACCTTTCAATCACTTTCCTCTTTACTTCAATACTTTGTCATTTTTAACCTTCCTATTTGGATTTGATCTGCATGCATGCATCTTTGTTTCAATAACCTTGGGTTTTGGAGCACCTGCCCTCACCATATCTCCTTGATTGTTCTACAATCCACCCATCACTGAGTTCATCAACTGCTTTCATCAATGCTTTCCTCCTTGGTTAACCCTTGACTGCCTCCAACTGTTCGAATTGCCACAACCTTGCCCTTTTGGCATAAGTACTTGCCTCAACCATAGTGGTGCAATGCATCTCCCCAAGATTAGATTTGGTTCAACTGGCAAAGCATCACTAGTAGTCTTGCACCCGAATTGAAGAAGTAGGACCCCATGTAAATTTGCCCCCGATTTTGTACTATTTAAGTTGCAACTCTAAATTCATGCTAGTGATCCTAATCCAATCAATTTTCCTTAACCATTCTCAATCTCTTCAATAAAATAAAATATCCAAGGATCAAATTGTGTACCTTCAGTAGAGCCCAGAATTTGACTGAGAAGCACGATGAGGTTGTTACACTCTGATTTGTTGTATCCTATTTGCTGCTAGGGTAGACTGAACACTTCCTTGCACAAATCCATACCGATTGATCTTCTTTGCCACAGGGGACTAGCTGTCTCTCAACCTCTCTCTTAATTGAATCAAGTCAAGGGTACCAATGTTGGTATCTCCAACGTATTTCAATTTTGAGCGGAAGTTGGAATTGGGTATCATGACTTCCTTGTCTCCTATTTCAGCATTAATTCCTTTGGGTCGCTTGCTTGCATTAACATCATTCATCCTAAACAATTATCACTCCCCGCCTTTTCTACAATGAAGATGAAACTACACTTATCACTCCAAACTTCGCCTATAAGATGGAATACTACACTTATCACTCCCCGCCGTTACCTTAAGATGGACTACACTTATCACTCCAATTCTCCTTCCTACAATGAAATGCAATGATGCAAACTACACTTATCACTCCCCGCCTTTGCCTTAAGATGAACTACACTTATCACTCCAATCTTCTCCCTAGGGGTGGAATACTACACTTATCACTCCCCGCCGTTACCTTAAGATGGACTACACTTATCACTCCAATTCTTCCTCCTAAGATGAAATGCAAGCAAGAACTTGGAGAAAAAAGCTAATTAAGACAATCAAGTAATCAACTTAATATCCAAACTTCCAGCTTTACTCTTGAAATTAGTTTTCAACACTTAAACTAGCACCAATGAAATGAAAGCAATTAAGGAGAGAGGAAAACATAGGCCACTCACCGGTTTTCTTTGGCTTGATAACTTCCTCTTGATCTCCCGAAATTGTAATTGGCTTAGCTTGATTCTCAAAAAATTTCTGTCTCCACAAGAGGATCTCTTCCCTTCAAAATCTCGCTATGAATCACTATCAATAAACTCCTCCTCTATCACAAATCTAAACTTTGCCACCTTGCCAATTGAAAATCTGAGTGTGGATGCCTGAGAATTGACAAATCTGAGCCTTAATATTTACAAATTTGAACCTCCTGCCCTCTACACCAACAAATTCTTCTCCAAAGAAGAAGAAGACAACACCAAAAATGCACTCCTTGCAATATTTTGCTCTTTTGCTGCTCCAAGAGCTCCTCTTTGGCTGCCAAAAGAAAAGCAAGAAATGAATGAGAAAATGAGGAGACAAGCCCTCCCTTTATACTAATTTTTTGCCTCTTCAAATAGGGCTGACCTGCATTGGAGGGAAAATAAAATTAATTAAATTGTCAAACATATAACCCAAATTAAATGCATTAAATCACATAGCCTTGGGTATTTAATTTTAATTTAAAATTGGACCAGCCCATTGCAAAAACAAAAATATGTGCAATAGCATGTTAATTTTCCTTTCTAAAATGAAATTGGGCTACTCCAAAAAATAATCCATATGGGGCCCCTAAACATTGAAATTAACCAAGCCATGGCCCCAAAAAAATTAAATTAATTTAAGGAAAGGGCAGATTTAAATTAAGAAAGCCACTTGCATTGAATTGTGCAAAATTATGGATTTAAATTAGCCAAATCCGAAATTATCAAAGGCCCAAAAATTGAAATTTTGAAAAAATGTCATTTAGGCCTCTAATATAGCTTTAAACCTTCCCCATAGTGGACCCAATAACTTGCCTTGAATTTCACACCTCTTAGGCCTTAAAATACATTGAATTT
The DNA here is from genome assembly GCA_027943335.1 of Chamaecyparis obtusa. Lineage (NCBI taxonomy): Eukaryota > Viridiplantae > Streptophyta > Pinopsida > Cupressales > Cupressaceae > Chamaecyparis > Chamaecyparis obtusa. The sequence goes on along the minus strand of BSBK01008307.1, from coordinate 214,857 downwards.
AACACACAAAGGAGCCCAAATTAAATTTCTAAATTACAAACACTCAGCCCAAAAATATGATTTTAATTATTTTAAAAGTGCCAAATAAATGCATTTAATCACAACAACCTCACCAAAATTAATTAAAGTTTGCAAGCCAATCACAATTCAAACAATTTCAAATTTTCATTTATTCATTTCTCATTTAAAATTTCAAAAATCCCACTTGGCAATTTAATTTTTTTTTTATTTGCAATCCAAAAAAAAATCATTTAGCAATTTAATTTCCATTTGGCCATTAATTTTTTATATTTTGCAATTTATTATCTCTATTTGGCAATTAAACTCAAATTTGGCAATTTAATATCAAAATTTTATTTAATTTCCACTTTTCTCCACCAACAATTTACAAGATTTTCCCAAAAATATCCAATTTCACAATTAAATTTTGAAAATCTCAAGTTATTCAATTTCATCAATTTTTAAAATTTAATCAAGTCCAAAATTTACAATTTTATCCCGCCAAATATTAAAATAAAATTTTCTCATCAAATTTCATTTGGCTTGGAGACAAAATCGACTATTTAAGAAAATCAACGTTTCGCACAAGGTGAAAACAAGCAATACCCCCCCAGGCACTTTAAAAAATCCAAGGTGTAAAATTCTCATTCCAAAACCTCCAGATCACCCAAAATTCGCTAAGGCACCCAAACTCTCGGATCTAGGAAAAATTGCCAAGGCTTGTTCAAAAAAGAAATTGGGGGTCCCCAAATATTTTGGGGTGATGGTGTGAAAACCTCACAACAGTACCCAAGTCATGTGGGATCCTTGTGCCTTCTTTGAGCTTTCAATTTCTCATCTGGCTTCTCAAAACTCTCATTGTATTTTCTAAGTTTTTCATTTCTTTCCTCAAGAGTTTTCAACTGTGCTTTAAGTTTTTCAACTTCAGCAACCATTTCTTTGCATACTTTGCATCTTTATCATGCAATTGTTCATGCATGTTGGCATTCTCCTGAGTTATGCCCTACATGTCTTCTTACAGTTGAAGTATGAGAGCATCGCTCTCTCTTAAAGAATCTTCAACAAGGATTCTTGCTCTCTCAGTAGTTTGTAGTACCTCTATGGCACTATTTTTCCCATCCTTAGCTTTTTTGCTTTCTTCAATGAGGTCAATCATCCTCAGAGCATGACCTTCCCGTTCTCTTTTCAAATTGGAGATTTGATCAGTCAGGTTCATGTTTCTCTCCACGAGTTCAAAGACCACTTCTTCTACTTCATCAAAACTAATCTTTCCAGATAGTTATTCAATTATTTCTTGACTTTCACTTAGTTGTAAAGACAATTCTTTTCTCTTAGAAAGATATTTTCTCAGTCTGTTTTCAAGAGAATAAATCATTTCATTTTCTTCTTCCAGCTGCTTTTGATACCTACAACCCTCCATGATCTTTTCTCAAGTAGTTAAGCTTTCTTTACCTAAGAACTAGGCTCTGATACCAATTTTTAATCCTAACCGGTTACTCAGAGGGGGGTGAATCAGTAAATTCAATTTCTTTAATCTTTTTCCATTTCATATTCTATTAATACTGAAAATATAAAGAATGCTTAAATACTCAAAAACATAAATCACATGCACAGGCCAACACAAGATATATACATGGAAACCCTAGGTTAGAAGGAAAAAAATATGGTGGGATAAAACCCAGGAAACTCCACTACTGCAGTAATGAAGCTACCCGATTAAAGGCTTACAAAGCACTGGTTAGAATACTACCTGATAAAGGCATTTAATAGAGATCAGTTGATATCTTGACCTTGTAAGGAGTCGCCTTGTCAAAGGATTTTAAAACACCAATAAAGATGTCACCCGGTAAAGGGATTTATACAACAAAACTTGTTAGGGTTCACCTTGATAAAGGGATTTATATGTGCTTCACACAATAAAAGAAATGATTTTTTTTGACACTTTATATGTCAATCAGATCATACATGTTCTCTCCTTTCTCTTCTTGGTTGTTGAATCTTTCTCTCTTTCACTCTTAGTGACTGTATCCCTTCTTAGAAGACTCTTCTCTTCTGCTCTGTTCTCTCTCTCTACGCTCTTGATTTTCAACAACAATGCCTCTAATGCACGATGACCTATATTTATAATAATTTTCTTATTATTACACCAAACGGTGTCGCTAAGTTGTAACTCATCCAAAAAATTGTTGTTCTGAAAAGTGATCCAAAAATCTCGCATGCAGAACTCTTGATCAAAAAGCTCACAAACTAATCTTTGGTTCACCTTGAAACACTCACAAAAAAAACTAACTCCAGTTCTTCTAAAAAATGCTCTGCAAAATCTAGATCGGATTATAAAGCACTAACTGATAAATTTGCAAAATGAAAGCAAACCGGTGTGCAACCTGTTGAGTCATTTGCCTCATGTGGTGTTCTTCTAGACCGGTTGGACAAGATTAGATTGGTATTAATGTGACCAATGTAGGTATACTGTTTACCTAGTAAGTCTACCAGTTCACCATTGTTGTTCTAACTTGACTACCGACGTGTTTGATGTTTGCCAATGATGACAACTAAGCTTTATGCCAACAATCTTTACCTCTTGTACTTCTATCAATTCTTTTGTCTAGAATCTGCTAAATTTCTTCTATCTGCTTCTTAGGATATTCTTTATACACATCTACCTATTCATCTAACTCATGGTACTTATACAAATATGATGTTGAAGATATGATATATATCTATATCAATCGGTAACTCAACTTCAAATGCATTTCCATTGTCAAACCTCTTCAATATCTTGCAAGATCCAAACTTATTCATTCTCAATTTGATGTATGTTCCAATAGGAAACCTTCCTTTCTTCAAATGAGCCATTACTTCATTACCAACTTCAAAGGTTTTATCTTTTCTATACATGTCTGTTGTATCCTTATATTTCTAACTGTTCTTCTGCAAATCATGTTTCACTTCATCATGCAGAGTCTTCATGAAGTCTGCATATTCTTCTCCTTCAACACTTCTTTTCTCTTATGAACCAAGTGTCTTGAAATCTAATATACCCTCAGGATGTATGCATGTAAAAATATGAAAAAAGTGTTTTACATGTGCTCCTATTTACTGAATTATTGTATGCAAACTTTTTTTGTGCCAATACCAAGTCTCAATTTCTAGGTTTGTCTCTAACTAATTAAGCATCTCAACAAATTTCCCAAACTTCTATTCACAACCTATGTGTTTCCATCTATCTATGGGTGAAAGGTAGAACTGAACTTCAAATCTGTACCCAAATTCTTCCAAAGTTTTCTCCAAAAGTATCCAACAAATTTGATATCCTAGTAAGAGATAATAGTCTTAGGTAACCCATACAATCTCACAATTTCCTTAAAGAAAAGGTCTGTTATATGAACCACATATGATGTCTTCTTATAGAGAATAAAATGTGACAATTTTAAAAATCTATCCACCACAACAAATATCGAATCATTACCTCTTTGAGTCTTAGGAAAGCCAAGATCAAAATCCACTCTGATGTCTTCCAAAGGTCTATTAGGAACTTGTAATGGTGTATATAATCCAATATTCTAACTTACTCCTTTTGCAACTTGACAAATTCTACAACTCCTTACAAATTTTTTAACATCCTTATGCAATTGAGGCCAAGAGTATTTCTCCTTAAGAATACTCAATGTCTTATCACTACCAAAGTGTCCTACTAGTCCACCACTATGTTTCTCCTTTACCAAATTGTCTCATTGAACCTCTAGGTATACACAACTAAACTCCCATGAACAACACACATTCTTGAATGAAGTAATCATCCCACTTTCTCTGTTGACCAGTGACAGGTGTCTTACATGCTCTCTAAGCTTCTGAAAAGTAAGGGTCAACTTCATACAAATTCTTCAAATCATCAAAACCAAGAACCTGAACTCTCATCTCAATCAACATGAATCTTCTTCTTCTCAATGCATTTGCAACTCTATTTGAAAATCCACTTCTATGTTTCAACACAAGTGTAAAGTTTTGTAGGTACTCAACCCACTTCATATGTCTCTAATTCAATTAACTGTCACTTCCCAAATACTACAATACTTTATGATCGATATACAACACAAATTCCTTAGGCAACAATAGTGTCTCCACTTCTTCAAATCTTGAACAATAGCATGGAACTCTTGATCATAAACATAATATTTCCTCTTAGCATCATTCAACTTTTCACTAAAGAAAACAACTGATCTACCTTCTTGACTCATCACAACTCCTATTGCACTACCAATTGCATCAAAATCAACTTGAAATACCTTAGAGGAACTAGGCAAAGAAAGAACAGGTAACTCTGCTACCTTTTGCTTCAATGTCTCAAAACTTTTTTTAGCTCCATTTGTCCACTTGAAATCCTTTTGTCTCCTCTCATTGTCTGATTAATAGCATTACAAATAGAACTGAAATTCTTGATGATCTTTCGGTAGAAACTAGCCAAACCATGAAAAGATCTTACCTCTCCAACACTTTCAACTGTAGGCCACTCCAATATTGCTTTAACCTTTTGAGGATCCATCTTCAAACCATCATCTAAGATCACAAATCCCAAATAAACTATATCCTCTTTTATGAAAGAGCATTTATTCAAGTTAATCAGTAACTTCTCCTCTTTCAACCTCTGCAATACTTGTCTTAGATGTAACACATGATCTTCCCTATTCTTACCGAATATCAAAATGTCATCCAAATATAAAATCACAAATTTTCCTAAGGATTTCTTCAAAACTTCATTCATCTGCCTCATAAAAGTACTAGGTGCATTAGTTAAACCAAAAGGCATAACCAACCACTCATACAAACCTTCTTTTGTCTTGAAAGAAGTCTTCCATTCATCTCCTTCTCTGATTCTGATTTGGTGATAACTACTCTTTAAATCAATCTTGGTAAAGTATTTTTCTCCACTCAAACAATCCATGATGTCATCCATCCTACGCAATGAAAAATGATACTTCTGTGATATTGTTTATAGCTCTGGAATCCGTACACATTCTCCACTCCCCACTTTTCTTAGCTGCTAACACAACTAGAACTGCACATGGACTCAAAATTTCTCTGATCAAACCTTTCTATGATAATTCTTGAACTTTTCTATTCAATTCCTCATTCTTTGTCGATGTTAATAGGTGAGGTGCTTTGTTAGGCAAACTAGCTCCTTGAATTAGATCCATACAATGACTAATACTTCTAACTGGTGGTAAACCATCTAGTACATTATCAAAAATAATCTCTTGATACTCTGTTAGCAACTTCTTGACTCCAAAAGGTGTTTCATCCTCTGATTTCTTAACAAGATTATTAGGAACTAAAGCATAACAAACATCATTCTTCTTCAAATCTCTTATGAATTGTCTTCCTTCAATCAAACAAACTCTAACATAAGTACAATTTTCACCCTTAGATGCTTCAATCAAAGGTAACAAAACTTTCTTCATTCCATTAGCTACAATAGTATATCTATTCAACCTTCCATCATGTAAATCTTGTCTATCATATTGCCATGGTCTACCCAACAAGATGTGACAACAATCCATAGACATGATATCACAAAGAACTTCATCATGGTAACTCCCAATTTTAATTTTCATAATACATTGCTCACTTACTAAAAGTTTATGCTCATCCTTGATCCATGAGATCTAATAGGGTTTATGGTGCTTCATCCTTTGCAACTACAACTTTGTAACCAACTCCTACGATGCCAAATTCCTTGAACTTACACTATCAATGATCACTTTGCAACATTTTTCTGCAACCTTACATTTGGTTTTGAACAAGCCTTTCCTCAAAAGATCTTCATCAGTACCTTCATTCCATAACACTCTTTTGATCATCAGATTATCCCCATCTTCAAGTTTGTTTGTTGAATCAAGTGAATCTTCCTTCACAAGTACATTTCAACTACTGCTACCGATCTTCTTGTTTGAATTTCCATTGGTACATTCAAATGTCTCGTGTCCTTCACCACACTTGAAACAAGTGCCCTTGAACCAATTCTTTTCTTCTCTCCTCTGATCATTACCTCTAGGGTAACCACCTCTTGAATAACTTCCTCTACCTCTGTATGAATTTTCTCCTCTCCACTCTGATTTTCCTTTATCCTCATTACCTTATCCTGATTCGATTTACTATTTTTTCCATAGGATATGTCTCTGCCTCAAGGGAATCTTCCACCTCTACCTCTCTGCCTTTGTTCATGCCTTTTGTTCAATTTCTCCTTTGCCTTCAATTTAAATTGATAGGCTTCTTCAATGGTGTTCATCTTGACCAAATTGATTTCATCTTGGATAGAAGTCATTAAACCATCCAGGTACCTAGCAATCCTCTCAACTTCATCATCTACATGTCTAGATTTGATATCTAACCTATAAAATTCCTCAATATAATCTTTCACAAAACTATCCTTTTGCTTCAAATTTTGCATTCTCCTTAACAAACTAAATTGATAATCACCAGGCAGAAATTTATCCTTCAACTTGTTAATCATCGTTTCCCATACCTTGATTTTATCCTTGCCTCTCCTTTGTCGATCAGTCTGCAAATGTTCCCACCACAAGGATGCATGTCCCTTCAATTTGGTGCTTGCAATCTTCACCTTCTTGTCTACTGGTATGTTTTCATTATCAAAATATTTCTCCATCTCAAAGATCCAGTCCATCAACTCATCTGAATCCAATTTTCCACTATACTCAGGAAGATTGAAGTGAGGTTTGGAATTAATGCTTGTCAAAGCTCTCAAGAATCTTTTTTCTCCTTGTTCTAGAACAGGTGTTGGTGTTGCTCCTTCTTGCAATTCTTCAACCTCATCTTCACTATCATCCTCAATAGGTCTTCCTCTTCTTTGGGTTGTCTCAACAACTTCAAGTCTTGCAGAAATTTGCCTTAACATATCCATCACAACATGATCTACATCTCTCCTTCCACGAACCATCTTCGCAACCCTCCACAATTGTAGGTCAGATTGCAACCTACCACTCTACAACCAAATCAAGTAGGGCTTACAAAAGAAAATCTTGCTTTGATACCACCTAACACAGTACCAAGGTGGAGAACCCCAAGATGGGATGTCCAACCTCACAGCTAAACACACACTGAAGCAATACACATAAATTGAGAGAGAGAGAGAATGAAAGAACAATCATTTATTCAAATAGGTACATCATACATGTTGGGTTGTAAGGCCTTCCTAGTTTAGGCCATATACAAAATGAATTCAAATTTGAAAGCTTAGTGCTTCATGATCAACCAAACTACTACTCTAAGAGTTCTACAAAATTACATCAAATTGAGTACATATACCCAACCACACTACTGGGGTCGGCCAAGAATTACATTTCAAAATTAAATGTGTATAAATAAATAAGAGTCGGCCCCAAAACATATCACAAGGCCAGAAGAAGAAAAGATAGAAGGCACAAACATAGATTTAGGTTGACACGTGACCCAACAATCATGCACCACAATCACACACGTTAACAATCAACGAGCAATGATTGCACACACAATCTCCAAGCTCGGCCCAGGAAGGAAAGGAATATGCTATCCAAAGCAACCAAAAGAATCCAAACATCATGAAGGTCTTTTATCCAAACACGACGTGATTAAATGGAAAGGTTCCCAGATAGGTCCACATTAAGAATTTATGACCACAACTAAAGAAACACACGAACATGTGACCACAAACAAGATCACCACAAACATGAAACTAAAGGAACAAAGCATGAGCCACATAGAAAGAAAAAATTGAATAACTCGAATAATATTGAACCAAATGAGGTGTGATTTGGAAGATAAGAACTACAAAGAGTCCTAAACAACATGTTAAGACCGCAACCAAAATATCTCAAAGATGAAAGATCGTTGCTTCACTCTCTCAGGATGAAACAACTATTTTGGTTGATGCAAGATTGCTAAGAACCCAAGATGCTCCTGCATTGGGACCCAAAATAGATTTGGAAGGTGGAATATATTTGGACGAAGAATTAAAGGAAGCCTTTGGAATAGAAAGCTTGGATGCCAATTTTGAATTTTCTTTAAGCTAAAAATCTTGTAAGAGTAACTTTGGAATCCACATAGAGTTTGACTTTTCTTTGATATGTGGTTCTTTAGAACACAATGCTTCAATGAGGAATTTAGGAACCCATATGTGTTTTCTTTTTCTTTTTTCTTTATGGGACTTTGGGGCCTTTTGGATGTTTCTTTATTTTTTGGATCATAATTTGCTTTGTTTTTACATGTCGATTAGATGGGACATGTTGATCCTTGAATGCATATGGATTTTTAAACTTGTGGATTTTATGCTTGGCATCCAAATTACTTCAATGACATTGAGATTCATGAATGGATAGGAATGATGTGGAGGTATTTTAGAGTAGTTCATATAGGAAGATGGTGGAAATGTTCTCAAAGATGTGTGCCATTGTTGATCTTGATTTATGATAGGGTAAGTGAATTGGGAGCTAGGAATTATAGGAATGGTGGATGGAAGCATATAAGGTCCCAAGATGGATGGAAGAGTTGAAAGCTTTAGTTTCAGGATGTAAGGACCCAAAATGGATTTTGAGGATAGGGAGAGTGTATGTTTAGTTTTAGATGGAGGAATGTAATATTTAGGAGGGATACCAACATCTTGAGAGTGAGCTATGTAGCCAAGGCCATGATAATTAGTATTTTCTATTACATAAAGGGGTTTCAATACACCTTGTTCAAGGAATGGTTGGATGACAAAGTATACAGGCTCAAATGAAAGTAGATGAACCAAGTTGATATGTTAGGGGTTCACTATTAGCTTGGATAGGGGTAATGAGATCTATAGGAGGATTACTTTCATGAAGAGGATTAGAGAAAATGATGGGTTCTTGAGTTAGATATGGAGGATTATGACAAGGAAATGAAGGGATACTTTGATCTTGACATGGAAGAGGGTTTTTGGATGGAGTGGAAAACATGCTTTGCTCTTAATTGTCAATAGGCCCAATGGAAGGGATGGAAGGAATATCATGATCATGCTTAGGAGGTGAATTACAAATGAGAATTGGAAGGACACTTTTCTCTTGAGGTGGAAAGTAATCATCTTGGAAGAAGTGAAAAGGTACAAGGGGATCATAATGACATTTTAGAGATATGGGATTTTGGTCAAAATTTGGATAAAGTTGGAGTGTTTCGGTATCTTGATCTTGATCTCGAGCTTTAGGACTTCTTTCTTTATTGTTTGTATTATCCTCTTGACATGGAGCCGCTTCCAAGGACAAGGTAGGAGTCTGGATATGCATAGGGGATTCTTGGAGGGAGTCCATGTTTGGGCATGATGTGGAGGCATTTTGAATAGGACTTTCTAGAGTGGTTATGATTGGAATTGAAGTGCATGAGGGCATGGGATCTAATATCTTGGAAGCATGGGAGGTATTTGCATAAAGATTGGGATTAACATGGATTTCTATAATAGATATTCTTTGATGGTCAACATGAAAAGTGTCATCATTAGGTTCATTGTTTGAGGGAAATGATGTGGATTGTTGTTGGGAAGTTTTGGGAGGTAAAGGAATTGTAGGAGAGATGGAGGCAACATGTGGGTCAATGCTAGACATAGGTTCATAGTTTTGATCATGGTTGGAAGTAGTGTCTTCTTTCTTGTTAGATGAGTCATTAGGATCTTCAATTTCAATGATACCCTCATCAAGGAGATCTTGAATCTTATGTTTCAATTCAATAAAATTTAAGGTCTTATGCTTGCTATATCTATGATAATCACAATAGTTACTCAAAAAGTTAATCCATGTGTGATCACTTTTGGCAATGTAATAATATTGTTCTCAAGAAGCTCTTTCAAATCCGACATAATAGATTTCCTCAAAGTTGTAAAATTTCTATCCAATGGGTATTTAGGTTCACATGTGTTTCTAGAAGAAGTGTCTTGTTGTCTAGGTGAAGGGGTCATGTGATCTTGCTTAGATTCTTGATTTCATTTTGGATATCTTGAAGTTGCCTCTCAAGAGTGGGTATTCGTTCTTTTTGTCAAATTTGAATGTCATATATTTCCCTCTCAAGTTCTTGATTTTGTTGAGCCAAGGAGGCCATGGGCATGTATGATAGTGAATGATGGATCATATGAGACTCTAGGTTACGACTCAAGGCAAACTCTAGGGTATGAAGACAACTTTGGAATATGGTATGGTACACAAACTCTAAGATATAAAGACTACTAGGGGATATGATATGATATACAAGTAGACTCCAAATAGGCATGAAGGCAAAGGTTTCATATGATCGCTAAGGTAATGCTAGGTCCAAGAGTAATAGTGTAGGAGATGACTACTTGTGTTATGATGTATAGACACAAGGACAATGATCAAAGGAGGGTCTTCCCAAGTGGATGATGAACTCCAAAGCAAGTCACCCAACTCAAGGATATTGATAAGTTCCCTAACTCAAGGATGATAAACCTCAAGTCATTATAGGAGGATAATTATAGCCAATAATGTGATTTAGACCAAGGGTAGCCTAAGGATAAACACATGACCAAAGGATGTATGATATGGTATGGTATCCTATAAATTGAGGATGAGGTACAATGATACTAATGGAGGAAGGTGATGATAGATCAAAACTCTACGTGAAAAGGCCTCTTGTTACAAGATCTTAATGATTGTATTTCGTTTGTTCTTTGTTGGTAGTTTTAACTCTTGTTGACTTATTTTTGAATTTCTAGCAATGTTTGACCTTTGTTGAAATGTGATATCAATGTTGCCCTTAAGTTTGTCTTGTTTTGAATGATCAAATATGATAAGAATACACTTCAAACACAAAGATAGAATGTTTTCTTGATGGGAAATATAAGTGCAAATGTGTATGTTCAAAGGTTCCTCAAAACCCAAATTTTCACTAGTATAGCACAATTGAAAACACTTTCTAGCCTTAGGAAATGGCTTCACTACAATATCAAAGCCCACAACTTAGAATCTTCATCAACTCGAGTAGCCTTGTCACACCTAGAATGGGTGTGCACACTTTTTTGTCTTTTCAAGAGCCAACACATAGGGGATCTCTCCCCTCCCCCCAGAAAGCTATAAAAAGCCTATACAAAGCCGAGGATATTTGTCTCTACTTAAAGGAGCCTTATGGTTAGTATCTTGGGGGTAGATTCTTCCCCACTCTTGCATTGAAATGTATCACAATGTTTAGGATAGCCTTCTAACTATTATGTCTATTAGAGAAACTTTTAAGGTATTTTGGTGTCTATGCATACAACAGCTAGTACATTTAAGTGATATCCTAGCCCTTAGAACAAGGGTTTTTACACATCCCATACACAAGCACCATGTGATTTTGCCTTTTATCAAGACCATGCTTATATTTGTGTGCAAATATTGAGGGTAATTGTTAGTATAGAACAATGACACCAGTTGATTGTGACTTTTGTCAAAACCACAATTATTTATATAGTGGACCAAAATAAAATACCACTTGAGTCATTCCCTTAGGTGAGTACTTTTTCCCCCAAGGCAAGTTGTTTTTCTAAAAACTACAAAACTCAGATTTTGTTAATTGCCTTTCTCTTACACCTAAGATCCCAAAGGCAAGGGGAGAGGATGCTCGATATAACGGTGCATCCACCCTATAGAATGCAAGCACATAAAACACATAAACACTTGGTTCATTTTAAACACCAAATAAAATGTGATCTAAGCTAAAATAAAACACTCAGTTTCAAAATCACAATTATTTAACGTGCATCAAAACACCATACCATCAAAAAGAAACAACAAACAAACAAAAAATCAATCAATTGCCCTAACAAAACACAAACTAACAAACCAACCAAATAGACTAAACCAACAAAAACTAACAAAACAAAACACTTATTAATAAACTAAACTCTATCAAAACAAAACATTAATAAAGAAATTATAGTGATCTAAACTAACACACTAATGCAAACATTGTCAGATGGGTAAATGTAGTTGCCTTGGTTGATACAAAACGCAGAGTAGGCGATAATACAAGTTGTTTGACAATATCATTTCAAAGCAATGTCGTCTCATGGACGCAATGATTGCAAGATATGCACAAAATGATTAATTAAAAACATCTAGGAAACATTCAAGAAAATTTTCTTTAAAAAGCTATCAACTTTCTACATATTTCGCAGTTCTGGTTTAGAGTGAGAGTATGATTTGCTAATAGGAGTGATCAATGCAATTGCAGTGCTGTAAAATTAAATTGGATAGAAAATGGGCTCCTCTCCTCTCTAGATTTGTTGAAAAAGCTTTATAAACATTCAAACAAATGCAATCAGCAGGTATAGAGCACTTTCTCTATGTAAAAAGAAGCAAACAAGGCATGTGAAGCATTTGCCATCCGCCTCATAGAAGGTATAAAAAAAATGATGGTTCATGGAATTTGACGAATTGTGGGAAATAGATTTGTTGATAGGGTTTTGTAAACTTTCAAGTAAAAGCACATGAATGCAATGTGAAAGAACAGTCAAAGCTTGTGAATTTTTAAAATCGCAAGCAAAGACAAGGAACCTGGACCGTTAACAAGGCATACGAACTGTTTAACAAAAAGTAAGCGCGAATCATAGACCGGGCACCTAAACCGTTTGACAAAATGAATAAAGGGCTTTGTAAATAATAAGAGATGCAAAGCATACAAAAAAGTCTCGATGAAATGTCATCCCATGAAATGCATGATTGTATGGCACACAAAAATGCATCAGATGAAATGGTGATAGAAACTTTTAGAACAAATGCTAATAAGAGATGCAAAGCATACAAAGTGTCCAAACATGGTGTAACACCAAACCAGATCAATAAAATTAAATCAAGTGAAAACTAAATCTGTAAAGGAAAAAAGTTGTCCCATGAGGTGTGCTAAAATTTAAATGTATGACGATAAAAATGGAGAACAAGATTAGAGATCTAGTTTATCCCAACATTATAATAATGAAGCTATTCTTAATAAACACAAATGTAAATAACATATCACTAAAACTAAAACAAATGCATTTAATGGAATCTCTATTGCTTTCCTGTCTACCAAGATCTTGTGTTTAATAATATTTGTTCTCAGAACACTGTGCACAAGAAGCTATGGAGAACAAAATGATTGATTGATTCAAGAATGATTTGAAATATAAAAAATCAAATGATAGTATGAAGATATTTGATTGAGAGAGAGGCGCTTAGAAATGAGAGTATAGGCATCCTCGTGGGTAACCACCATGTAAGGACAAATGTGGGATAAAAGGATTAGATAATTTATTTATCTCACATTTGATGAGTTAATGCAATTCGTTGGTGTAAAAGAGGATAAATAGGATAGTTTGTGACATGGTAGGGATTTAGGATTAGAGACATAATGGAGGATAGATTTATGTAGATTAGGAATTCATTAAATAGATAAATTGACATATAAATTGATTTAATGATTTCAAATAATAGAAAATATAATAATGAATTAATTAAATAGATAATAATGGCTACTTAATTAATAGAGGAATTAGGATTAATTTTGAGGATAATTTTATGTGTCCACAGTTGGCACCTAATAGAAGGGTGCAATGCAATTGCATCAAATAGAATTGATATGAATTGAGACATAAACAAAGTAAGTGAAATCCCCATTGGAGCAGTCAAGATACTTGTAGATAGGGCATGTCTCATCCAAGGTGAATGAAAAGGAGTTTTAAGGTATGCAACTAGTTTGGCTACGTGGTAGAGTAGTTGGATATCAATGTGTGCACAAGTGGCAGTCACATGGCTAACCAAATATAGTGTGTTCCACAACTGGCCTCTATCCTCTAAAATCTTAATAGAGAAGTACTCAGGTCCAACTGGTTTGTTACACATTTTAGTCACATGAATATTGTTGCTTTGTTATGTAGACATACACATATACATATATGTATACGCATACATACATACATATATGCATGTATGGATACATAAAAATACAAATATGCATATACATACAAACACATACACATACACATACACATAAATATACACATACATATAAATATATATATATACTTATTGTAAGAATTTGCCTAAGGCAAAGAATAGAAACCAAGATCTAGAAGCTCAAGAGATAGCACAAGAGAGACAAATATGATATGATCAAATGATCAAATAATGAATAATAGATAGATAGATGATTGATTTTACAATGTAGGAGTGCCTAAATATATAGGCAATGCAATAAGGCTACATGATAAGGAGATGATAAGATATCACCCACACAAGGTGGAATCACATGTCCACCAAAGGTGGATCATCCTCCAATATGCAATAAAGTATGTGCATTGGATTAGGATGATAATGTGATAAGAGCACTAAAGGTGGATCTCACACACAACGAGGTATGTGATGACAACTATCACACCTAAAGTGGAGATTCTCCTAACCATGTGCTAAAATGAAATGCAAACTCCTAAGTGTCTCAAAGACAAACTACTATGCAATGCATTATCCTAAGTAAACTTAAGTAAAGTGTAATTACTAAATACTTAATTACACCAACACTTATAGACATGGACTGTTCAATCCCTGTTATATTTTGCATTAATTCATTATTGGTTGCTCAAATTTTGTACATCTAAGTACAAAATAATACAAGTTGTTGATCAAAGAAACATATCACATGTGTGCGTCTACACCATGTGTATACATGTATCTGTATGTTGCAACTATATCTTGTATGCGTATGAGTATATAAATTCAAGTGTTGTGCATGAATATTATGCAGAGTACACATAACTACTGATCAAAGAAACATAATGTGCAGATTCATTTGTTTTATAATAGATATTACTTATTTCCTTCTAAAAAGAAACATAACTTTTGTATAAATCTCTTTGAAATTATATCAACCACTAACATAAAAGTGATAGCAAAACGAACCAAACAATAGATTTCATAGCCAACCAGACGGTACAATGCAAGTCTCTAAGATTTTGAAAACAAAAACTATTGTAACCAAACCAGCGAACTAGAAATAGAAATGAAAGTAGGGACTTGCAATACCAAATTAAGCATACAGCCCATAACATGCATGAAACAAATGAAGTTAAGTAAGCAAGATGTGCGATGAAATGAAATATTAAGTGGTTCTTGTGTTGGATATCGGACACCCTGTTTTTTCTAGTTTCGATGTAAGCACACACACATATACACATATACATCCATTATTGGTGGTTTAGTCTCTGATTTGAGCAAAAACTTGTAAATGTAGAGTATGCTATTATATACATTTGTGATTAAAGAAAATTGGGTAATTAGTTATTTATTGGATGAAGGAAAAGGAAAACAGGTCAAGAAATGTTCATTTCAATATTTGTTCTTTACTATAGTAGTGAACATATGCAAGAAAAAAGAGAGGACTAATGTAATATAATCAAATATAAATGAGGTTCCCTTTGGATATTGGGTGCAAACATGACAGGTAAATGTAAAGGGACACGTAGTATTTATGTTAGTGGTTGGAAGGGAATGACTTAAGTTTGAACAAAGCAATATAATTTATATGACAATCAAGTTTGCAATGCATTAGGTAGACTTGATGTCATGAATCATAATTGATGCAATAATACATATGTATACTTATTTAATATCATCTTAAAATCAATATTAGAAATAACAATAATATAATATTGATCAATATATATATATATATATATATAGAAAAATTTATTAATAATAATTCATATTAATTATTTAATATTTAATAGCTATCAATATATATAATCAACTGATAGTTATCAATGAAATATTAGTAGTCAATATTATTATTGATCATTATAAAAAATAAATATAATTAATCAATATTGTTAATCAATATTAACATTAAAATACAGGCGTACGTCGGATGAAGAATATCAGAGGAATCTGAATCTTCCCCTCCATCTTTGGTTGGATTCTGTTTTTGAATCTATGGGGAGGACTCTTGGGGTTTTTTAGATGGTGGATTCAAATTCCTTTGATATTCTTCATCCAACGTACACCCATATTCTTGTGGATATTGATGTGTCCAAGGGGCTCCCTGAGAAGATCACTTTGGCTTCTTCTTTGGGCTCTTGGACCCAGAATCTTGACTATGAGGGAATTTCATTCCGCTGCAGATTATGCCATAAGACTGGCCATCTGGTTGCTCGTTGTTCTTCTCATAAGGATAAAACTAAGAAACCGTCCTCTTGGTGGGTGGGGGCTTCTGCCCACCATTATATGGTTCATAAAGCCTCCATGGATGAGGTTGTGGCTTCTCAGATTGTTAATGCCTTGGATGGTGATGGTGATGTCCATGTTGATGACATTTTGGTTCAGACTATGGCTGTTGTCCCTTCTAGTGCTATTACTAACCGGACAGTTGTGGGTGTCCCTAGGTCTAATGTTGCTCTTGCTATCTCTGGTTCTGATGTTGTCCTGAATGATGGGGATGTGCAATCTCTTGTCCAGGCTTCTCCTGAGAGTGTTCGAGGGAATGGTAGTGGTGCTATTCCTGCCCCTACTGTGGATTCTATGGCTTGGCAGAAGGCTGCTGGTTTGGTGGAGGATGGATGGACAACAATTAAGGGAAAGAAATGTAAATCTTCCATGCCTTCTTTTGATATGAATCTACGTTCTCATAAGGATGGGCAAAAATAGAAATCTTGATTGCCCTTTGTTTGGTTTTGTTGTTTCACTTGGTAGGAACTATGGTTTGTTCCTTTGGTTTGTTTGGTGGGGCACCACAGTTGTATTGGTCTTGTATTGCCATATCTTTTTAATGTTCTTGTACAAAGTTTCGGGTCCTTTCAAAACTTACTTTTACGTAATCAAAACATTACAATAATATCCATAATATTTAAATAATCAATTATATTAATATCAACATCATATTAATCAGTAATCAATATAAATATAATATTAATTAATGATATTAATATAATCTATAATATAAATTAATAATATTAGTTAATAATTAATCAATATTGTTAATCAATATTAACATTAAAATAATATCCATAATATTTAAATAATCAATTATATTAATATCAACATCATATTAATCAGTAATCAATATAAATATAATATTAATTAATAATATTAGTTAATAATAATCAATCATTGTAATCTATCAATATTAATAATCAACATTAATTAATATACAAATACTATTATTAATATATTATTAATCAAAGTTCATTATATTATCCATGAGTATTAATAACAAACAAATCAGAGAATATCTAATTGCTAACCAGCCATCTGCGACAACACAAAGGTCACATCTACTTGTCCCCTTCTACGCACGGGAGTATAAGAGTGGGTTGAATAATCAAGCAAGAGGGGGAGCAGAGAATAGGAATAAATGAAGCAGAACACGAGGAAATCAGAATGAAACAATATACAGTGACTGGTAGAAAGGGGGTAGCAGCGAACAGAGAAGGAAGGAATAAATATACAATGCAAACCGACGGTCACGGGAAAACATAGATGCTTACAACATTATCATCAATTCGATATGTAGAAGATGACAGAATATAAACAAAGACATGCTTTGTAATATGCGAACACATTACGATCGCAGATATAAATAAAGGGGTTCAACAGTAGATACACCTGTATGGTGATCAATTTACACAGAAGTGGGCAAATATGATAATGAGGAGAGGATGCAGTGATTAGCGGAAGGAATACAAGCAGAGGTCAATAGAAAGACCATAGGAGAAGATAAGGAATGGGATAGCCTTCGAAAGAAGATGATAATGAGACAATTGGTCTTATGTTATTGGCTCCACAAATATCAACTCGCCCCACAAATATCAACTCGCTCGTTGATATTCTTGATTCGGGAATCATTGGCAATGATCTTAGCTAACACTATGAGAAAGCCTAATACGGAGAATAAATGACATATATCAAACATGAAGAAGAAGTTATACAATATAATTGGTATTTATAAGAATTAAAGGAGATTATAATCGAAAAGGGGAATGATAGATACATTCAGTAATCAATACCATCCCATACCAAATAATATATCTAATTTCTATTAAGGAAAAGTGGTCCTAATAGGGACTAATATAGAGAGATAAAATAACTATTCATAATTATATATATATATATATATATATATATATATATATATATATATATGTATGTATGTATGTATGTATGTATATGTATGTATATATATGTATCTATATATATATATATACATATATCTATATACATATACATATATGTATGTATATATATATATATATATATATATATATGTGTGTATATATATATATATATATCAGTTATCTTAAACATATTTAAATATATAGTAATCTGAATTATAGAATATCAAAAATATAAATTACAATTCTGAATGACATAAGAATTAGATAGATATAAAATATATCTACAATGATATATATAAAGGAAATATATATATATATATATATATGTTGGCCAGCATCGTCACATTAATATTGATTATAAAATAATATATTTGAGTATTCTCAATATAATATGGTTTAAACGTGTGACGACGTATATAATCGTATATAATAATTGGGAATCGACAACATCCTAGGTTGAAACATTATAAATTACAATCCCTAAGTATGATTCAAACCCAAATTGGGAATTTTGAGAGAAAATTACATAAGGCCCTATTAGGGATCATTACAAGTGGTATCAGAGCATGATCTTGCCATCTTGTGGAAATTAAGTTCATGCAAACCCATCAACGAACAAGAGGAAGTGTTTCCATGGTAGGACAAGTAACCGGTGAACTTAGAAATAGCATGGAACAATACAAACAAAGAGAGATATATTAATGTTAAACTGATATATCCAGTATAGATTAGACGAACTCAACTCTTTCATCCCACTAAAGCATCTTGTGAGTGAGAAGGTTGTGGATGGTAGAGGCGGGGTAATTTCGGGCACATGATGGTTATCCCAATATAGGGGTTAGGCCTTGAGGGAAACCATGTGTAGTCTATTCCACGCGACCTAGGCCCTATAACTCTTCCACTCTTGATGTCCTTAGAGGGAGAGGGAGAAAGAGTTCTCCGGGATTCATACGAAAGATATTTTAGATAATCATACAAATTATGTTGTTTACTTACTCCATGGTTGGTGTCAAACTAATATACCCTATAAAGATTATATGGATTCATTTCTTCCATCCCACTAAGGCATCTCGACGGAGGAGGTTGTGGAAGGTAGAGGCGGAGTAATTTCAGGCACATGATGGTTATCCCAATATTGGGGTTAGGCCTTGAGGGAAACCACATGTAGTCTGTTTCACGCGACCTAGGCCTTGTAACTCTCCCACTCCAGATGGTCTTAATGAAATAGAAAGAAGGATTTCCCCATAATCTTTACAGGAGATATTTTATATACATACAAATTATATTGCTTATTTATATCATTACTAGTCTATCTTCCTTTAACTAAGTTGTGCATAACCTCGGATAAGATAGGATGAAATGTAGGATAAGGAATAGTCCTAATAGAAGCTTCCTAATTGGCACCGTTTGATGTATTTGGACAGTGCCTAGAGATTGGGATCATTACAATTGGTATCTTATTTTCTCTAAAATCTTATTTTGGGGTCATTACAATCGATACTAATTCATGATCAATTAGGAAAGACGTGTTAGGACACTCGTCAATAAGGATGAATCTAATAAGATGTATTACGTATACTTTTTTTCTTCATGCATCAATGTGTCTACTTCGTGTTTTCGCGCATCAATGTGTCTACTTCGTGTCTTCACGCATCAATGTGTATACTTCATGTTTTCATGCATTAGTGTGTATGCTTCGTGTCTTCACGCATCAATGTGTCTACTTCGTGTTTTCATGTGTATGCTTCATGTCTTCACACATCAATGACTATACTTCGTGTTTTCATGCATTAGCATGTATGCTTAGGTTATGTTTTGTGTCTTCACGTATTTATGCATATGTTTTCAAGTATATACTCTAATTAGTTTATCTAGAAATGTTGTTTCAAGTTTAGTAGCAAATATATTGTTGCTTGAGGACAAGCAAATTTGAGAGGGGTGGACTGTCATGAACCATAATTGATGCAATAATACATATGTATACTTCTTATATATATATATATATATATATATATATATATATATATATATATATATATATATAAGAATTTATTAATAATAATTTATATTAATTATTTAATATTTAATATTTAATAGCTATCAATATATATAATCAACTGATAGTTATCAATGAAATATTAGTAGTCAATATTATTATTGATCATTATAACAAATAAATATAATTAATCAATATTAACATTAAAATAATATCCATAATATTTAAATAATCAATTATATTAATATCAATTTAATATCAACATCATATTAATCAGTAATCAATATAAATATAATATTAATTAATAATATTAATATTAATCTTTAATATAAATTAATAATATTAGTTAATAATAATCAATCATTGTAATCTATCAATATTAATAATCAACATTAATTAATATACAAATACTATTATTAATATATATCAATATATTATTAATCAAAGTTCATTATATTATCCATGAGTATTAATAACAAACAAATCAAAGAATATCTAATTGATCTGCGACAACACAAAGGTCACGTCTATTTGTCCCCTTCTACGCACGGGAGTATAAGAGTGGGTTGAATAATCAAGCAAGGGGGGGAGCGGAGAATACGAATAAACAAAGCAGAAAAAGAGGAAATCAGAATGAAACAATATACAGTGACTAGCAGAAAGGGGGTAGCAGCAAACAGAGAAGGAAGGAATAAATATACAATGCAAACCGACGGTCACGGAAAAACACAGATGCTTACAACATTATCATCAATTCGATATAAATATAGGGAAATTTTTAAATATATAAGGAAATTTGCAAGTATACATTACATTCATTTGAAAATATGGACAATGCATGCCATTTAAACATCATAGAACCTTAACATACAACATTTTAATGCCATTTAGTAAATACTAAAAGTAAAACTATAGTCTAACTCTATTATGCATTCATAAAACTGAAAATTTGAAATTTCAATTCATTGTCGGATTGTCAATATGCATATGATAACAAAAATATAAGTTTAACATAGAAAAGCAAAATTGAAAATGCCCAAAGGCTTAAGTGTTGCTATAGCGTTTCATCATCATGTTCAACGTAAAAATCAAAATATAGAAAAATGAAGCACACTGGTGCTCCTATTCTTCTGTTGCCAACATGGCATCAAAATAAGAAAACCGAAAAATGGACAACATATTAAAAACCAAAAAATGGACAGCATATTAAAAACCAAAAAATGCTTATATGCCAATATAGAGCAAGGAATTTGGGTTATTAGGGCAAGTGTGGTGGTGGGGCCCACAAAACAACCCCACCCATGGAAGCCTTTTTCTATTTTTAAAGTTTTTTTAAAATTTTTTGAGCTGCACACGTTGGGGACGGCTAGACATCCCCGGTACGGTCGGGGGACGTATATAGTGTCCCCGGGACGTCCAACCGTCCCCCAAAAGAAGAATAAACGTCCCCAAGTTTCGGGGATGTCCCAAACATCCAAGCCAAAAAAGGGGACGGGGTGGGGACGTCCCGCAGCCGTCCCCAAGTCCCAAAAACATCCCCGTTCCGTGAACTTGGGGATTTAGGCCAGGAAAGCGTCCCCAGGTAACCCTGGTTAAATTAAATTCTTATTATCTATTGTCTCTAAGTTTAATTTAGAGATATAACACATGAATGTTAAAATAACATTCTTGAGGAGAGGATATTATAGGATCAAATTGTGAGATTATGTCTCACATTTATATTTATATCTAAAGAAGTTTACTATTGTGTTTTATAAATATCTAGGTGGTCATTTAGTTAACTAAATTCTTATTATCTATTGTCTCTAAGTTTAATTTAGAGATATAACACATGAATGTTAAAATAACATTAGTTTTGGATATGAACATGTCGTCTTCGTCTACTGCTTTGAACGGCTCCCGCCCTAATCTAGGGCTTCTTGCTTCAACAGTTGTAGTTGGATCTTCTCAGTCAGGGTCCGTGATGTTTAGCTCTGTTGTTGGGCTTCCTAAGGTGGTCGTGTCGATTGTTGTTGTGCATTCAAGTGCCCTAGCTTCCTTTCCTGCATCAGATGGCCTTGTTGCCGACTCTTTCACTGGGGCTTCTGGAGAGCGAGGTGAGGCGACGGCTTCGGGTGGGCTTTCTTCTAGAGTTTTGCGGGGATCTAAGCATTGTCTTCTTGATAAAGGATGCATTCTGGTTTCTTGTCCTATTTCTTTGAAGCCGAATGAGGATACAAAGGAGGAAATAGATCACAATGTATCTATTTTTTCCTCTCATGGAGTCATTTGTCAGTTCAAGGGTTTTTGGCCTAGCCTCCCTGAGCTGCATGATTGGACTTCTATGTTTTGGGAGCCTATCCTTTTTGGTACTTTCCATATTTACCCTATGGCTAGAGGTTTTTTATTGCAAAATTTGAGAATCAAAGGATAGAAAGAAAATCTTGTGATTATTTTTTTAGATTGAAGAACAAATACACGTTAATGGTTAAACCCTAACACCCTGATTTCAATCCTTCTTCTGGAATGTTGATAAGATTATAATTTGGGTTCATCCCCCCCCCCCCCTTCATCTTTGGGTTGATTCCCTTTTTGAGGAAGTTGTTAATGCTCTTGGGGGTTTTCTGATGGTGGATGAGGAATCGTGCGACATTCTTCATTCGACCTATGCCCAAATTTTGGTTGAGTTGGATGTTTCAAATGGACTGCCTGTTAAGATCTTGATCAATTCTTCTAAGGGTTGTTGGGTCCAATCTTTGGACTACGAAGGGATTCCCTTTAGATGTAGAATAAAGGCGCTTCAAATCTGCATTACGTGGTTGAGAAGAAATCTGGTATTCTTAAGTGCTTCTCTCAGGTGGTGGCACTGGATCTTGCGATTTCTTCTCAAAATGATGTCACTTGTAGTGTGGTTGTTGAGGAAGGCTCGTTGTCACATGTCCCTCCTGTCGCTCTTGAGGTGCACGGGATTGAACCCTTGGTTTCGTTTGATTGTGTTATGGCCATCAATTCTAATAGCATCCTTGGTGATGTTGGGCCTATTGGTAGTAACAATGTTGTTGCCTCTGAGTCGGTGGGTGTTATTGGCTTTCTCTCTAAGGGTGTTGGTGTTCTAGTGATGGGTTCATTGGTTGGCAAGATGTGGCTGCTAAGGTGGAAGAGGGCTAGATTACTGTGAAGGGAAAGAAATCTAAGACGTTTATGCCCTCTTTTGACATGACTCTTTGTTTGGTGCTAAAGGTAAATCATGATGGTCCCTGTTTGGGGGTGTTTGGGATCGAATTTTCTCTAGTCTTTTGGTTTTTTGGTTGCTCAATGGTTTTTTGTGTAGCCTTTTGTGTCAAGTTGTGGGAGCCTATGGTTAAAACTCATGTTTTGGTCTTGGTCTGACATTTCTTGTTCTTGTGGGCTTTCAAGGCATATCTTTTGTTTTCCTTTGTAAAGGGTTTCAAGTCCCTTCAAAACCTGTTTTTGTCTTAATAAAAAACATTCTTGAGGAGAGGATTCTATATACCATTCAAATTGAGTGTCTTATGGAAAAGGGCAAGGAAATTTTGAGAAGTTGAAGATAATCTTTGTATTGTTAATATAATCTAATATATTTTTGGTTCGATTCATAATGCATGTTTGAAAAGTTAATATTAGCACGACTTATGAGTTTATATGATGGATTGTGTAGTGAATGTTATTGTACTTACTGTTTAGATTTTTGGTTTTTTGTAGTTTGTTTATGTTGTTTTCCCTGTTCCACAACATTTCTAAGACAAGGATGGAAGTGAAAAATGTGTATGTACGCGCACACGTGTAATATGTATATGCATTTGTGTATGTGTGTGCACCAAAATGACGAATAAAAATAGGGGATATAAGTGGCCATTCTTTTTCCAATAAGCTTAGCATGAACTTGGAGGACAAATTTGAGACTTGTGCACTCAAAATTTAAAGATGCAAAAAGAACAAGAATTGCAATACTTTGAATCTAGATATAATGGCCAAAATTGTAAACAAGGAAAATGTTGTGATCAAGGATACACACCTCTCGCATAAGAGATAATCCCTGATGAAGCAAACAATTCAATGTAAGAAAGAACATCACATAATAAACAAACACCACTCCACCAAGGAATGTGGATCCTTAGAAATGATAAGAGATTTGTAAGGACCCCCATAATTTCAAAATAATAAGATTCAATTATGTCACAAAAACACACATAATCAAGTATTGATTAATAACACATGTTCAACTACCCCAAATCAAAGACTTGAAATTACATTTGACATATAGCTGTTGTACATAAGCCACTAACTAGGTAGAACATAAGGATTCATATTCCTTTACAATAGACCACAAGGTTGAATACAATGAATACTTAAGAACATAATATGATGACCACCCTGGAAGGAACTCCTAACATCTGTCTCTATTGAGCACACCACATTCAAGAACATTGTCGAAGTGTGTATCCACCCTGCCACGAAGTAGTCACACTTCCCTGGAACCTTTTATGACACAACAAATACCCAACCCACCATGAGGAGTAGCAATGCAAATCTGGCAAGAGTAATGAAATTTGTATAGTGTTACATATCTACATCTAATGCTAATTGCATGATATTAGTCCTATTATCTAATTAAGAAATCCCCTACATCAACTCTAATTAACAAATTAGAGGAGTTATCTAATTAACAAATCTCCTACACCAACTCTAATTAACAAATTAGAGTTGTTATCTAATTAGCAAATCTCCTAAATCAACTCTAATGGACAAAACCCCTGAGGAGGCATGATTAGGAAATAAGCCTTAATGCACCATATTGAGGTTTTCTCAAAAAGTAAACTGCCATTTTATTTCTTGTGTGTGCGCTTTTTTATTATATATTTCTCAAAAAATAAACTACCATTTTATGAGATCTATTCAAAGACGCAAAGAGAAATGCCATAATTTAAATTTATTCACTGCGAAAAGGTGATTTAAAATCTCATTAAACATGTGCTAAGGTTATACGGAGAACTATTACAAAATAATGAAACTTGAACCTAAATTAAGCTAGAAAGGAAACTTGCAACCTAAAATTTGTTTGATTTGTGATTTAATTGCAATTTTATAATTTGACTTATTCTATGGCTAGATAAATTATAGAAAGACCCAAATGGTATTCAATCCAACTACACAATATCTATTGAACAGTTTTCAGTTTGTTTATTATCAATAAACTAACCTCACAAAAAATGTGAAGGTATTATGGCACTGGTTGACTGAGCTCCAACCACCTTGTCAAGGTTTGAATATTATGACTAAGTTATGGACGGATTTTGGCATAATACAAACACTTCTAAGCTAGTCTTACCAAAGAAAATGGATGATTTTAGGTATGCAGTATGATCTCTATGGGACATGCTCATATAATATCTCACCAAAACAAGAAAGAAAAAGAAATAGCACAGTTGTTGAACAATATAAATCAGAATTCACATGAATATGCCATTGGTCTTTTCCTTAGAAGTCATTAACAATATTAAAGGATGGCTTTATCTAAAGACTCATTTAAGCTATTACATATTCCATTATGCATTGTATGCCCACAGATTTAGGTGGTGGCAACAACACTACTATAAACTGCAGCTCACCACTAGAAAGAACTTTCAGCATAGTTAAATTCTTTCAGAATATGAACATTCATGCTGTTTAATGTGTAAGTCCACTGCTCTAGCAGCGATCATAATGAAAGTAAATGAAACAGAGAGGAGTCCCAAGTCCAATAAACTGGTCAAAAGATTGGTCCAAGTTGGCTGCATTTGAACTCTATAATTGGCATGAAAATTGTAGGCTTCTTCTCAGTCACCTTAAGCATCTTCAAAGGCTCCTCGGATTTCTCTCAAAATACACTGCAAAATTTATTATCATCACTAGATTATGATTTGTGGTGTGCTTACCTTATTAGTTTTCAAGTCATGCAGTTTTTCTACAATGCGGCCAGCAATTCTATTGTATGCTTCAGAAGCTTCGCAGTCAGGGTATGCCACAACTACAGGATTTCCTGCATCTGATGTCTCTCTGATTTCCGTATTCAGAGGAACCTGAAACAAACAAAACTCTTACTCAATAACAAAGTGTTAATAATATATTAAAAAATCAAGCAATATGCTTTTGATCTTTAAATATATAATATAAATAACATCATATGGTGGTTTTGACAAAAATGTTTCATGCAGCTTGTTGCAGATTCGATTGGAATGTAAATCGTTTTTGCGAATCAAGACCTTTGGGTACTGATACTCTATTATATATTATAATACATACACAAAGATAAATCACATCACAGGTCCATGCTTCTTTATGACATTGTAGGCTACTTCGGGACATGACCCTTCAGTAATGCTGTCATTACTGAAAGTGAATATTTGTGAAGTATTGATAAGAAAAATGGAGGAATACAAAGAAAAGATAAATTTTCTAGGTTAATTTACATCTTGAACCAGTAAATAATATATGAGGTCAATATGTATAGCTTAAGTAATCGGTCAAAGAACAATACCTAATAAATTTATATATATGCAAAAAAAACAAAGAAATATACAGAATTAAACCATTTGATAGTATGATACTTCATCATTGATCAATGCCAAATGTCAAAGATAAATATGAAATGCCAATTGATAGTTCACAAATATTCAAATAAGCCATATCATATATATTTATGTTCATGATTCCAATGAAAATCAGAAAATCATTACAATTACAAAATGTAGTTCATGACTCATCAATCATCAAAAGGATTGTCAAAACAATCATCATCTATTAGATTTTCATCTTCAACTGCTGCAAGTTCAAGATCATTTGAATCCAAAGCAGTTCCACTCGCACTAGATGCACCATGTGTAGAGATGTAATCGTCGTCATCATAAGTTGTAGTGAGTCTAGTTAGATCCTCAATGGTTGCATCCAAGTTGGCACATTCAGGGGCTACATCCCAAAGCTTCGTTGCCCCATCCTTGTAGTGTTTCCTCCTTACATGACAGAAGACAAAAGCTGGAATGAATATAAACCTATGCTCCATGGGGATGCATCCCCTACCAAATTTCTCTCGCACCCGTCCCGGGGATGGTATGAGGGCGCGGTAATGGGAATTCCCCGCTCCCAAATTCGTTTCTCTTTTCCGAAAAAGGGGGACGTTTCGGAAACGCCTCTTTGAGAGCAGCAGAGTACGGGGGTACGGCTAGAAGTCCCTGAGACGGCTAGGGGATGGCGGTAAGTCCCCTTCCCATCCTGGAGACTTCTGGTCGTCCCCTATGGCTCAAGCCATTTTTAGAGTGTCAGTGTTGAAAAATAAGGAATTTTTAAATTTGAAATAAAGGTTGGCTGGCCCCCAAGGACACACAAACCACATTTAACAATACCAAAACCTAATCTAAGCATCAAATAACCAAAAAAAGGAAAAAGAAATTCATTTTCACATTCGCGAAGGAGAAGAGCACCAAGAGAAGGAGCAGCTGGTCAAGGAGTGAACAATAGTTGAAAGAGGAGGTTATGGCATCAAATTTACTTGATTTAGACTCTTAGACATACCATCTATTGATTATGGACAGTTATATATTATTGCGAGCTTCTATGTTTACTGTTTAGTAGTTTAGTTACAGTATTTACATTTTAATATTATTATGGACAGCTGATTATGGAGTTGCACTTCTGTGTTATTGTTTACTATTTAGTGTTCTCGATATAGACTTATAATAGGATGTCTATTGTTTACATTTCAATATTTTATGTCAATTCATGCATGAAACTTGAAGCCTTTGGGCACTTTTTCTATATGTACACCATAGTTTTACAATGAAAGTATTTGAATTTTGTTAATTTGCTATGTATTGAGCTTCTAAAATGTCTATAGTGAATGGTTTATCAATGTTATGATATGCATATTTGAAATCTCTCTCTATATAAAAACTTCCCTATTTTTTTAATAGTTGTCCCCTGTCGTCCCCTAAAAATTGGCCCTGAACCGTACTCATACCAGAAACACACCCCCGTCCCCAAAACTCCGTGGAGCATTGATATAAAGCAAGTCTTTAGCTTTTCTTGAACCCAACCGGTTACATTTCACTAAGTGGATAAGGAGTGTATTCCAATTCCATTCAGCAAAAGAACTTGTAACCTGGATAGTTTTCACAAAATTAAAAATAAAAATGCAAAGTTAAAAAATGTTAAGTACTAAATTATAGAATACAAGTGGTAAAAAAAAAAAACTTACTTGTGAGAGGATCTTGATTGCAAGAGGTTGGAGGTACCCAAATTTTTTACCATGGACATACCACCATGCGACAGCTTCCATGGGGTATTAGTCATTAATGGCTGCTGGAGTATGACATCTTCTTGAGGCAAATATGTCAAATTCTTGCCTAACTTCTTTCTCCACTTCTTCATCTTGGAAGAGTCTATTAAATGCCCACTTGTACCCATTAGCAACTTCTTCATCTCTATATGGTGCTAATCTCTTGGAGATAGGGTATATGCAAAGAGGTGCAATGGGGTGGTCAGTTTTTCCTAACAATGATGAATGACTGATTCCACCTTATTGCATAAGGTTTCACATTCTATGAAGTCATTCTCATGTTTTTGTATTGCTAATTTTACTTTCTCTACCATTGTGTCCATGCCATCATAGACATCCCCCAAACAAGGTGCATCTGTATTAGCAAATTGGAGCATAGTCATGATAGGCTCGGTGAATTCCAATACATATTCCAAACGAGCCCACCAATTGTCATTCAAGACCAATTACTTGACCCTTTGGGCCCTCTTTGAATGTGAAGCCTTCCATACACACCATTGGTTGCAAATACCATTTGACACAATGCCTCTCGCACCTTCAGAAGTCATCTCATAATAATAGTATGAGATGCAAATCAGGTCTCAACAACCTAAGTTAATAACAATATCAATATGGTATGGGTGCAGTCACATGGACGAGTAAGAAGAAACATGCAGTCACAAACATCTGTGTATAAAAATGTCATACCGAATACCCCAACCCCAGACCCATCACCATTCCCATATCAAGACCAGGAACTTAAGATTAAAACCATGTGAATACAAGCAAAGAGCATCAACAACACAAATTATGATAAATATACCAATAATTTGGCAATGACCCAAAGAAATTCAAACTAGGGAAAAACTCAAGAGTGGGGCATTCTTCCTCATCAAGCCACTAGTTCATATTGTTTTCTGGCATAAAAGGTGTACAAGGACTTCAGATTTCTTCCCTACAACAGAAATACCCTTGACTATAGATTTGAGAACTCTTCAATGCCTTGTAGCCCTAAGTTTTTGCGTTCTGATTTGAACCTTAGTTCCATAGATAATTTTGACTAAACTCTCCCAATGAGGGCAATGTCATGTTTTCTATTGCCTTGATAACTTCTTCAAGGGATAATGACCACTCAAGTACTGCAAATTGTTGATGTGAGTTTTGTACCACTACATAACATATAGCAATTGAATACTTGATACGGCGTACCAAACACTCAACCCTCTCTTGAAAAGTATACGAGGATACTTCAAGGTTCCTTACACCTGTGGATACTAACTCAGTTATATAAATGTGATTTGCTGGTAATCACTTCGGCGGGCTTACGTTGTTCACTTGAGGAATGTCAAACTCTCGCCATGATGAAATTTAGCTTTGCAATGTATACTCAATGATTTTCCAATTTATATTACTTCCAACTTTGCTCTTCAAACTCTAACTACTAAACTACTGACTGCTTTACTACTCCTATGGAATGGAAAGATTGGCAAATGGACGGGGATCAACCTAATGAAACCTTGCCAGTGGCGCTACCTCCATAGATGCAATGATTCAAGGGGAATGAGGCTAGATTACCACACAAGGTTCCTCAACAAGCCGCTAAGGTGCTAGTGGCCTAGTATATAGATCCCTATCAAACATCTACCAACATCACCATACAACTAGCCATCTACTTCTATCCTTACTTTAACACTTCTTGAAATCAAATCTACTTTAACAACTCAATAAAATCTAACTTTAACAATTAGAAGTAGAAACCATGCAATAACACCAAGTGTTCTTAATCACCATGCAAGACACAACAATGACAAGAGAAGCAATTTTGGTATTATATTAGCAACAATTTTCTTCAACCCTCTACAAATGAGAGTTCATGGCCTTATATAGAGGCCCAAAATTACGAGTGGCCAAGATTAAGAGGCAAAATCAATGATCCAGATTTAATCTCAGAAACCCTAATTAGGGTTACCACCCCATCGGCCAATGAAAAGACGCCACCTCATCAATGGACCAATGAAAAAAAGAAAAAGTGATAACCAATGAGAAGGCACCAAAAATGGTAGTCAATCAGAAACTGACACCTACCCTACCCAAGAAGAAAGGAGAAAATGCCACATGGGCTTACATCAAATGGTCTTCTAATATAACTCTACCCTTTTCTTTCATTCTTTGAGCATAAGTGATGAACTTAGCCAACATATTATCAACTTCTTCCATAGGAGGGCAAGGTGAATGCCTCATCTTGAGCTCGGCTGAGATGACCATGTCCTTTACTGCTTGTAGTATCTTCTCATTCTCTTTCTCATCATCTTTTGCAAATTGAACTAAGGCTTTGAGAGAGGCAAGGATGTCCAATCTTTTCTTCAAAGGGACAATCTTTCCCAAATCATCCAACCTCGATCCAAACTCTGTCTCGTTGAAGTCTTCCTCTGTTATTCCTTCGAAATCAAGTGCAACTCTAGCATCATTCATTGTGTTCAAAATGAAAGCCTCGATGCCCGGACTGTGCTGTGCCATCTTGTCCTGTATTTCTTCTAGTGTTCCCAACCTGACTGTCAAGGCCATGAACCAAGACTCGACTGTTCTCTTCTCTCCTTCGTTTATCACCTTGGCCTTCACCAATGATCCTTCTAATATTTTTGTGACTGCTTCCAGCCTGGGAATGGTGTACTCACGAATTGGAAGGAAATCCCTCCATCTTGTCTCAAACATTTTGAATTTGTTCCTGATAGTTATGAAAGTCCTGAAAGTAGCAATGAAAGGAAGCAAGAAATTTCGCCCTTCCTGGATGGTGTCGCTGACCCACTCTCCGACCTCTAGTTTGATGTTGCTCTCATTAGCTTGGAGGAGAGCTGCCCTTGGCACGTGTTGGATTGGCCGACTCCTTCCATCATAAATACTCTTCCAATATTCATTTTCTCTTTTCAACTTAGCATTCATAGCATTTGCCTTTGCTAACCTTTCAACTACTGAAGTTACGCTCTCTTGAAGCTCTTCACATTCTATCTCATCTGTTGCTGCTCCCAAGTCATGCTCTTGAAACTCATGGTCTTGAATTGAAATTTCTTCCATTGTCTTGTTGAATTTTGGTATGGCAATTTGAACTTTTCTATGACCATCATCTCTGATTACCCTTGCCACTGTTTCTACTTGCTTCTGTCTAGCATCACCTTCTCTTTCTGCATCCATTTGAATTTCTTCAATTGTCTAGATGGGAGGCTCTGGGATAATGGGTTGAAGCATCTTCAACATCCAAGCAGGCCCAATGAAAACTCCCACTGCTGGATTTGGCTGAACTAGCCCTACATACTCATCATTGGGTGCTTGATTTTCATCTTGTGCTGCTTCACCCTCAATATCAACTTGTATATCTTCTTCATCACTTGAAATTGCCACATCTTCATTTACTTGATTTTCTAAAAGAGGAGAATATCCATCACTGCTGTCCTCACTACTTGACTCCGAACTTGAGCTCACTTCAACTGCTGCACCCCGTCCATTGGCATCGTGCTCTTGGCTTCTAGCCTCAAATATGCTTTCTCTAGATGGTACTTTATTTTGCTTCTTTGCTGGAGGTCTTTGATCTTCCTTATCCCTTTCAGCCTCTAAGCTTCTCTTCTTGCCCTTACTGGCTTGCTGTTGCTACTGTGGTTGCTGCCGGCTATCGCCCTCACCCTGCTAACTAACTGATTCCGCTTGAACCTCAACTGGCTTCATCTTTTCATAAGTAAGGCGTACCCTTGATCTTTGCAACTGCTCATACTTCTTGTTATACCACCACTCAGTGTGCAGTTCAACCGACTTATTGATTGCCTCTAAGGATGGATCCTAGTGATCATTCCAGTTGACTGGATCTAACTCCGTTCCTTCTACTGTGTTGTAGTCTTCTCTTAGCACATCTTCATCTTCTTCCACTTGGTCTGGGATCATAAGATTTTTCTATTTTATGGCTCTCATCAAGCTTAGTGATAATCTTGAGAAAGCTAGCTTCCTCACATGAAAGTCATCTTGTGCATTAGCCCAAAAATCTTCTATTGTAGGAACATGCCTGAATGGATCTCCTCGAGATGTCTTGATTAGACCATGAGGATCAAATCCTTGTCTTGCTCCATACCAAGCTAGGTGATATTGTTCCAACTCCTTTTCAGCAGATGCAAAGGCAACAAGATTGGGACAACTGTCATTGCCTATCACAAGTGAGAGGGTAACCCCTGCTTCACCTCTTCGTTTCATTATCTTATCGTATTGCTCGAGTTGCCTAGCCAACTCCATCAAAACCAATTTATCGGGCCGGTACCTTGGAAGCCTCTTGGGACAAGTTGTACATCCAGCCACTCTTATGTATGTGAATTGTGCAAATTGGATGAACCAACTCCCATACTTCTTAACTTTAGCTTCGGCTTCCGAAGAAAGTCTCCGAGCAGGAGTTCCTTGCAACATCCTTACTAAATTCATGGCAAAGGCATCATAAAATATCTTGTAATCCTTGGTGTTGCGCAAATGAAGCTGCAAATAGCACTCATACACCAAGTATTGCCCAGGCCCATGACCAACTTCTCCCCTAGCCTTAACTCCTGGTTGTCTAAATAATCTTGCTATTAAGTAAAAAAAATATGACCCCATATAAAACTGCTTTTGAGACAACACTGTTCTAAGCTTTAACTCTAGATTTTCACTAATTATTGCAGCCCAATCAAATTTTCTCTTTCCACTTTCAATGCCATCAATGAAATAGTACATCCAAGTTTCGAATTGCATACCTTGTGCTGAGCCCATGACTCAGTTGAGGAGGACGATGAGGTCGCCATATTCTGATTTGAAGTCGGACCTGGTGAGCTTTGAGGTCTTGGTGACTCCTTTCTTTCTTTCATGTAACCAATTCTGTTTTAGCTGAGCAAAGTATGTGTCTTGGTTGTCATGGTAGAATCTGGTGGCTTGATCAATAGATAGTTCCTCCGTGCTATTCTACTTGGGTATGTTGAATGTATCCTCAATCACTGGACTGCTAATGTTGGCCAAAACTTTCTCTCCTCCGTCCATGATGACGGACCTGCGCTGGATGTGGAGCCTAGATGCACACTCCATGATCAATTCTGGACAAGGCAAGGTAGGAGGGAAGGCAGCTGCATGCACAACTCCAGACTTGTAGATTTTCTTTGCAATAAGAGATTGGCTGTCTCTCAACCTATATCTTAATTGAATCATATCAATGGTACCAATGTTGGTGTCTCCAACGTATTTCAATTTTGAGCGGAAGTTGGAATTGGGTATCATGACTTCCTTGTCTCCTATTTTAGCATTAGTTCCTTTGGGTCGCTTGCTTGTATTGGCATCCGCTATCCTAAACACTTATCACTCCCCACCTTTTCTACAATGATGGTGAAACTACACTTATCACTCCAAACTTCCTCTTAATGGGATGGAATACTACACTTATCACTCCCCGCCGTTACCTTAAGAGATGAGCTACACTTATCACTCCAATCTTCTTCCTAACGATGAAATGATGAAGACTACACTTATCACTCCCCGCCTTTGCCTTAAGATGGACTACACTTATCACTCCAATCTTCTCCCTAGGGGTGGGACTACCACTTATCACTCTCGCCTTTTCCTATGAGATGGACTACACTTATCACTCCAATCTTCCTCCTATGATGAAATGAAATGATGGAATACAAGCAAGAACTTGGGGAAAAAAACTAATCAAGACAATCGAGTAATCAACCTAATGACCAAACTTCTAACTCTACTCTTGAAACTAGTCTTCAACACTTAGCAATAATACCAATGAAATGAACAACTAAGAAGAAAGGAAAAAGATAAGCCACTCACAGGCTATAAAATTCTGAATTCTACCTTGATGTATTTGCCTTGTCAAAATCACAACTCCACCCAACAATCTTTCTATCTTCACAATTCTGATAATATGGCCCAAATCTGGATCAAAACTTCTCTCAAAATACCCCTTCAAGATTCTGAGAATGAAGCCTCAATCAATTAAACTCAACCTCCAATAAAATCTGGAATTGCACTCCAAAACAACAATCTCTCTTCTCCAAAATTCTTAGACTAAAATATTGCAACTTCAATTTTCGGATTTGTATAAAAATGTGGTGGAAAAGGCCTTAAAAACTTCAATTTTAGATGCCAAAATGCATGAGAAGGGGCCCCAAAATTATATCCAATAAGTTCCTGCCTTCTTCCTGACTGAAAATGCCAAATTTAGGCCCCAAATTGGCCCTCAAATTGCTATGAATTTACTCCAAAACACCCAGGTCTGAGGTATGAACAGGGCTGCCACTGCTATAATTTTGCTTGATGCTGGACCTCCAACCTTCGAACCTGCTCTTCTTTTCAAAATCGCTGCCTTGGAGAATGGCTTTGGACACCAAAATACATAGAATTTCGCTGCCTATTGCTGACTGAGTTCGCTCCTAAAAAGAGAGAGCAGAGAACTGATCTTGTTTGGTGAAAATGAATGGTGGAGCCTCCCTTTTATAGCCGCTGCCCTAGCCTATTTCCAAGGCCGACCCCCTATCAAAATGGCAAAAAAAACCACTAAATTAGCAAGAAATCTAGGCCGACCTTGCAAAGGAATTAAATATTTTCGATTTTGGAAAATAAAATCATTAAATGCATTCGAAAATCAATAAAGGATGGACCTAAATTATTTTAAAATCATTGAATCTTGACTTAGATTGACACCTTCTCCAATCCAAACAAAAATATTGACCAAACCAAATTCGAAAATTCCAAATGATGCCTTGAAAATCGAAATTAATTATTCAGTCCAGATTTTCGAAAGTTGTAACCAGCATTTGAATTATCCAATGAAAATCGAAAATTGTTCCCAAATGATACAAATTGGATTGGATTAAAATTGAATTGGCTTGCTAAACACAAAGATCGAAAATTTTGCCAATAGGAAATTTGAAAATTGAAAGGAAAAAAGGCATTCTCAGATTTCATAAATCCATCAAATTTTTAACAATTAAATCACCAATCGAAATTTTGTCTTCAATACTTTGCCAAACATTTGAATTTGAAAGCGACCAAATGCTCTTTGCAAAATTTGATTTGAATCTAAGAAATGGCAAAGAAACAATTATGATTTTGATAATTGATTTCACTTAGAATCGAAAATCAAAGTGACATGAAGAAGATTGATCATCAAATTTACAAACCCCATAAAATTGTTAAAACATGAAATCATGAAGATCACATATATTTTCCTTTCAAAAAATTCAATCCTTCAAGCACCAATGATTTTCAAACTTTAACAAAGCATTCACTTTGCCAATATAAGTCAAATGAAACCGAAGTCACATTACTTGCAAATTAAAACCCATTGCCCTAAGAAAACTTATTGTTTCATCAGCATTTTCGAAATCAATATTTCATTGCAAGCCAAACCAATCAAACAATCATCGGGACCAAGGCAATCACACGAGGTCGGGCAAGGCAAAAAAAAGTCTAAGTCTGAAATTTTAAAGTGGGGGTCCCCATGGAATGGGGCGATGTTGTAAAAACCTCACAACATCTGGCGACTCCACTGGTGAAATGTTCCTGAACATTTCAAGAACAAAATAACTTAGAACGAGAATCTCAGGATGACTCATCTGAACATCTATTTAAGGACAAGTACTCAACCTGGGAAAGAATTCTCAAGCTAAACTTGAGCACCTTGACCATAAGTTACCCACGTGTGTGCAAGTGATTCATTCCCCGCTCAACGAGAACTTGATAATCTCTTAGATCAACTAAACTTAGCTATTAAAATATCCTTACTTCAAAAGCATCCTGGATGGAGCCCCGCTGCCAGTCAAGCATCCATAGCCTCGACGGAGTTATCGCAGTGGCACCACAATCACGATTCTACCTTTAGTGACTACTTGGTAGCACCAGTAGAGATGACTGCACGCCCTCAGAGCCAATTTTCATCTTTTACTCTCATTTTGATATTGCTTTTCATTTTTGTGCATTTCCCTTTTTTATTTTATTTTTCTTTTCTCATGATATTTCTTTTCTCTTTTTCAACCAATCTTTTGTTTGGCTTGCAAGCAATGAAGCCCGCGGAGGGTTTGAAAGACTACAGTGGCGCTGAAGCAGGTGTATGATTTTCACTGAGTCTAACTTCACTTCGAGACACCAAGAACTCGGAGCAATTAAGTGTGAGCATAATGTTGTAACCATGTCGAAGGTAACTCAAGAACCACTATCGAGTCTAACCCGAATTTAGTACAAGTCCTACCATAGATCAACGACTAAGCACATCCTAAAATCTTCGAACCTCGCCAAATGTATTCAAGAAATGAACAAGACGGACTCTTGTTTCGTCACCAAAGTGTAAGATCAACACCACTCACCCACGGATGATAACTGGGACCCACTCTAGCTTGCAAAGCTCCAAAACCAAAACTGCTCTCAAACTAAAGGGAAGCTAAAAGATCCCAAGTCAAGTGACTTGGTGCAAATTAACTACTGAGCTCCCTCAAAACTCCTAAACTAAACAATAGAGAGGAAATCTAATCTAACCGACTACTCTAACCAACTGAAAGGAAAACTACCCTAACTCTCGGGCCAAGTGGTCCAAGACAAACTCCAACTCTACGAATAGAAAGCAAACTAAACTAACAACTGAAAGCAAACTAAACTACTATGTACAGAAAAGGGCTCCGGACGGAGTCCTAAGCTTGGAAATAATGCTTGAGGAATTGCCCGTTGACAGGCAAAGGGACATCCCTACTAGTGAGTGTCTTGAGCTTAAATGCATTATCCCCGATGATTTCAGCAATTTGGAAAGGACCTTTCCATAGTTTATCAAATTTGTCGTGTTTTCCTTTCTTTTCATGGGCTTTATCCCAATATAAGACCAAATCAGAGATCCTGAAGGCGTTGTTTTGTGATCTTTTATCAAACCAACGTTTCACTACCCCTTGATGTTTTGCAAACTTTTCTAGGGCTTCATCTCTCTTCTTGTCTAATTGCATCAACTGAGCCAGCCTGGCTTGGACTCGATC
Source organism: Chamaecyparis obtusa (assembly GCA_027943335.1). Lineage (NCBI taxonomy): Eukaryota > Viridiplantae > Streptophyta > Pinopsida > Cupressales > Cupressaceae > Chamaecyparis > Chamaecyparis obtusa. The sequence continues at coordinate 177,415 of BSBK01008307.1, read as the reverse complement.
TTCGTTTTCATCATAGTATTCTTGGATAAACTTCAAGGTTGGGATTTTCAGTTGAATAGGGAACACAGGATCCTGTCCATAAACTAGATGGTAGGGGGAAATTCCTATGGACTCTTTAACTCTTGTTCTATCCACCCACAAAGCATATCTCAGCTGAGTGTGCCAATCCCTTGGGTTCCTATCCAGAAGTTTTCTAATCACAGTCAAAAGGTTCTTGTTTGTAAATTCAGCTAGGCCATTTCCCTGGGGATAGTATCCTGATGAAAATTTTAAAACAATCCCATGATCAAAAGCCCAATTATGAAACTTCAAGGAAATGAAAGCAGAACCATTATCACATACAAAAGTAGGACACCCAAACCTTGTAGTGATCCTTTCCTCTAAGAACTTAATGACGATTTCAGCAGTGCAATTCTTAAAAGCTTGAGCTTCTGACCACCGAGTACAGTAGTCAATCGCGGTTAGAATATACCTGTGTTGTGCTGAGGAGGGTGGGTTGATGGGACCAATGAAGTCAAGTCCCCACATTGCGAAAGGTCTCACCTCAGTAACTTTAACAAAGCATTCACTTTGCCAATATAAGTCAAATGAAACCGAAGTCACATTACTTGCAAATTAAAACCCATTGCCCTAAGAAAACTTATTGTTTCATCAGTATTTTCGAAATCAATATTTCATTGCAAGCCAAACCAATCAAACAATCATCGGGACCAAGGCAATCACACGAGGTCGGGCAAGGCAAAAAAAAGTCAAGTCTGAAATTTTAAAGTAGGGGTCCCCATTGAATGGGGTGATGTTGTAAAAACCTCACAACACAAACTAGCTAGCAAATGAACTAATCAATGCAATATGAACTGATAAGAGCACAATAATGTCTGAACAAGACCAAGTAAAGGAAATTGTTGACAGAGTAAAGGCTGCAAGCAACTGTCCAAAGATCAATCCCCTCAAGACCTCTACAACACACATGCTATTGATCTAGGTAGAATACAACTCACTTAAACAATTCAAAGGGGAAATGGAATTGAAAATGTGTTCTAGACTAGCCAATGACCATTCACATTCTCTTAACTTTCATTTTATCTTCCATGAAAATGACAAAACTGCCAGCTAGTGGGTTGTTAGTTGTTGGTTGTTGTTTTTGAGGACCTCTGGAAGAAGAAGAAGACCGCTATTGAGTGGAATTCCTACGCAGTCTCACGGATTTGGTATGGCCAGAAGGGGGGGACCAAGCTGTCGCTTGGTACCATGCGTGGGGGATACCACCGTGAAGAAAGAGGTGATGAGCCAGCCGGGGTGTGGTCTCATGGGGAGCTGATGCGGTAGAGAGTTGTCCCGAAGTCTCAAGGCCTCCTGGAGATAAAGCACAAAGCACCTCTGGCCAATGTACCTAAAGGAGGAGAGAGACTGAGTCTTCCTAAACAAGCAGTAGAATCTCCCTCTAATCTCATAGTAGATAGAACAACAGAAGATGAAATGAGTCTCAGTCTCAGACTCACCCATGCTACAGAGCTGGCAAATCATGTCATCTATAACTGTCTGATGGTTGGTCTCAATGCAGAGCCGATGTGATCCCACTCTGAAGGAGCCAAGGGAGATGCAAAGTGCATGCAACCAGCGGCAGTAAGGTAAGAAGGGAGGGCAATGATCTCATCCCGAATCTCAAGAAAGTGCTCAGCATAAAAAGCCATCTTTGGGCAAAGCCCCCCACAGGGATTAACCCAAGTAGTGTGCATATACTGCCTGTAAATGTCCATTTTGATGTGCATATTCAGCTCTTGCTGAGACGGAAGGAGAGGAGAGGGGGCATCTAATGAGTATCGGAAAGGAGGAAGACAATCAATCTCGATCCCAATCAAACCCAAGAGAGCCGCGGCCAGAACATGGCTATATAAAAGGATATTTTTAATCATCAATGGCTGTGACACTGCAAGATGTAAAATTCAGGTGCTTACAAACATCATAAATAAATTTGTGAACTACCTTGAACAGTATGTACCAGATTTACTGCAAGATGTAAAGATCAGGTGCTTACAAACATCATAAATAAATTTGTGAACTGCCTTGAACAGTATGTACCAGATTTACTGCAAGAGGTTCAGTCCTCAATTAGGTTGAAGGGACAATTTTGGGAAGGGTCGATTTGTCATGTCCCTTTCTAATTAATAATTCAAATTAATGGAATTAGCTCATTTCCCCATATTCCCAGTGAGCTAAGGTAAGCTGAATAGGAAATATTTAATTAATTTATTTGGTCACATTTTAATTCATAATTTGGGGAGATTGGGCTTTTTCTTTTATCGGTGAATGCAGCAGTTTTAGCTTGTTCTGCACCAAGTGAGGCCACAACCAAGGGAACTCATCCTCGCCATGAATGCACAAAACTGTCCAAACCCATGAGCACAATAGCCTAGCAGGGAATAGAGCTTGCGAGTACACCAGCCCAATGAGGGAATGGACCACAGGTGCGAATGCATGCAAAGTCAATTGGCATGAATGCCAGCAGCATCAACACTGCAGTTCTAACCTGCATGCACATTGGATCAGCAAAGGCACGAGCTTGCAATCACAGTTGTCCAATGGGAGTTTGAACCTTGGTGGCAACATCAACAATGACACAACTTAACCATCACATTATGGGATGAGTGGGGAGATTGAGACATTAAATATTAAATGATATTTAAATTTTCCAAGAGAGGTGTTAGATTTCACATGAGGCCATTTCTAGATGATTCTTGATGGCTATGAGAGGATGTTAGTGGCAGATTGTTTTTTAATGCAGGAAATGGGTGGGAGCTTTAATGCAAATTTTAAATTTACTTTTCCCTCCAAAAGAGTTGGGAACCCAATTTGATTTGATATCTATAAATTCTTGGCTACATACTTATGGTAGATCTTTTGCAAATTCATTCTCTCATTTCTAATTGTGTTAATGTTTGATCTACAGTTAATTTTTGTGGACAGAAAACCATGGAGGATTACAGCTTGTGGACAAAACTGCATAATCTGTGCGTCATAGGGTGAAATCCCTGTGATTCTTGTGGGCATTTTCACTTTGGGTCTCGATTAATGCTTCAATGGATAGTGCAGTGCAGCTAGTGATGCAGTAGTATTTGTTTGCAGGTGTTATTTTGGTTGTTTACTTTCCAGGTTTGCTGTAGGCGTGCTGTTAATGTGCAAGAAGCTTTCTGGGTGTTTTCCAACAATATTTGTCAGCGATTTTGTTGTTGTGTTTCTCTATGATGTTAATGTTGAAATTGACCAATGTTTTGTAAGAATTCATGGAGGAAAACTTACTCAATTTGTGTAGAAGAATGAAAACAATTTACGGATTGCTTTATGCTGTAGCTGAGAGTGATTTGTAAGTGTGTATGGCTGGTGATCTAGAGCCCAATATTTCATCTTTTGGCTGTAGTTGTTGCAGAAGAACTTCGGTGCAGGTTGATAGTGTTTGGCAGTGGTATTTGATAGTTATGGGTGTGATTCCATATCCACTTTTTCCCTAATATTGCATTCAGTTTTGGCCTTGTTGCAGATGTTAGAGTGGTTGAAATATCTGTCTACAATATGCCCATTACTATTATATGATGCTAAACCTTGTTTTGCTAATATTCTGTAGTAAAATCATGTAGCCATGGTGATTCCTAGTTAGCTTGTTTTGACGTATGATACTAGTTTGATAAAGATTACTATAAAATCTATCTCAGATCTGATTTTTATTTCCATAATTCATATTTGGTTTATTACAGATTAACATATTCCATAAAATTCTTCTTCTTTGATCTGAATTCCTAGCCTTTTTATACTTAATCTATATTTTAAAGTTGAGGATTTTGTTGATGAACTCTCATACTCATTAACATTACCATTAAGGCTTCTAGTTGAGTCACTGAAGTTCTGAATGATACTTCTGTTTTTTAAGGCCTTCCTTGTACATCATCCTTCCATGAAATGCAAAATCTCTCCTTTGAGAAATATAGCTTCTCTTGAAGAATTAGCATGTAACTAGAAGTGGAATAGGAGGAAGAGACAGTGCAGTTGGATCATTTAGAGATTATTGGCTTGAAACAGCTCTGAAAAAAATGAGTCAATTGGGGGAGACTTGCTTAAAGTATTTTTATACCTTCTGTAAGTGTCCAACTGTAAGGTCCCCTGCTGGGACCTTTCCTAATTTATCTTAATTTTTCTATTAAGGTTCGGATTGTAATGTCCATGATAGGATTAGTCATTTATCTTATTAGATTTAGTTATCTTTAACACTCATATCCAATCTTATTACTATTTTAACTTCATGAAGGGAAGCGTAGATGTTATCCAAGGTGTCTAGAGACCAACCATAATGGGCTCCCTCAAAGTTTACAGGTCCAAGCCCAAACTATTGGGACGCTGACCCCCACCTTATTTTGGGACAGATAGCCATTACCTGGATTTACACAAGCCCCTCCTTGGTAACACTTTAGTCTTCCTTCTTAGCCAAATAGTAATAGGTTCTATATATCTATTCTTATTTTATTTTAATTAATATTCATACTATTAATATAGACGTTTACTCATTTATGATCTTACTACATATATATAATGTAACTTATATATAATTCTGATATTATGAAAATATGTGTATAACATATATTCACTCAAATATATTAGCTTTAATAAGGATCTCTGATCCTAAAAGACTGCAGATAATATTCTGTAATTCAACATTGATACATAGATAAATTATATCAATATGATACTTGCCAGCCAAATAATATAATATCAAATTATCAATTCTCTTTTTATAAGCACAATTAATGTGTATTCTTTCGGAATACCCCTTTATAAATAATAATTTCTCTTCCATCATCCTTGTGACAAACACCAATTATATTCTGTAATCTCTATTTGAATAAGAGATATACGTATGGTATTATTTCCTTTTATGAATGCCTGATTTCTTTCTTACATTATTCTTTTCTATCCCCTCCAATAATATGATTCATTTCATATATATACTCTGCCTGAGAGAAAGAGCGTTATTAGGAAGACGTGCCTCTTGATATTGCATCTTTTCCAAATTAATTAATTCTCACTGATTATTACTATGCCCTTTGTAATTTAAACATCAATGTTTTTCCTTATTCCAACGTAACCTGCCAGTGGAGTGTTGACTGTTCTCATGGACGCAGCACATAGAGAAATATATTATAGTTAGGTTTTATAATATTAAGTGGGCATTCGTATGATTACGAATGTGCAGATATATATATTAAGTTTAACTAACATAAATGTGCAGCGATGATAATTCTTTATCATCGTCTGTTATTTATTAATTATTAATTCATTATTAGTCAATAATTATTTATATTGATTTATTTATTGGATCAATATATATTTGATTGAAATATTTAATTAACAATTAATATATTCTTTAATTAAGTACTTTAATTAATTATATTTATTATTGATCACTATCTTAAAAGATATTAATAATATTAAAATAGATTAATATTGATATGGTAATAATATAGGTATTATTGATAAAATTATAATATAAGTATTATTGATATATATTACTATGATTGAATATTAAATTTTATTTCTAGAAGGGGATATCACACCAATGTATCATCTAAATTATATGTAGAACAGAATACTTAAATACTATGCTTCCCTTTCATTCTGAAATACTTGTTTGAGGTAAATAAAGAAGAATTTTCTGAAGACTTATTAGCAGATTAAGAGTCAGAAGAATTGTTACTCAGTGGATAATACCGAATAAAACCATGACAATGTTTAGTTCTCAATTATGAATCCTATGCTGATGTAAAAATCTCTTGATGCGGATGAACAATGTTAATAGTGAGATTAGGAGGTTTAGCCACCCCTCTCTATTACCTCACTCATCAAATTTATAAGTCATTTAGTGGTAGTATGTCTAAGGCTAATTCAATTTGGCATGGTAAGAGTTTAAAAAATGATAGCATTGCAAATTGATAAGTCTACACGTGTTTGACATGTGGATGGCTCTTCCATTTCTGCAATTCCTTCTAAATCTGATAGTCAGTTGTCCTCAGCTCTAGAATGTATTTTAAGTATGTTGAACTGATCACAAATCACTTGCACTATATTTGGTTAACATTTTAAATCATTCCAACATCTTGTTTGGAAGCAGCTTGTTGCAAGTCTTCTTCATCAACATACCCACTAATTCATGCATAATTAAATAAATATGCATTATTGATCACAAGTATGATGTCCCACCTCTTTAATTTCAGCACTAGGTGAATAGGTAATTGATTGTTAAACAAAGGAGGGGAATACTCAAATAAGAAATTACAAGATCTTTCCATAACGGAAACAATCAAGAACTAAAGACAAAATAGAAAGTTATTAAACTAACTAAACAACGTAAAGAATAGAAAGTTACTAAAAACTAACTTAAAAGAAAGTTACTTACATGACGATTATACTAAATATAACAATATTACTTTAATGCCCTCCCTTAATGGTCATTCTACTAACTACACCAAGTTTGTCCCAAAAGTTTACAAACTTGTGCCAAATAGTACTGATTGATGAACTCTTTGCAGCCAATGCAAGACCCAACTACTAGAAATTTGTCAGCATGCACTCATTACCTTCCAACATGATGTAGGGTAACAAAGCCATACCTCCTGCTATCCAAAGACATGAAAAACAAGATAAAAATCATCTTCTCAAATACCTTTGATTTTTGTTGATAAAAAATCGGCAAAAAACTAAAACCCGCAATTTGTTTAAAAAAATGTGCAAAAATGTTGAATACCCATGATTTTATATTACAAAAAATCATTCAACAAAACACTTGCTTAAGCAAACCCAGGTCTGATAAAAAAATAAAAAAGTTTGCAAACACTCCCATGTGCCTTGAAAACCCTACTACACACAAAACATGATTTTGTGAAAAATTGTCGAAAACTAGGGCAAAAACCTTTCATTACTTTAGAAAAAATAGTGACACCAAGGATTTTATAAAAAATTGTGCAAAAACCCAGTTCGCCCTAGGAAACCTAGGCAAACAAAAACTTACTGATCTTCAGCGTAGAAGCAACCAGGGCTGAACACTTTCACGCAGACAATAGAGATAACTTCCACAATTTTTATAAAAAAAACGTTCAAAAACTTTCTGGTAAAAACCCTTGATCTCCAGTAGACAAACACGACTTTTTTTAAAAAAATCAATTAAAATAACTCAATTTTTATTTTAAGGAAAAACTGATAGCAAAAAAACTTTTCTAGGTAAAGACCATGAATTTTATTATTAAAAAATTCACCAAAAAGAGAACCTATACTCTGATACCGTGAATAATAACTCATTGTTAAACAAAGGAGTGGAATGGTTCTTAATAAGCAATTACAAGGTCTTTCCATAACAGAAACGATTGAGAACTAACGACAGAATAGAAAGTCACTAAACTAACTAAGCAACTTAAAGAACAGAAAGTTACTAAAACTGACTGACTAACTTAAATAAAAGTTACTTACAAGACCATTATACTAATTTACTAAATATAACATTATTACTTTTTGATACTAGGATAGGTTTTGTGTGTTGTTTGAATGAGTAAGGAAAGGAGTTATCATAATCTTGTTTATTCTTATTGTTAATTGTTTGATGCATAACGTAGATAAGCAATAAAAAAATCTCTTGCCTTTTATTTGCTTCTTTCTTTTCAGTTTGTTTGCCCGATTGAGTGAATGTGTGTAATTGTTTTATCTACAGAGTAGAACTCACAATTTTGGATTTCAAATAAAACAACAGAAGCATCGAGCTATTCTTGAAAGTTATTCTATTCTAAGCCAATCCTCTTTGCACCTAGCTTGCCCAGCCTGTCCTTTGGCAGATATTGCCTAGTTTCCACATCTCCACACCATCTTCTCTATCAAACCTGTCCTTGGACAGTATTACCTATTTTCTCTTACCATTCAATACATTATCTCACATTTTCCATGCTTTCAAAGACAGCAAGCATATGATTTTCTGATTGGATAACTCTGATTCTAGCAATGGCTCTTGTTTCCTTGATCACGTTTGATGTTGGCACGGATGTTCTCATTATTTAACAAATTAATTTCACTTACCGTATTAACTTTAAACTTTGGATCATACTACTCTCCAGTATCAAGAAAGAAAAGTTAGATTGCAATGACAAAACATAAAGGACAATAAGAATCAGTGCAATTTCAAAATCAGTATTAAGGGAAAACGAGGGCAAGAAACAACAGAAAAGAAAATCAGAAGTTATACCTCTCCAAGGAATTCCATTTCCATTTCTTGAGCTGTCCGTTGAGCTCCTTTATTTCCAAAAATGTATGAATCTTGACCACAGTGAGGACATTTGAAGCAGCTCATATTCTCTATCAGTCCCAGTATCTAAACGAAATTGCAAGAAATAATTTGTCAGTCAATGCATATATCTAGTTGACAGTGCAAGATATTTCATGTGCCACATAAAATTTTCATTGAATATCAAGCAAGCTCCTAAATTATTGATGCACCTCTCAGGAAAGTATGATCAACATGTTTTATGCTTACAAGAGAGTTACACAAAAGATAAATAAATGACTAATTTTGGGCACTGAGATTGCAATAGAAAAGGGCCATTTCCTATATAAGCTATGTTACCGGATACTGATTCCGGTACGGTTCTAATACAGATTCCGCCCAAATTCTGCTTGGATTCCAGTAGGATTCCTGACAGGAATCTGGGTTCCCTATGGGAATCTGAATTCCCATCCAGAATATGGGCAGAATCTGAGGGAATCCATGAGAATCCGGGGATGTGGGTGCCCAAAAACGGGCCCCACATTGCAATTTTTTATTTTTTTTAAATTTAAAAGGCCTCTAAACCCTGATTCAACCCGTAAAGCATACCCAAAAGGTATTTGATACTCATTCATTCATCTCTCAAGCATTTTTCACCATTTTGGTTTTCTTCTGCAGTTGTAGCATTTTTCTTTGACAGTGAACGCTACGGAGGACTAAGACCCGCATCAAAGACTTAGGAATCGTTGGGGAAGGCAGAATTAGTAGGCAAAGGTAAGTGAATCTGCATTTTGTTCAAGTTTTTAATGAGCTTTCCAAGATTTTTCAAGGTTTTTAAAAAATTTGAAGTTTTTTCAAAGTTTTTAAAGAAGTTTTAAATGCTTTTTTTTACATTGTATGCATATTTAGGGGTTATAACGCCAATTTTTTTTTCAATTAATTTTTAGCAATAATGTGTTGAGTTTTATTTTCCATTTTAGGTTTATTATTCAGAGTTAGACAAAATGGCTAGATGTGGAAGTGGAAGCTCTAGTTCAATTTGTGAAATTACAATAAACTTTAGTTTTATATTATTATTTTTTTGTATATGATAATCCTTATTCAGACCTGCTGTAGATAATTCATCTCAAATACAAAAATATTTATCAATATATATATGTCTTTGCACATAGAAGGAGACGTGACTCATAAATGAGTCACGTCCCTTCAATACCGATGCCCTTTCATAACAAATTACCTTTACCGATAATTGAATATTAAAGACTGCACTTTACATATATTGTAACTACGATATATGTAAAGTGCAGTATCGTATGTTTTTGTATTATATAAGCCACGGGTAACATACTGCACGATATACATATTGTAAGATATGTATACCGTGCAGTATGTTATATGAATTAACAATCATATAACATATTGCATACGATATCCGATATATATATATAACAGTCGGTATGGTGGCCGATATGCATAACAGTCAATATGGCATCCGATATATATCATAGTCGGTACTTGGTATAGCAGTCGATATTAATTGGTATGTATTATCGTATCAATAATACATATTAACAATATGTATTATTGATATGATAATATCATATCACATCAATAGTGCAGATCGATATATATATAAGGCTTAGTTATATTATTAAATATATATATATATATATATAAGTATATTGATAATATTAGATATACATAAATATGTAATATTATCAAGTATATATATATTAATATAGAATATTAATATAAAATTATCTAATCATAGCTATTCATTGTTAACACTCCCTCTTAGCTAGATAAGATAATTTTCACTTTATGTTAGCATCATATTTTCATTTGAAATGAGGAATCACCATTCATTGTGACACCTAGTTTCCATATCATAAAGATATGAGGAATCACCATGCATTGTGACACCTAGTTTCCATATCCTAAAGATATGAGGAATCAACAACTGATACCTATTTCCATATCACAACGATATGAGGAATCAACAACTGATACCTATTTCCATATCACAACGATATGAGGAATCAACAACTGATACCTATTTCCATATCACAACGATATGAGGAATCAACAACTGATACCTATTTTGTATCACAGTAATAGTGATACAAGGATATATTAAATATAACATTATATCATATTTTATATAACCTCATTATGGTATGTGCACTAACAGATAATCTGTTTACCATAACAACACCACATTACAAGATCGTCATCTCGTAATCAAATACAAGTGTTCATTATCTAAGAAGTCGTCACCTCTAGAAATGTCCACAGGATGGATGAGCCCATAAAATAACATTTATATATTATATATAAAATCATATTACAATCATACCAAGAGTTTTCCTAAAGTGATCAACTTTCACCTTTGGAAGAGCTTTGGTGAGAATATCAGCAGTTTGATTTCCTGTACAAACATATTCCAACTGGAGTACCTTTCTTTCTGCCATATCACGAACATAGTGATAAGGAATCTCAATGTGCTTTGATCTATCATGAAATACAGGATTTACTGATAACTTGATACAGCTTTGATTGTCACAGAAGATAGTAGTTGGTGGTAGAGTTTTACCAAATAGTCCACTGAGTAGTTTCCTAAGCCATACTGCTTCTTTAGCTGCCATTGAAGCTGCAATGTACTCTGCCTCTGTAGAGCTTTGAGCTACTGAAGATTGTTTTCTACTGATCCAAGACACCATAGCTAATCCCAAGCTAAAACAACATCCTGAGGTACTTTTACGATCAATCACACTTCCAGCCCAATCTGAATCAGTGAACCCATGAAGGTTTAATTCTGTCCTATCATACTTGAGTCCATAGTTTAATGTACCTTGGAGATATCTCAATACATGTGTAGCAGCAGTAAAGTGAATTTCTTTGGGATCACACATGAACTGACTTAATGTGTTTACTGAGAAACAAATGTCAGGTCTGGTATTCCCTAAGAACATTAGAGATCCTATTAATTGTCTGTATAAAGAGATATCTGCAGAAGGAGATTCTGATGTTGCTTCCTTTAGTTTATGAAAATTTATTTCCATGGGTGAAGACATGGGTCTACAATTCAACATGCCAAATCTCTTCAAGATATCAAGGGTATATTTGCCTTGATTCAAAATAATACAGTCTGATTTCTGCCAAACTTCTAGACCAAGAAAGTAGTGTAGAAGACCTAAGTCCTTCATATCAAATTCTTTGGCTAAGTCTTTCTTACATTGTTGAATCAAATAGTCTTCCCCTGTAATCAGTAAATCATCAACATATAATATGATTATCAACATATCACCTTTGTTTACCTTGAAGTATAGATTTGGATCAGCATCATTTTTGGAAAATCCTAACTTTGTTAGATAGCTGTCTATTCTAGCATACCAAGCTCTGGGGGCTTGTTTAAGTCCATATAATGCTTTCTTCAACTTACATACATGTGTTTTAGGATCATGAATCTCAAATCCTTCAGGTTGTTCTAAGTATACCTCTTCTTCAATACTTCCATTTAAGAAGGCTGTTTTAACATCCATTTGATGAACTTTCCAACCTTTGGCAGCTGCAATGGCTAGAACTGTTCTAATAGATGTGTAACGTGCAACAGGAGCAAATGTTTCTTCATAGTCAATCCCTTCCTTTTGAGAGAAGCCTCTTGCTACAAATCTTGCTTTCTACTTTTCAATGCTACCATCAGCTGCATGTTTGATTTTGAATAACCATTTAGATGATACCACAAATTTTGATTTTGGTCTTGGTACAATATCCCACACATCATTCTTTATGATAGATTGATATTCTTCTATCATTGCATCCTTCCATACTTGTTGAATTGCATCAGATACATTTGTAGGTTCTAAGTTAGAGAGTTCACTCATGAGTGCTGCATAGCTAGATAATATGGAAGGCCTTTTTCTTTCTCTGACTGTTCCTGGAGGAGCACCAAGAGTCTTTCCTTCTTCTATGAGTTTAGTGGCCCAAAGTGGTCTCTTCTTAGGATTTTCTAGTGTGGATAGATTTTCATCATTTTCTTCTTCCTCAGAGTCCTCCTTTTGAGTTTCCTGTGAAGTGTTTTCTTTTGATGGAACAAAAGTCTCTTGCTCTTGTGAATTTATACTTTTAGAGCAAGCTGTATCTTCCTCAAATATTACATCTCTACTTAATTCAACAAGGTTCTGCCCAGGTATATAAATACGATATGCTTTTGAGGTTTCACTATATCCTACAAAGATACCTTTCTTCCCAGACGGTTCTAACTTTGTTCTCTTTTCCTTAGGAACATGAATGTAGACTGGACATCCAAATATTCGAAGATTACTTATATCAGGCTTTGTCCCTGTGAATGCTTCTTCAGGAGTTTTATTTTCAATGTGTGAGTGTGGACATCTATTTTGTATGTATACGGCTGTATTTGATGCTTCTGCCCAAAGAGAGGTATCAAGGTTTTGATCAAGAAGCATTGCTTTGGTGGCCTCAATAATAGTTCTATTCTTTCTTTCAGCTACCCCATTTTGTTGTGGATTATAAGGTACGGTGTACTCCCTCTTAATCCCAGCCTCTTTACAAAATTGTTTGAATATTTCAGATGTGTATTCTTTTCCATTGTCTGTTCTCAAAATTTTAATTTTCTTTCCAGATAGATTTTCAGTAATAGATTTGAAGTCTTTAAACTTACTTAGTACTCCCTCAGATTCTTTGTACTTAAGGAAGTAAATCCAGGTCTTTCGTGAGAAGTCATCAACAAAGATTATATAGTATTTGCAGCCTCCTATTGAAGAAACAGACATGGGTCCACATAAATCTGAATGTATCAATTCTAAAACCTCATTAGTTCTGCTTACACTAATTTGAAATGTTCCTTTTGTGTTTTTGCCTAGTGCACACCCTTTACATGCACCAGAATGATATTGTTTAAGTTTTGGTAATCCATTAACCAAATTTTCCATAGAAGATAAAGTTTTATAATTTAAATGTCCTAATCTTCTATGCCATACTTCATTTAAATTTGAAATGTCATTTACTAAGACTTGATTTATATCAGTATTTAATTCATATAAGCACCCTTGTCTTCTTCCTATGGTATTAGCTTGTTTGAAGGTTAAACCTTTAGGCCATGCTTTTACTTTGCCATCCATGAAAGTTACTCTATACCCATTATCTTCAAGTGCCGATATGGATAAAAGGTTTCTCTTGATTCCTGGGACAAATAGGACTCCTGTGAGTTGAATTGAGATACCGGTCTTTAGTTTGATTGTGCATGTCCCAATGCCTCTTACTGGATAAGAGGAGTCATCTCCAATGGTTACCTCTTCATCCGATTCTTCTGACATGGTTTCTAGTAGTTCTTTGAACCCTGTAATGTGACGTGAGGAACCGCTATCAATAACCCAAATGTTCTTGTTTGGAACTTGATTTGAGAGTGCAGAGTAGAGTACAAATTGCTCCTTCTTGATTTCTTCATTGGGCTTCTTCTTGGATTTGGTAAAAGAGGCTTGATGATTCTTGTAAGGACAATTTGTTACAACATGTCCGGGTTTGTCACACCTAAAGCATTTAACATGAGATAGGTCTCTTTTGGGATACTCCGTATTGAATTTCTTCTTTCTGAAATGTTTGAATTTCTTCTTCTTGTGAGTATTTACATTTAGTGCATGATTTTCTTCATCATTGATCTTTTTCTTTAATCCTCTTTTATCTAACCTTGATTCTTCTTGAAGACAATCTGTTCTTAATCGATCAAATTTTGGAAACTTGGATCTAGCACTTATACCAGCAACAAAGGTTTCCCAAGATTCAGGTAGTCCATCTAGAGCAATTAAGGCTAGTTCCTTTCCATCAATTTCATGGCCTAGTAGTGAAAGTTGATCTCTTAATGCTGATACCCTTAGAAAGTATGCATTTATTTTCTCATTCTTATTCATACTAATCTGGTTCATTTCTCTTTTCAAAGCTAGTTTCTTGCTAGCATTATTTATTTCATATGTTTTCTCCAATGCCTTGTACATCTCATATGCCTTATCATATTTGGATAGGATTGGTACAATATGATCTCTGACCCCATCGATAATTATCTTCATGGCTTTGTCGTTCCCTTCATTCCAATTTGATAGATCGGGTTCCGCTTCTGGCTTAACCTTGTCTGGTTTAATAAAAGTTTCAACTTTATTCTCTTTTAGCAGCATTATGATTCTTATCTTCCATGATTGGAAGTTATCAGCCCCTGCAAGTCTGTCCTCAAATCTGATCATGTTTGCCATTTTATAATATCTTAAGTTTATTAAATTTCTTTAAATTTCAGAACCTTAGCTCTGATACCATGTGAAATTACAATAAACTTTAGTTTTATATTATTATTTTTTTGTATATGATAATCCTTATTCAGACCTGCTGTATATAATTCATCTCAAATACAAAAATATTTATCAATATATATATGTCTTTGCACATAGAAGGAGACGTGACTCATAAATGAGTCACGTCCCTTCAATACCGATGCCCTTTCATAACAAATTACCTTTACCGATAATCGAATATTAAAGACTGCACTTTACATATATTGTAACTACGATATATGTAAAGTGCAGTATCGTATGTTTTTGTATTATATAAGCCACGGGTAACATACTGCACGATATACATATTGTAAGATATGTATACCGTGCAGTATGTTATATGAATTAACAATCATATAACATATTGCATACGATATCCGATATATATATATAACAGTCGGTATGGTGGCCGATATGCATAACAGTCAATATGGCATCCGATATATATCATAGTCGGTACTTGGTATAGCAGTCGATATTAATTGGTATGTATTATCGTATCAATAATACATATTAACAATATGTATTATTGATATGATAATATCATATCACATCAATAGTGCAGATCGATATATATATAAGGCTTAGTTATATTATTAAATATATATATAAGTATATTGATAATATTAGATATACATAAATATGTAATATTATCAAGCATATATATATTAATATAGAATATTAATATAAAATTATCTAATCATAGCTATTCATTGTTAACACAATTGCTAGGGCAAACCCTTTTAAAATTGATGCAAGTTCGTCGCTTTGGCGTTACACAACAATGATTAATGCAGTGCCTAGTGATGGGTGTTATCTTTGGCGGTGTAACCATTGCAACGTAGAGTATTCCAGCTCATACTATCGAGTGAAACGCCACTTCGTTCCCAACACTGGAAAAGGAATGAAACCTTGTAAGGGGAAAGATGGGAATGGGCTGCCAACTCATTTAATCCTGGAATATGCTAGAGAACAAGATGAAGCTGATAGGAGAACCAACAGAGGAAAGAAAGTGACTGCTCTAGCCCATACCCAGACAGGCTTGAGGAGACCTCCTAGTGGCTTGGTAAGATTGGCTGGCCCACATCCTTTCTTGCCAATGCCACCATCTTCTGAACCAGAAAATGTTCTACGGAAAAGAGGCCCATTGGATGTTGCCTTCAAAAATGAAATGAAGGATGTTGCTGATCAAAGTATTGCTCGTTTCTTATATGTGAATGGGCCTCCGTTCAACCTTGTTAGATCACCTTATTGGTGGGAAATGGTGAGTACCCTTTGCAAGGCACCTGCTGATTATGTTAGTCGTAGGTATGAACAAGTGAGAACCACCTTATTCTCGGAGGAGAAAGCCTCGATAGAGACACAATTGAAAGTGATCAAGGATACATGGGTGGAAACAAGTGTGTCCATCGTTTCTGATGGATGGAAAGTGTAATGTCCCCTGCTAATTTAACAATAATATTTGTAGTAAAAAATAAAGAACAAATAATGAATTAAGGAATTTGGCTATTTTCCAATCCATTTTATACGACTGATCTTATTATCGCTTCAATTCTCGAGAAGGGAGAAGACAATGGAGGTAAACCAAAGCGCTTAGAGACCATTGATAGGCTCCCTCAAAGTTTACAGACCTAGCCTTTAACCTGTCTCGAGCTCAAGCTCTCAAGGTTAAAGAGGAAGCTGGTCCCTACCCTATCTTGGGAGCTACCCTATTGGATTTAGATTGCCCCTCTTTGGCAGCCTCTGCCTTTCCATTCTCACTTCTGAAACAGTAACAAAATCCATTTTTATATTATGTTTGGGATTTCCTAATTATCTCAATTCTTTATAAACATATAGTCAGAGGGACTGCTATTAATTGACTAACACAACAAAGCATTCTATTCATTTATTATACATAAATCTATCACTCACCGTCTGGGTCGCCACTGTTCCAATGACAAGAAATATTAATGTGTAGCCCCCTTACTTGTTGTAGGATTCGATGATGATCCTTTGTTTTCAATGATACATACATATATATATATATATATATATATACGCTCTGATTTCTTTCAGTTTTAACGTTATTGGATATGGACCTGCGAGAGTGTCTGTCTGCCACTAATGATTCCCCTTTGGTATGTATCTTCTTAGACTGTATCGTGACTTCTATTCTCTTATTCCATGATGCTTTCTGATTTATCTCCACCTGTAACTATATTTTTGGTGACGTGTACAAGGTACTTATACATAAGGATGACTGTCGTGCACCACATACAATTCATGACGTGCCACTCATTTGATAGTTTATAAGATCCCCTTTTATTCATCTTATAAATTCTCATTCCTAACCCCCCTTTGAGAATGAAATCAATTCTTATTAAATATCTTGGAAAACTAAAGGGTTGCATCCTTTGATGGTTAACAGACATTCTTATTCCTTAATCGCCTCTTCTCATAGCCAATAGTTAAAGCCTTAACCGTACTTTAGTGGTTATGTTAATCGCTGCCACCAACTGACTGTCATTGTTCATTTGACTTATCTTGGGAAACGATAATATGTTTGATGGCATTCTTCTTGAACGATATGTATACAAATCGTATTAATGCCTAGAGACAACTGACTTTGTTAATTAATATTTATTATGATTATATTTATTAATTGATAGTTATTTTCATATATAAATTATTATCCAATTATTTATTTAAAAATAATATATTCAATTATTTAATTATTAATGTTTAATTGATATATTCAATTAATATATTTATTAATTATTTATTACAAGCAGGGGCTATCACAGAAAGATTGCGAGAAGAGGCCTTCGATCAATGTTATAGAAGTGTCACCTAAAGGGGGCAATGTTCTTGAAGGCAGCCGATTCTAAGGGGCAAGTTAAAGATGCAAGTTTCATTGCCAATATCCTTACGGAATCAATTGAGATGGTGAGGGCTGCAAATGTTGTCCAAGTCATAACATTGCCAATATCCTTATGGAATCAATTGAGTAGGTGGGTGCTGCAAATGTTGTCCAAGTCATAACAGACAATGCTAAAAATTGTAGGGCAGCAGGGGCTATAGTGGAGGCCACATATAAGCACATTTTGTGGACACCATGTACAGTCCACTCGCTCAATTAAATCGAGCAAAAGATTGGCACTCAACTTGAATGGGTCAATAAAATTTACACAAAGGCTAAGGAGGTACAAATGTTTGTGACTAATCATCACATGACACACGCCATATTCAGGACCTTCTCTTCATTGGAGTTGTTAAAGATAATTTAAGTTTGTTTTAATATTTTATTTTTTAGTTTTAAATTTTATAGATGAGCTTGATATATGACATGTATGTTTTATGTCATCATAGGTTGCTAAAACACGATTTGCATCTCACACAATCGTCTTAAGATGACTTGTGAAGGTGTGAGAGGCCTTGAGTGCTATGGTTATAAACAATTTGTGGAGTGTATGGAGGCAATCAACCACAGAAAAAGCCCAAAAAGCAGAAGCATTGATCCTTGATGATGAATGGTGGGAATGTGAGGAATATGTTTTGGAATTCATCGAGCCCATCATGAGCATGATTAGATTTGTTGATACTGATCGCCCATGTTTGGGTGAAATTTATGATGGCATGGACACCATGGTGGATCACATAAAAACAATAATAGTGGGCAAGGAACATATAGATACATTTTTCAAAGAAGTGGGAAAAATTATTGTTCACATTTGGAACAAGATGACCACCCCCTTACATCTCTTGGCATTTGTTTTGGTGCCAAGGTTGTATAGCCAAGAGATGGTTTCACAACTAAACAAGGTGACACCATATAGAGATGCAAAGGTTGCTGCTGGTTACAAGGCTGCATTTTCAAAGATGTATCATGATGATGATGATGAAACTCAAAACATTGTCCTCACCCAGTTTGCCCAATTTGCATGTACCAAATATCATGACAATACCACTCTTCATGCTCAATATAGGATGGATGTTGATGAATGGTGGTATGCACATGGTCAACACTTCATTTTCTTGCAGTCTCTTGCAATAAAACTTCTCTCCCAAGGGTGCGAAAAAGAATTGGGATCTAGTCCCCAAGTGTTCAGATTTAGAGGCCACAGTTGCACAATTTGCCCAAGTCTCTGTAGATGAACAAGAGGCAACTGTTTCACATGACATGGACATGGCAAGTGCCACAGCTGTTGGTTCAAATGAAGTTGAAGAGGAACCAAATGTTGACCTTGATTCCTATGAAGATGATGAAGATGAATATGGAATTGGATATTAAGTTTTAAATATGAAATATGACTTGTGATTTAAATTTTCAGCATGTAATGACATTTTGAGACTTTTGCAAAGTATAACTATGATATAATCATATATTGACAGTTATGGATCTATCATTTTACGAGAATCACGCTACTAACTTATTATTATTATGTGTTTGAACTTTGAAGTTTTGAACCAATGATGAATAAACATTGACATGTTACATGTATGAATCTATGAATATACATACATACATACATATATATATATATATATATATATATGAGATATAAATTTATATATATCTGAAGTATTATTGTGTTAGAGAAATTATTTAACAAGACTATAGAAATACTATATATATATATATATATATATATATATATATATATATATATATATATATATATATATATATATGTCATTATATTAATTAAAAGAGTATGTGTTAATGAATAGACATGTCCCATGAAGGGACATGTCTATCCATGTCTCATACACAATATAAATAAGAGAGAGATTGTTGCCTTTGAAAAACACATAAAATTAGGAGTGCTATTACATTTGCAGTGATCCTCACAAAATCAACATGGTATCAGAGCCAGGCTACAAATGTAAGAGAGGAGTTTGTTGATGGTGAATGTGTGACTCTCAAAAAATACAGTCTCAGTACGGGGACCATATCTCACAAATACATCGTTGGGTTTTTCTAAATTTTGGATATGTTGGTGATAAACAAATTTCGAAGAATCTCACCGGAGCGATTGGAGAGAAAGTGTCGGGTTCAAAAGTTATGACCGACTGTGTACGGGTCTATGTGAAATTCAATGAGTGAAGTTGTGTTGTAGACTTTTGTCCACACCAAGTGCAAAGAATAAGGTCAAGTGAATTGTAGCAGATTTGTTAAGAAGCAAACTTCAGCGATTATATATTGGAAACTGTGTCATTCCTGAATGTGGCGATTCATTAAAGACATAATTTACGCACTGATATTTGAATAAAGTGACTTGATTAAAGAAAACAAAAACGTTGTTTAGTAAGAGGTTGAAGAAAATGAATTTGCAAAGTATACATAACGATTTCCATAATGATTAGTTAGACCTTGTAGCGGCTTTCATTAAAGAGACATATTAATTTGTTATGATCATGGTCAAGCATTAACAAAGAAGCATGTATTCAAAGAAGGGTGTCTCTTTCTAGAAAGCAAACTTTAATTATAGAGTGTCACCTCTCTTGGAGCAATCAAGTCATTTCACAAGAAGACATAAGCATTGTTCAACAACATAAGAGTGGGAATTTTACATTGTGGGGAGAATAATAACCAGTATTACATTCCCATTTAAACCATCCTTAGTAGGGAGATGATTCAAAGGGGAGATGTCTTTCAAATAATCTAAGAAGGTGTTCTCTGATTTGATGTATATGGACCTTCATTGAAGTAACTTGTGTCAAGGATGTTGATTCGTAGATAAGTATTTATTATCCTTGAGTATTAATTTATCTATTTGTATTTCTATACGTACTATATGAGCTATTGGCCTCGATCTTTTCTGGGGATACTCATGCAGGAAAAAGAAGATTGATATCAGATTCAGAGGTAACTTTGGACGAGGAGATCAAAAGATTGAAATCAAATTCAGAGGGAGTCTAACAAGGTTGTCTTAAGTAGTCTTGGATGAAAAGATCAACATATTGATATTTGCTCAATGAGTTCTTCTCTGTGAGAGAAGTTCGAGGTGAAATCCCTTGTTTCCACCCTCTGCACTAAGGCATGGTGGATATCATGTTTTAATGGACCTACCCCCTGTGTACATCATGAGGAAGTGACGACTTCCAAATGATTATCACTTGTATTTGTTAAAGTTATTGAAAGGTGATAATCTTACAATAACTTGATCTTCTATCATGATAGACATCTTATGATGGCTAAAACAGATCATGATAGTTGGTATCTTGCATAGTGGACTGAGTTCCTTAAACAAGCCATGATCTTCTATCATGATAGACATCTTATGATGGCTGAAACAGATCATGATAGATGATATCTTGCATGGCGGATTGAGTTCTTTAAATAGGCAATGATCTTCTATTGTGATAGACATCTTATGATGGCTGAAACAAATTATGATACATGATAGGAATGTTCCTATGGTAAGTGCACATTACCTATGGACATTTGTTGAGTACTTGGTGGACATCATGAGACTTGATGTTGGTAGGACATTACTCTGAGCACTTAGTTGATATCATGCGACTTGATATTTTGCAGGCCAATACTCCCGATATCATGAGATGGTATCTTTATAAACTTAGTACTTGGAGGATATCATGAGACTTAATGTTGGTAGGCCAATATTCTGAGGACATGGTGAATATCATGTGACTTGATATTCTGTGGCCATTACTCCTAATATCATGAGATGATATCTCTATAAACTTGATATTACATTGAGGTAATATCTAACCATGTGTTTATCCTCCCTAGCTAAGAGGGAGTGTTGATGTTTGGTAGCTTCAGTCGGATAAACCTATGAGACAATACTATTGTAGATATCTATATATATAATCATTATATATGAGATATAAATTTATATATCTAAAGTATTATTGTGCTAGAGAAATTAATATAATAAGACAATAGAAATACTATATATATATGTCATTATATTAATTAAAAGAGTATGTGTTAATGAATAGACATGTCCCATGAAGGGACATGTCTATCCATGTCTCATACACAATATAAATAAGAGAGAGATTGTTGCCTTTGAAAAACACATACAATTAGAAGTGCTATTACATTTGCGGTGATCCTCACAAAATAAACAATATATAATATATATATATTCAAAAATGTCTATATATATACCCATGGTACTGGAATCCGGCCCAAAAAAAATTACGCCAAATCCCCGAATCCAAACCAAAATCAAGATTGGCTACTTAGAATATAAGTAAAAAGGAAAATCAACAAACAATACAAAAATGTCCTACAATGTAACTTAGGTATTTCTGGGATTGAAATTTCAACGAACCAAGTACCACTTCAACATTTAATATGTAACATTTTGGAAATGACTGCCATCATTCTCGCAAAGGAGAACCTATTATCCTATTTTTTCTACATTCATTTGAATGCAACCAAAATTGCTCATATTGCAGTCAAATTGTCACAAACCCAATTTAATTCTTTTTATGGACTGGTGGTATGGAAACTTTAAGATCATCTTATTTTAGTATATGATAGTCCCAACTGGTGCTGAGAGGGGAGGGGTGAATCAACACTCAATAAAACTCGAAGTCACTCTTAGATCCACTAACTATTACTGCATGCAAAACATATCCTATAAAAGAAATGAACACAAAATCACAACAGCATAGAACACCAGGTATATCTCGTGGAAACCTAAAATGGGAGAAAACCACGATGTGAGTAGGAACTCACAAATTTTTGCACTCTTCTGAAGTGCGCCTTGTGAAAAGCCTTCCCTGTTAAGGGATTACAAACGCATTGTTAGGTGCGACCTGGTTAAAGGATTTTGAATAAGGCATGTTAAAGCCTGCCATGTCAGAGGACTTTAAAACATCAACAAGATGTCACCCGGTTAAGGGATTTAAAACAAGGGACCTGTTAACGTCCACCCAGATACTAGGATTTGGCTATTGCAATTGTTAGAAATCAATAGAAGGGTTGATCCTTTAAAATGGCTTTGCAGAGCCTGACAAGATCACTGTTTCACTCACTGAGAGTCATCACTGGGCACCACTGGTATGCTCTCCTCAAGTTATTGTGCTTCCTTGCACACTCTCTTCCTTTTCTTCTTTTCTTCTTTTCCCCTTCTTTTGCAGTAGCTTTGATCAGCATGCAGTTTCACTCTTTCTTCTTGGCAGAATGAAGGAAAATGATTATCCTCGCTAACAGAAGAATATATACACTTCCTGCAAAGCGTAGGACAGCTGTACAATTGAGAGAAAGAAGCACAGATCACTCAAATCAAATTTCAAAAGATCTTCCCACTCTTTTCCATTGCGATCCCCATGAAAATCTCTTGTTGATCTACCATCCAGTCGTGTTTTAGTCTTAAAAGGAAATATCAGATGCGTGTCACAAACTTTCCCTTAATAGAAAATCCACCATGAATCCATCATTCAGTCGTGTTTCAGTCTTTAAAGGAAACAACATTCACACTCTCTCTTCCTTTCTTAGTGGAAGAAACATTCACAGAAGACTTAAAAGCAACATCTATCATAAGTAAGTTGTTATCATAATTGCTTAACTCAAAAGCAGTTAACTTACCAATTAGAGAGTCGAGGGTGACTTGTGATGTGCTCACTGATCTAAGCTCTTGTATATCAGAGATCTTGATTGCATATTTTGGTCTCAACGTCCTCAGTATCTTGCTTATCACATCCTCCTCATTCAGTGTTCCTCCAGCGCTTTTGATGGAGTTCATCACTTCTTTTATTCTGTTGTTGTAGTGCTCAATGTCTTCACCTTCATTCATTTTCATGTCATCATATTTGCCTTTGAGGCTTTCTACATTTGCTCTTTGAACATGTGGGTCACCTCCATACACGGTTTGTAGTTTTGCCCACATTTTGAAAGTTGTAGTTAGGTTTTCAATCTCTGCATACACGTTATCAAGCAGCGTACTAGCTATCATGTCCATAGCAGCTGTGTGTTCAACTCTAACCTTCAGTTGATCAGTCGTCAAGGTACCGGTAGGTTCGTTGTACTCTGTGATCACATGGTTCCAAAACTGATCTCCCGTGGTCTTCATGTACAACCTCATTCTCTTGCACCACAGACTAAAGTTTTCCTTAGAGAACTTGGGTCCTTTCTTCCTCATCATTATGATCTTTCCCTTATTCCGATTAAACAACTCAAAAATAGGACGTGGCTCTGATACCAATTGATAGTCCCAACCGGTGCTGAGAGGGGAGGGGTGAATCAGCACCCAATAAAACTCAACCAGTAAGGATGCAACCGGTAAAGAGACCACCGGTAATAATCAGTGGTGTTGTAATTGATGTCTATGATAACAATATCCAAATGCTAGGAAACTAGTGTGGAGAGGGCAAGGGTGAATCAGCACCCAATAAAAGACCACCGGTGAGGATGCAACCGGTTTACACCTTTCCTTATGTAGTGTTTTGGTCTGTCTTCACCAATCACTTCTCTATTCTCTGTCTACATCGGTCACTGCTCCGGTCATTGTCTTCATCGGTCACTGTCTTCACCGGTCACCAACTCTTGAATAGTTAGTACTACAATCACTACTCCAGTCATTTTTTTCACTGGTCACTGTTTTCATCGACTCTAAACAGTTAGTACTACGCAAAGTACTTTGTTCAAGTGCATTTCTGGACTTTACTGAGCTTATCACTATGACACCGGTTTCCTAACATTTGGACATTGTTAGCATAGACATCA
The DNA here is from genome assembly GCA_027943335.1 of Chamaecyparis obtusa. Taxonomy (NCBI): domain Eukaryota; kingdom Viridiplantae; phylum Streptophyta; class Pinopsida; order Cupressales; family Cupressaceae; genus Chamaecyparis; species Chamaecyparis obtusa. Next base: position 153,102 of record BSBK01008307.1, on the reverse strand, counting down.
ATGACAACACCATTGATTATTACTAGTGGTCTCTTTACTGGTTGAGTTTTATTGGGTGCTGATTCACCCCTCCCCTCTCAGCACTGGTTGGGACTATCAATTGGTATCAGAGCCACGTCCTATTTTTGAGTTGCTTAACCGAAATAAGGGAAAGATCATAATGATGAGGAAGGAAGGACCCAAGTTCTCTAAGGGAAACTTCAGTTTGTGGTGCAAGAGAATGAGGCTGTACATGAAGACCACGGGAGATTAGTTTTGGCACCATGTGATCAAAGAGTATAATGAACCTACCAGTACCTTGATGAGTGATCAACTGAAGGTTAGAGTTGAACACACAACTGCTATGGACATGATAGCCAGTACGCTGCCTGATAACGTGTATGCAGAGATTGAAAACCTAACTACAACTTTCAAAATGTGGGCAAAACTACAAACTGTGTATGAAGGTGATCCACATGTTCAAAGAGTAAACGTAGAAAGCCTCAAAGGCAAACATGATGACATGAAAATGAATGAAGGTGAAGACATTGAGCACTACAACAATAGAATAAAAGAAGTGATGAACTCTATCAAAAGCGTTGGAGGAACACTGAATGAGGAGGATGTGATAAGCAAGATACTGAGGACGTTGAGACCACAATATGCAATCAAGATCTCAAATATACAAGATCTCAAATCAGTGAGCACATCACAAGTCACCCTCGACTCTCTAATTGGTAAGTTAACTGCTTTTGAGTTAAGCAATTATGATAACAACTTATGATAGATGTTGCTTTTAAGTCTTCTGTGAATGTTGCTTCCACTAAGAAAGGAAGAGAGACCTCCCAGTGTCACACTTTCCCTTAAATCTGTGTATCCAACAACCTAGGATCTTTGCTTTTTCTATACAAAATGCCAAAGTCAAGTGTCCCTTTTACATATCTCAGTACTCACTTTGTTGCAACCCAATGTTTTGCCTTGGGTGTTGTCATGAAACAAGAAATATAACTCATAGGCATAACTCAAATCAGGTCTAGTGGCTATAAGGTAGATAAGGCTGCCCACTAGTTGCCTGAATGTTGACTCATTGACCACCTTTGAGTCTATTTTGGTCAAAAGCTTAAACCCTTTCTCCACAAGAATAGACAAGATTTCACAATCTGTCATTCAGAACTTGTCTAATAAACTTCGAGCATATTTAGACTAAGAAATAAAAATACCATCACTTTGTTAGCAATTTAAGTTGTCATTAGTGTATTTCACAAACCCCACTCACACCGGTAACGGGTCACCGGTTACTGTTAAACAACTGGAAACCACCGGTAGATGACAAACAGAGTGCAAGCACCGGTTGACCATTTCGATAGATGCACCGATAGACCGAACCAAGTATTAAGTACCGGTCTTATGAAACAAACCAGTCATAAGGGTATACCGATTCTCTTACAAGTTAGATTCAATCCAGATTTTGTGGATCATTCTAAACTATAGTTTGAGTTAAAAGGCCTGATTATGCGAGACATTCACCACTCAGAAGTGAAGTTAGCTTTTAAAAAAAGTTAGCTTTAACTCTACGGAGGATCTCAAAGGTAAACACTAGATCACAACGCACAATTCTCAGGCGTTGCATAAGTTATGGCTATGTTTACTCCCTGGCAGTTCTATGAGTCAAGAGGTTCACTCTTGTATAAATATAAGCATAGGATGCAAGAGAAAAGTTGTTGTTAATAGTTGAAGATTGCATAGAGAAGAGAAGAGGTATCTTTTGTGCAGTGCTACGAGCACAAAGGTGAGGGAAGACAGAGAGATCAACAGTCAGGCAGACCGGGGAAGAGATCAACAGGTATGATCCAATCAGACAGTCAGTGTCAATAGAGATCATTGCTTTTATAAGAAGTGAAAGTATATTGAAATCCCTCTATCAAGGTGAACCTATTAGGTTCCTTGTAAAAATCCCTTGACAAGGTAACATCCTTTTCTAATGTTCAAAGTCTTGTAACCAGGCAGCTCCTAACAAGGTTTAGATCTTAACAGATCTCTGTGAAAATCCCTTAACAGGGTAGCACCTTAACCAATGCTTTGTAAGCTCCTAACAAGGCATCTTCATTTGGTATTAGTGAAGATTGTGAGCTTTGTCTCACCGTGGTTTTTTCCTTCTAACCGAAGGTTTCCACATATAAATACTTGTGTTGATCTGTGTGATTCTATTTATGCTTGCGAATGATTGTTTATTTTCTGCTTTACAACTGAGAATCTATTCACAAGTTTGAAATTAGATCTAAGATAGGATTTACTAATTCAGCCCCCCCTCTCAATAACCGGTAAGCAAATAACAATTGGTATCAGAGCCAAGTTCTCTATACAACAGAGTCTAACAGCTTGAGAAAAAGATCATGGAGGGCTACCGGTATCAAAAACAGCTAGAGGAAGCCAACGACATCATTGTCTCGCTAGAAAGCAGACTGAAGAAATCACTTGCAAAAAGGAAGGAGTTGGCTCTGCAACTAAACGAGAGTAATGAAACTATCGATGAACTCTCTGGGCAGAGTGGATCTGATGAAGCTAAGGAGGCAGTCACTGAGCTTACGAAAAAGAATCAAATCCTAACCGGTCAAATTGTTGATCTCAAAAGAGAGCCAAAGGTAAATGCTCTGAGGATGAATCAACTGACTGAGCAGAAACAAAAAACTGAAAGTGAAAGAAACACAGTAGTCAAGACATCAACAGCGTCAGAAAAAGCAATGAACCGAGCAGAAGAAGCTGTAAGGGCAAATGAACTCCTCATTATGCAGCTTCAAGAGGATATGTTGATTGTCACCCAAGAAAATGCCAATATGCACAAAGCATGGCAAACTAGGGATGAAGCATGCAAGAAGCTGGTGATTGAGATATATCAACTCAAGGAACAAAAGAAAGTCCTTGAAAAAAGGAATGAAATGCTGAGAAAACTCAATGAAAGCTCGGTCAAGCTTGATGGGTAACTCAAAGCTCAACAAAAGCACAATGATCACACCAGTCATGGATCCACCGGTGCAGTCACCAAAAGGAACGGTGAGTCAGCTGGTGCAAAGTCAAGCAAGAAGAATAAGAGGAAGACACTAGCACAGAGAAACAAGAATACCCTCAACATTTCTTGTAAACACTGTGGAAAACTGGGTCATAACACTGATAATTGCAGAAATGCACCCGTAAGAACCAACAATAGTTACTATAAGAATCATTGCAAAAATGGCCACAAGACCAAAGAGTGCTTGTCCTGCCCCTTATCTATGTCCAGTGGAAGCAGATGAAGCTTCAAGGGATACTGTTATGCCTGCAACAAGTTTGGACACAAGGCTGAAGAATGCAGATCAAAGACAATGGCATTCAGATCACCAAGACCGGTATTCTCCAAGAAAAGCAAAAACCGGAACGCAATTGTTCTTACAAACAAAGGGATGCATTGTAATAGTAAATCATGGTGTAAATCCCCTAATCCAAGAGAGAAAAACCCATGGAAAGCAACCGGTATAGTCTGCCATTGCTGCAACAGAGTCGGTCACCGAGCTAAGGACTGTTGTAACCAGACTGAGAACAAAAGCAAAGAATCAAACAAACAGGTGATGAAAGCCTTGACTTCTGATAAGGAAAATAAGAAAGAGGTGAAGAAGATATGGTTCGTTAAGGAATCAAAGAACTTCGCCAAGGAGAAAACAGAGGCAAGATCATCATCACAACATGGTGACATTCCTTCTGCAAACTGAGTCTTCAAGGCTTAGGGGGAACCGACAAAGCAATTGTCGTTCCCAGTGGAACTGGTGAAATTCACTTTCACTCAGTTCACAGATCAGACCGAAGAAGCATAAGAAAATCAACCGGGGCATGTCTAATCACAAGGGTGGGATTACCGGTTAGGAAAGGCAGCAAGAAAGATTAGGTAGGGCATTTAATGCTGTAGCCATTTAACAATAGTTACCATTTGGTAATTACTGTTATGCCCTAATCCTATAAAAAGCAAAGAAGGATCATTCATTCACCTTTACCTTGCGATCTTGTATTTATCTCTGATTTGCTTAAGTAATATTCTTGCGAATCGATCATCGAGCAAGATTGTCTGTGTGAACCGATCAATCATCTGTCTGTACAACCGATTAAAAGAAATGGCATCTTCGTCATATGAAGCTAAGCTGGTTCCAGCAAAACAAGTCGATCGTCCTCCATATGATATCTTGGCGATTTAGAACAGGGAGATCGACATGGATGGTGCGCTCTCTTCGATACCTAAAGGAGTGCTCCTAACTGAGGATGTAACTGCTTTCATCCATGCAATGCAAGAAGAGTTGGGTGAGGCGTACATAAGAAGCAAGTATAGCCTACTATGCAAAGATGGAAAATATCCCAATGGATACAAAAAACTGGTATCATCTGGGATCATCAATGGAGTCTCCTACCCCACAATATTCAGGCCAGAATGGATTCGAATGGTGGTAAGTCGAGTGCATGAACTAGGTTTTTGGGTCACGAGAGGAGCCTGCACTCCGATTACGAAAGATGATCTCCATAGGGTTACCGGGTTCTGCAACTAAGGGGAAGCCCTAACCCTGAGAACCATATCCAATACAGTGGTGGCAAATCTTACTAAATCAAACTCCGATAAGCGATTGATGACCGTAACCGACATTGAAGATCCAATTGTTTGATTCGCATCCGCTGTAATCGGTTACAAAGTATATCAATCCAGTAACCTAAATAGCATACCGGGTGGAGGCATACATGCAGCCTTCAAAATTATACATGACAATGCACAATATGATATGTGCGAAATGCTAAGAGGACAGATCTTTGAGAACATGAAGAAGTTAGGAATCATTAAAAAGAAATCACTAAAATTCGGCACACTTTTGATCTGTCTCTACTTCTACTATTCTAATTCCTTCCCTGGAATAGGAAAAGTGACATGGACAACAGATCGACCGGTCATGATGCAAATCAGTAATTATGCCAACCAACTGGGAGACCAGTTTGACAAAGCTATAACTAATCATTTCAAGGCCTTTCAGCTGAAAATGCATGCCAAACAAAGAATTCCGTCAACTATTGTTGACCTATACAAAAAGGAGGTATGCTTTCTAGTATCAACTGATTTCTGTATTATTCAAGCAGTAGAACCAAGAGATGAGTATGCACCGGAGCTTGGTTACGAAATCACTGCAAAAATTGCAAAGGCGTATGTAGAAGCCTTGGACGAAGTGGACCTGGATCTTGGCGCTCAACGGTTTGGGACCTATGAGGAAATAGAGCAAAATCTGAAAAGAGGACCAATCAAGAATGTGTATGTGAAAAGAACGCCTACACCAAAGAAGAAACCGGAATATGCACAACCTAAAGCACAAAACAAGAAAGCTCAATCGGTGGGAAGCTCACAGGAGGAAAAAGCTGAAGAAACCGACTCTGAAGACACAGTTCCACTCATCGAAAGAAAGAAGAAAACCGGTATACCAACAAAGAAGGATCCCCAAGAAGAGGCAAGCCAACAATTGATGAATTTGTGTCAAGACTGAAAGAACATGGAGGAATGGCTAATGTCGAAAGAAGATACACTCTGGCAAATGAAGAGGATTGAAGAAAAATTGAAGATGATGTAGTTGTATGCCTTCATAAGTTTCATTTACATCCTGCGGACCTTCAGACAGTATCACCCAAAGATCTCTTGGACATTCTTCAAGATAGATGGAGTGCCTCAATGAACAAAGAAAAGGAGTTCAGAATTCGTGCTCTTTTGGAGGTCCAGAATCATCTCACTCTGGAAGAAGCAACTCAACAAGCTGAATTACATGAGCAAAATTTCCTGACAAAGAAAAGGATAAGTCGTCTGCTAATTGAAGAAACCAACAAAGTACATGATGAAGGAGTGGCCATCTGGACTAAACCTCTTTAGTCTCAGCATCTAGCAAAGGAAGCACGCCGAAAGGCAACAGTTTCACCGATCCGTGACACCGGGAAAGGGAAAGGTGTACTCAAAGTAGATAAACCGATCATTGTTGACATAACTGATGAACCTACAAATCCAACACTCCTACTATCTCCAGAAAAAGGTAAGGCTTGCACTATGACTGTAAATGATATTGTAGCTGAAATTACAAACTTTGGAGAGATAAATAATGCAGCAAAATGGTATAGTGTTTTAGCTGAAGAGGACAAATAGGAAATTGAAAAAGCTCTTGTTGAAAGTCTACTAGATTTCATCAAAACTCCAAGGGATTACAGGGGGAAATTTCCTCTTGAGTTAAACAATAATCTTCAAACAAAATGGAGAACCGATCTAGAAGTAAATTCAAAGATCAATAGGGAGGCACTGGAAAAAGCTAGACCTGGTTTAAGTGATAAAAAAGTAAAACTTCTATTAGAGGAAGCATCCATGAATTTGGATACAAATTACAAAGTTGCCAAGATTCTCAATGGGTACGAGAATGACGTCTTCAAGGAGACTTTAGACTTCTGGCAACAGTATGACTTCAATACTCTTGAAGCAACAAGTCCTCAGGGTCACACCGCAACTATTATTGATCCACCTGTTAAATTTACTACAACTCAAATTCCAATAACTAAAGAACGGGAAGTTCTTCCAAAAATGTTCACCTCCAGTGAACCAGTCACATTGGGACAAACTTCTGTCAATATTACTACTGAAAATCCAGCTAAAGGAGATGAAGGAATCGCTGCAAAGGATCTTCATACAGTTGAAGAGTAGCAACACGACCAAGCCCCACCAGAAGAACCCTCACATCAAAAAGATGATACTATGCCTGAGATACAAGTTCAGCAACCGGAAACCATACCGAAAGAGGGTCACAAGCCAGACGAACAGGATAAAGGCGAACATAAGCAAGCCCCAAAGGCACAGGAAACTCTTGCTAGCACCTCCAAAAGAAAGCCCTCATCCTCTAAAGAATCTAAAGCAAAACGAAGCAAGATAACCGATACAATAATTGACATTAGCAAAATGTCAACAAAACAACTGAAAGAGCTTACTAAAAGAAAACAAGATATGGTTCTGATCAAAGTAAAAGATATCCTGTACAATTTCGTACTAGATGCCGATATAGATGAAGACGAACCGGTCATCGACCAGCTGGAAGTGTTAGCTCAAACAATCGGTGAGGATCTAACATATCCAGAGACAGTAGCAATTGACCACTATGCAAAGAAAAGAGTGGAGATTCTTCATAAACAAGCTGCAGATATAAAGGCTATTCTGACAGATAACTTAAAAGTTCTTCAACAGCAAACACAAGCTGCGGGAGGTTTGATGAGCAGAACCTCGAACTTTGAGATATTCTTGCAAGATTTAACTGACAAAGCTGCAAAGACCTCAGAAGATATAAGAACTTTTGTCAACACAATTTGACATCAAAAATAAAACAGCTACAACCTTTAGCAGAGAAATGACAAGTCTTGCTCAAGTCTTAAGAAAGACTACTGAAGTACAGAATAAGAGAATCCAAGATGTCATAGGATTTCAGATGCTTTTGGCCCCAACACTCGATATCATCCATCAAACAACTACTTCTACATATTCTTTGCTCAAAGAACCGAACTACAAAACAGTAGAAGATATGGAAACTATTATTGTTTCTCTAAAAGCGGCCCCAAAAGAACATTGAAAACATAACAGGTCAATGGGCACCATTCCTACACTCTGCAAAGATCATCTATAAGCATATCTTCACAACTCTACAAATGTAATCTTATCAATCAAAACGCTTTGTCCTATGGAGGCAAAAAGGGGAAGAAGGAAATACAAAGGAATGAGCAAACAGGACAGTAAAGAGTGAGAGCATGAAGGACAGTGACGGTACACAGGAATGAGCAGGACTCGAGAGCATTCAGTTAGGGGAAGTATGTTCTACCGATACATGGCACTGTGATTAGTAAGTGAGTAAAGTTTGTGAATAGTTTTGCCACCAATGACAAAGGGGAAGATTGTTAGCAATTTAAGTTGTCATTAGTGTATTTCACAAGCCCCACTCGCAGCGGTAATGGGTCATCGGTCACTGTTATTACTAAGAAACACTGGAAACCACCGGTAGATGACAAATAGAGTGCAAGCACCGGTTGACCATTTCGATAGATGCACAGGTAGACCGAACCAAGTATTAAGTACCGGTCTTATGAAACAAACCAGTCATAAGGGTATACCGATTCTCTTACAAGATAGTTTCGATCCGGATTTTGTGGATCAGTCTGAACTATAGTTTGAGTTAAAAGGCCTGATTATGCGAGACATTCACCGCTCAGAAGTGAAGTTAGCTTTTTAACAAAAGTTAGCTTTAACTCTACGGATGATCTCAAAGGTAAACACTAGATTACAACGCACAGTTCTCAGGCATTGCATAAGTTATGGCTATGTTTACTCCCTGGCAGTTCTATGAGTCAAGAGGTTCACTCTTGTATAAATATAAGCATAGGATGCAAGAGAAAAGTTGCTGTTGTTGATAGTTGAAGATTGCATAGAGAAGAGAAGAGGTATCTTCTGTGCAGTGCTACAGGCACAAAGGTGAGGGAAGACAGAGAGATCAACAGCCAGGCAGACCGGGGAAGAGATCAACAGGTATGATCCAATCAGACAGCCAGTGTCAATAGAGATCATTGCTTTTATAAGAAGTGAAAGTATATTGAAATCCCTCTATCAGGGTGAACCTAATAGGTTCCTTGTAAAAATCCCTTGACAAGGTAACATCCTTTTCTGATGTTCAAAGTCCTATAACCAGGCAGCTCCTAACAGGGTTTAGATCTTAACAGATCTCTGTGAAAATCCCTTAACAGGGTAGCACCTTAACCAGTGCTTTGTAAGCTCCTAACAGGGCATCTTCATTTGGTATTAGTGAAGATTGTGAGCTTTGTCTCACCGTGGTTTTTTCCTTCTAACCGAGGGTTTCCACGTATAAATACTTGTGTTGATCTGTGTGATTCTATTTATGCTTGCGAATGATTGTTTATTTTCTGCTTTACAACTGAGAATCTATTCACAAGTTTGAAATTAGATCTAAGATAGGATTTACTGATTCACCCCCCCCCCCTCTCAATAACCGGTAAGCAAATAACACACTTGTCTACCAAACCTCTATACCTAGGCAATAGTGGAGAAGGCCTAAATCTATAATATCAAAGACCTGACACAAATTCCATTTTATTTACTCAAGCAAATGTGCCCTACTACCTGTAAGGATTATATCATCCACATAAATGACAAGAATGATATCACTACCTATGCTTTTGACATATAAATTGGGATCTGAAGGACTTTTGAAACCCCTACTCATCCAAATACATGTCAATCTTTTTGTACCATGCTCTAGGTTCCTATTTCAGGCCATAAAGAGTCTTCATCAATCAACAAACTTGATGCTCTTTTCCTACACCCTGAAAACCATGAGGTTTTATCATCTACACTTTCTCCATATCTCCATTGAGGAAGGCACTCTTCACGTCCATTGATGGACTTTCCAGCCAAACTATGTTGCCATGGCTAGAACTAGATGAATGGTGCTCATCTTTGTTGGAGGCACATAGGTGTCCCCATAGTCTATTTCTTCTCATTGTGAGAATCCTTTAACCACCAACAGTGCTTTGTATTTGTCAAGTGTAACATTATATTTGTACTTGAATTTGTACATCGATATGCAATTAATGGGTTTCTTCCCTGGTGGAAGATTTGAAAGAACGATAAGTGTGTTTATTGTTATGCTTCTATTTTCTAGGATGCATACCCTATCTTTAAGCTCTTAATCCTCTAACAACTTCTATGTTCCATGGGTGTTATACCCACCCAACTACCACATTATACAAGCCTAAAAACCTAGGAAGCAAACTATAAAAGGTTTATACAAAATTTAAACATTTGAAGTTAACCTACCACTATAATAAATCAACTATATTACAGCCTTTACACTATGGTGTATAAACTAAATAGTAAATTCCTAACAAATGTGAGCCCTCATTTCCTTTTCTCGGAATATAAATTGAGTCATAATATCACACATGTAAACCTATTAAGGAAGATAAAGAGAGAACATGGAAGACTCAATAGGGAATTTAGCCAAATACTAGCAATTGATCACTGCATACAAATAAAACTAAAATGTGATTACTGTGATGAGCCCTACTAGCTTAAACCCTAATTTCTCTAACAACTGACTAGTCTTGAGTGTTTTCCAATGTTTTCAATTTCTTTTGCTGAAATATAAGTAACAATGCATGGAAAATAAACTATTTATTGCGATTTCAATGCAGGAGAGTTCCAATTTATTCAATTCATGATATGATTTGCATACAACTTCAATTATTGAAAACAAGAAATGAATTTGAGCAACACCGAGAACCTGGAGACTGATGTAGCTATTGGAATTATTTAATTAATGCTTCATATTCTTGCACTTTCTGAAATCCATCAAATCGCCTCTCCTTATGGCCAAACTTGAACCCCATAATGACATGCGCTAGGTTTGAAAGCTAGGCAATTCTCTTCCATGGCTCACGTGGGCTGCATATACTGTAGCAACTGCCTTCTTTAAATGCTTCTTGATGCTATGAATTCTTGTAGCTGGCCGCCTATGTTGTATCTCTGCAATTACCCTATGAAAATTACCTACAACTATCAATTTCATCACACCTGTTTATGCACAAATGTGGCTTTGCAATAAACCACCCTCTATAGTGGATTTTAGTGTTTATTTCAACACCTCGAATGCTGAATCCTGGAAGAAATCCACGTTTCTCCAAGCGGTAAAACCCTAAAACAAAATGCACCAATTCCCAAAAACAACTCCAACCAAGACAAAATGCAATCAATTTCATAAGGAATTGATTTTCCACCTATTCCTCTTTTTTCAAGAATGGTTTGCATACAACTACAACTTTTCAACTTAACAAAAAGTGCCTTATTGCTACAATAATACCGGTGACCCTGGAATTGACGTAAGAACAATACTCGGAGGCAGCAGTTTGCTTTTTATATTTTGTTGAATAAGTACAGAAACCCAAAGTCTCCTGCAATTATCCCGAACTAGGATTCAAATAAAATAACCAGTATGGCATAAAGTCTCTTACTGGATATTCTCAAATTTAATAAAAACACTCACAACTGAAGCTCAAAGTCTTCAGCTCTAAGTAATTGCAGCCACTACTATCTATAACAATTTTTCCTCTTGCAACACAAAGTCTTCAAAAGTTCAAATTGGCTCTAAATGCAATAGGCAGCTCAAAGTCTGGACAATTGAATTAAAATCCCTCTTGAGCAAAGCTCCAAAACTCACAAACAATATCCAGAAAATATCGTCACATAACAACTTGAATCAACACAAAGTTTGAAAGCAAATTGCTCGTTTTATTGAAAGAAATTCAAATTTACATCTAAGCTCAAAGTCTTAGAGTGTATATACAAATTGGTAGAATTTTCTTGCCTTCCCAATGTTAATATTTATAGCCTGTCGGCTTAGATCAAACTTGGACTGCAGAATTAATAATTATTTATTATTAATTAACACCCTAGACTGCCGATTTTATAATGATAATAGTATTGTTATAAAATAAAAAGTATTTAATATATATTGTGATTTATAATTAAAAAGGGTCCATTATTTGGACAAGTCGGCCCTCATTGAGGATGACTATTTTGATTATATTCTCATATATATAGGAATCGATTTTGAGAGCAAGAGATCATCAAAAACATAATATGTTCTCTGCTCTGCAATATCAGCTACTTGCGAAATTTATCTCTGCCCTCCTTGAGCAAATTTGACCTAGCTCTAATTGGCAATCAGCAGCAACTAAGGAGATTAATTCTGCAAACTGAAATTCGAACTAGGGCTGGAATCTGGACTTGCTGTAGCAGAATTCATTCAAGGCGAATCTACATCAAATTTGATCAAGCTAAAGGACAAATCGGGTACCTTCTTTCCAGCTTGCTCTATGATATATTGTTTCAGATTTAGGTCATCTCTAGATTGTTAATTTCCTTTGATTAATCTGAATATCTCAACATGGTATCAGAGCTACGGTTGAGTAAAGATCTTTTCAAATTTAGGAATACAACTAAGGTTCTAGGGTTTGGTCTGAAAAATTGTAATGAAGTTTTTGATATCATTGGTTGCCTTCTATGGTTCTTGTTGGCTGGAAAGAAAAGGGTAGAAACTCAAGGTTGTGTCAAGTTCAATTCTTGCATGTTTGAAATTCAACTCTTTAAATTACCTTTTCTTATTGGATCATGAGTGTATCTAAAACTTTGTAAATGAACCTAAGAAGCTGATAGGGATTACACAAATCTTGATCTAGAGGGTGTAGATCATCCCATCTTAGTGTATGGCGTGTATAAGGAAGTAAATCACTTACACCTAGTGTTGTGCTTTTATCTCCCTTCTTATATGAGTATGGTTGGATAGTGTCATGCTGATTATCTACTATTAATTGGATAAAGAACATTCTTCACATTTTGTTGCAACATACCTTCATTGTGCTTAGTGTATGGAAACATTAACTAGTTTATGTATGCCTTATGTGGGAACATACCTTGCATTAGTTTTGCATTGGCATGTCTTATATGAAGACATTCATAGTTATGTGTAGGCAGCGCACCTTTCATTGGTATATTGCAACTCCGCAATTAACCTTGTCATGTATGAGTGGTACAACAAATTGTCTTAACTGAGATGTTTTATGATTCTTCATATATAGTTGATTGAATTAACTATTTGATATATCTGCTTAGTTGATTAAACTTGTAGCAGCAAATCTGACATTGTGAAATGCATACTTTGCCCAGGCATAGGTTATACTTTACACTATTATAGAGGAACATGCACAGTTGATTGCTAGTATAACCTTGTATGTGTTGACTTTATGTTACTGTGACTACATATTGGCATTTCTGTATGATAGGATCATACTTGATATTAGCTAAAGTCTCATGTTGCATTACATTGGTTTTCTTTTGCATATATGTGAACATGCTTCCGATATTCATGATTGAATTATTCTTTGAGAGAACTACATTTAGATATATGCATAGGATTCATGTTTTAATGCAAATTGCCCTGGCTAATTCTAGATGGAATCTAAGCTTAAGGGGGAGTTTTATTATGGGCTCACTTACACCTAGGCGTTTTATTATGAGTAGGAACATTCCTCATTGGCATAGCTTATGATTGTATGTGTGAAACATTCATAGCTGATTGGAATGTCTGTTTAGCTTGGATGGTTATGTATGAAGAACATACCTTACTCTATATCTAATGCTGTTATGAGATCATTCACAGCTAATTGTTAGTATAGCTGGTCTTACATTGACATATAGATGCATAAATTAGTGGATGAATATATGATGACTATCAGCTCATTAGCTTCATGTATGGGAATATAGGTATATGCTGTGAATATTACAGCTGGCATATTTTATGGTTGTTGTATACATGGGAGCATATCTTTATGGATGTATGTTGTGTTATGTACATGAGTAAATACATCTCTTGGTTTATGTTAGCATTGGAATATGATGACATTGATTTGTATATCTTCTTTACTCTCTGTTACAGTTGACTTACTGTTTTCCTTATGCATAGGTGCATACATTATTGAATGTTGGAACATTCTTACTTTGGCATAGGCATATCTTTTGAAAGAACTATATTTCATCTTGTTGTGATCACATTGCACATGGTTATATGGTTACCTGTGTATGGTGAAGACTTATGTGATTACTCTTATGCATAAATGCTGGATAAATTATGCTGGTTGTATGGGGCATACATCATAGCTTGTGAAAGCATACTTTAATATTATGTATGAATGAATCATATTTTCTTTCATTTTCATGTATTGGTTAATCTTATACTTTTGTGGTTTCACATGTTTATTTATCTGGGTATACTTATGTTTTTGGCCAAGTTATTCTTATGAATTGAAGAATATCATTTGATGTTCTTCGAGTCGAGGAGACTCATGGATCAGGGGTCCACATTCACATGGATCAGGGATCCATTGCTGAGTAATGGGTGAGACATCTTGGATTTGATGTCAAAAGATCATTACACCTAGTAATGGGTGAGACATCATGGATTTGATGTCAAAAGACCATTACACCGAGTAATCGGTGAGACATCATTGATTTGATGTCAAAAGTCCATTACTCCCGGTAATCGGTGAGACATCATGGATTTGATGTTAAAAGTCCATTACTCCCAGTAATCGGTGAGACATCATTGATTTGATGTCAAAAGTCCATTACTCCGAGCAATTGGTGAGACATCATGGATTTGATGTCAAAAGACCATTGCTCCGAGCACTTGGTGAATATCATGGACTTGATATTCGTGAGACCAATGCTCTGGATATCATGGAGTTTATATCCTTTGAGTCTTGGAGACTCATGGATCAAGGATCCGCAATTGAGTATTTGGTAACATCATGGAGTTGATGATACCATAAATATCCTAGAGTTGATATTCTAAATTCTTGAGTCATGGGACTCGTGGATCTGAGAAATCCACATCTGGATAGTAAAACATCATGTACTTGATGATGGTATGATGTCATAGATTTGACATCTCTTGAGTCTTGGTGACTCGTGGATTTAGTTATCCACAAATTGGATGGTATACATCATGGACTTGATGATACCTTGAATATCATGAACTTGATATTCAAAATAGTCAAGGAGTCTAGTGGATTTGGGAAATTCACAAATTGATTGGATATTAGATATCATGTCACTTATATCATGAACTGATATTCTTGGGTCTAGGAGACCAAAGGATCTAGGAGATCCACATTTGGATAGTAAGCATCATATGATATGATGTTTCTCATATGAATATGAGATGTATGGTTTTTGAAGAACAGTTGTGTTCTCATTATATCTTGTAGATAGAGATCTACTATCATAGATGAGAGATCTGTGGCATCTTTGGATTAGGAATCCATTTTGTTATGTTTTGAGTCTCGAAGACTCCTGGATTTAAGAAATCCACATCCACATCCAGTTGGTAAACATCCCGTTACCATGATTTTGTATGGATATGAAATCTATGGTTGGAAATGATGTAACAAAATATGTGTTCTACCTATCATAGATATGAGATCTATGATTCTAATGGATGGGGTATCCGAGATGATTATGTTTTTGTTCTCACTATCAAGGATGATAGTTAAGGGTGTGTCCTAGTATAGATGTGATCTATGGTTTGATCTTACCCTCTAGTCTAAGGGGGAGTGTTAATATTTATAGCCTGTCGGGTTAGATCAAACTTGGACTGCAGAATTAATAATTATTTATTATTAATTAACACCCTAGACTACCGATTTTATAATGATAATAGTATTGTTATAAAATAAAAAGTATTTAATATATATTGTGATTTATAATTAAAAAGGGTCCATTATTTGGACAAGTCGGCCCTCGTTGAGGATGACTATTTTGATTATATTCTCATATATATAGGAATCGATTTTGAGAGCAAGAGATCATCAAAAACATAATATGTTCTTTGCTCTGCAATATCAGCTACTTGCGAAATTTATCTCTGCCCTCCTTGAGCGAATTTGACCTAGCTCTAATTGGCAATCAACAGCAACTAAGGAGATTAATTCTGCAAACTGAAATTCGAACTAGGGCTGGAATCTGGACCTGCTGTAGCAGAATTCATTCCAAGGTGAATCTACATCAAATTTGATCAAGCTAAAGGACAAATCGGGTACCTTCTTTCCAGCTTGCTCTATGATATATTGTTTCAGATTTAGGTCATCTCTAGATTGTTAATTTCCTTTGATTAATCTGAATATCTCAACAGCCAAAAGATGATTATTTACAATGAGCTCCGTCCTTTATATAGGAAAAGAGTGGAGAGAAAGGTGGAGAAAGAAGGGGGAAAACCTTAACCACCTTAACTTATTCTCTAACTAACTTCTAACTAACTTTGATTTATTCAATGCTACAAGACTTAAAGCACTTGCAACATGATTACATGTTACAACTTCGCACGTGATACTATCACATACAATTACATCTTGTTATTACATGTAATTTGTCAAATACAAATTACAAATACATGATGAAAATATTCTAAGTGTTTGACAAGACACGACTTCTATTACATCATCCTTTATTGGTCTTTGTGCTGCTACAAGATGCCTAATGTTTGATATGCTCTAATTTGGTGAAAGCATCTTCCTCTAGAATAGGAACCTGTGTTAGCCCATTTTCCTGTCATTGCCAAAATCCAAAGAAAATGGTCTATGGTGTTTTATGGCTTGCGAACTTAGTCAAGAATAGTTCAAGATGTGTGCAAGCTCCAATTAAGATCGCAAGTGTTTTGATGCAAAAAACAGAGAGATATGGCAGTTTGAAGGTCTGAGAAATAGGGTTTATCCATGTCTAAGGGTTTCAAAAAATTGTTTAAGTCCAGAAAAACCCTAGCTAAGTCTATTTTCTCATTACCTTTTCGGGCCACTTAAAGTCTCCATTCTACACATGTTTTATTTTCTAAGCTCGGGCAGTTAAGTCTTGTATTCAGCGAACTAGCAACTGAGTGTTCGCGTTATCTCCTAATCTTGGCGATTAGTGGCCAAACTTTCAGCGATCTGGCGAGCAGTTAAGTTTCCTTTAGTCGCTGGATCTCCAAATGATGCGGTCAAGTGTGCTGGCACTCAAAGATTGAACAGGGACCGTTGATGAAGGGTAAGATCAACGGTTGACGCGTGTTCTGGTAATGAATCGGTCAAGGCAGGAAACATTCAGAGATTAAATGAGAACCGTAGATGATAAAAGGGATCAACGACTGGTGCTTGTTCTCTTAATGTGACTAAGGTTAAGAAAAGTATCTGGCGATCTAGAGAATGTCTTCAGTCGCGTGATCTCTAAACCATACATGAGTTAAGGTCAAGACTTAGAGATTGGGAGGTTCTTTTAGGCGCGTATTCTCCGGACCAGAGATGAGTTAAGTTAAAGGGCTTAGAGATTCAGCGTGAACCATGGATGCAGATTTGATCGGACGGTGGTCGCATAATCTCCCGATCAAACCATGAGTTAAGTGAAATTCAAGAGATTACGCGAAGGCCTTTGTTGCCCAATCTCCAAACCAGACCCAGGTTAAGCAAAGGGTTCAGTGATCAAGTGAAGTCTTCAGTCGCGTGATCGCCAGAAAAAGGATGAATTAAGGTAAAGGTTTTCAAGAATCAATATGAGCTGCCCGATGTGTCGAGAAAGGATAGAGATCAACGGCCATGTTTTAAACTTAATTGATTGACCATTGCTGCCAGAGATTTGAATTATTTAAGGGTTTTTTGTGAGTAAAGGACTGGTTATCTAATGCATGGGCGGCCAATCTACTCATTTTGATCTTGCCCACTGTCATAGTATGGTCCAGAGGTGATGCTTGTCTACGGAGGATGTCCATGCTGTGGAAAATGGGTGAAACACTCACTCATTTTATTATGTAGGTGAAGTAAACAAGGAGCTAAAATGATGCAATTTCCAGTCTCTAATGTACCAATCAAGATTTTGGCCATAAATGAAGATCAATTTGGACCTAATCGCTCTGGATTGCCTGGCATGTCTTTTCTGCAGTAATTTCTTGATTGAATCTGGTTGGTGTGGTTGTTGGAAACCCTAACTTTGTCCTAGTCATCCGTAGCTTGTTGCATCCTGATTTTCAGGAATCCCAAGATGACTAGTGACTACATATAGCAGCTTGTATTTTTCAAAGGATGGTGAAATTGATAACTGAATAGAGAGAGCTTGGATCTAGGGTTTGGTTCTAGCATTTTGTCATTTTCAACGTATTGATACTTAAAAATTTAATGAGAATACACTTGAATTCCATCTCAGATTTGTGAATGTCTTCTTGTTTTGATCTTGAATTCTTATATGTTAATGTTGCAAAGCAAGTTAATATATGGTTTACAAAGTAAATTGTGAAGTTGTTCTTGAGTTCCTTCAAGGAAGGATTAAATTCTTAAGGATAAATTCAAAGAATTCATGGTTCTTGTGAGAATCTGATGTCTGAATGTGAGAGTGAGAGGAATAATAGGCAAAGCACTTATTCTGGACTTGGGTGTGTTTGAGTTAAGTTTTCTGTTGATGTATGTCGTATTTGACTCTGTGCCCTAGGATAAGACAATGATCTGTTCTCAGGAAGCAGTTCTTCATCATCAATCAACTTATAAATGATCAAATCTTTCAATCAATGTGTCAAGGACATCAGTGCTTAATATTTACTGATTCCTTTAACAAGTGAATCCAAGGTATACCCGCCTGAGCATTAAAGCTCAAAGTGTAGGAGGACTAATATCCTAGTCCTTGTTAATTAGCCCTTTTTCTTGTCATATTTGGAGTGGGTTACAAGAGTCAGAGACATTTGTTTGTCAATCATATTGTAAATTTGCAAGTAGAAAGAAAAGGAACCAACAACCTGCATCCTTGGTTGTCTTGTATAATAATGATCATTTCCTTGGAAAATATCTCTATCTGGAAAGCATTCGATGCCTGCATCATTCCATTCTTCAACTCTTTGCACTGGCATGGGAAGATTTCTCTATTGTAAATGGCGTTTTTAAATCCCATTACATGTCATTTTGGAGAGCACTTGTCACCCACAAACAGGGTTTAGAGGTCCATTTGCAGCTTTTAGAAAAGCGAGAAAACTATATGTGGGCTTTTAGTTTGCATTTACATGATGGGGAGGAACCTTCTTCTTCTTGGGTAGAACTTGCATTGTTTTTGAAAACATAACATGTAAAAACCCCTACTGGGTTATACCTCTAAAGCTTAATTTAGCCTGTTTGACATTTCGTCAAACAATTGGCATGTAATGTTCAAATTCTGATTTTAGCTTAATATATTGCTTTGCAGCTTGATTTTTTTTTGCTTTTTGACAATATTTGAGGATGAGAAAATTAACTACAACTTTAAATGCACAATCTCAATAGCTAAAATCTTATTTGCACATTTATTCAATTTTGCAAATATATACAATGCTGATAGATAATATGCGATTACAATTTCAACATCAACTATAAATAATGTGCACCTTATCATAGATATAAATCGCTGCTACCTAAAGGTTACAAAAAATGCAACCTTTAATGCACATTCGCTGCTTTAGTAGAAACGCAACCTTCCTGAAACAAATGGCAGCCTCTGCATGTAAATCGCAGGCCACAAGTATAGACGCAGCCCTTAGGAATGTAATTGTAGCTCCTTAAAAGATAACGTAGCCTATGTTTATTATCGCAGCTTCCTTGGATGATGACTGCTCACAAAACTCTTTCAATCTGCAATTAAATGTCTTCAACTTGATCCCCAAATGATCAGATAAGACCCTTGTAAATGCACAAACCTCTGAAAGGCTGATGTAGAACAATGGCTAGCACAACCAGCAATCTCAGTGCAATCTTTCAGCACCTCAAAACTAAGTAATAATGACCTCCAACTTGCAATGGCTCCTTGGAACCCTTGCTAGATAAACTCATAAAATTCACTAAGTATCAAAGCACAAAAATTGTCAATTCCCATATATGAGAATGAGCTCTCAAGTCCCTTTTGATTCTTTCTTGTGAGAGCTCAAACACATTCCTTACCAATGTGGGATAAAAGATATATTTTTTTTCCTTCTAATAATTCATTTACTCCAATACTTTAATTAATACCTTGACTTAAGCTTCCATGAATTAATTGAATAAAAGGCCCCTTCCAATGGTGACTCAACCCTCAACTTAAGTGAAATTATAAAGTTAAATTATAACTTTATAATAAGCCATTTAATGATTTAATAATAATTTTGGCCACTAAAATAATAATAACTCCCAAAATACTTATCCTTTAAATATGTCATCTGAAATAGGAGTCACACCTATTATTTCCCCACGTGACCAAATGCACTTTCCAAAAATAGAAAGGGTCCTTTTTTAACAACATCAGGTTTACTATAAATTGTAAATGTGGCAGAAGTATAGCAAATGAAGTCCAAATGATGCCAAATGAAAACCAAAGCAAAGCATACTGAATCCTAAAGTAGATGCCCACTGAAAGAGACCCTCTGTCCATCCCCATTAGCCTACGAGGGTCACATGATAGGCTACTTCATCCATCGTCATGGTCACACTAAAAAGTGGACATTACAATATGATCACAAACTTTTGAAGCCAAAAATCCTTCTTTGAATCTCCAACCATGTAGCATGTGATATGAAAATTCTACAAGATGAGAACCTCTTCATGAGATGGATCCATTGCATACTTTTTTAGAGTTTTGGGATGTTATGAAGAAGGAAAATAGCTGGAAATTTTGAGACAGCGAAAGAATGAATGGGTTTTAACTCAAAAATGGTAAGGAAGACACAAAACTAGGTTTCTTGGAGCTGATTGCATATATGAATTAACATGGACTTGCTCTTATTTTCATCATGGAACGGGGTTTTTAATCCTGACTACTCTTGCATATGCAAATTGAGAATTGAAGGTAGAAGTAGAAGGATCAACAAAACAAACAGAACACGTAAATCTGAAAATAGAAATGAAAATTTACATGCCAATCAAGAACCAAAACATGAACTTGAAAAACTTGGGGAAAAACTAAGAAACCTCACCTCAACTTCACCAAGAACAAAAGAAGTCTTGCCAAATCTGAAGTAAATCCAAGAAGATTTTCGGATTTAGAAATGATTAACTCAAAAGATTATTTATAGACTTTAATCCTAGTCTTAATTTTCTTATTCTGGAGAGTCAAAATGCAATAGTTGCCAAGTGGGAAAAAGGAGAAACAAAATGCAAGAGAATAGCAACAAAAATTGATTATTTCAAAGGCACATGTAATGGCAACCAAAAACGGTGCCTACGGCATCAAAAACAACTTAGAAAGAATGATAGACAAGCTGCAAATGAAATGTAATGCCCAAGAACTCACCTTAGAAGCAAAATGTCTGGATTTGATGAAGAGAAATGATAAAAAATAAGCCGTTTTTGGGCAAAAACGTGCCCTAAATAGGCTGTTTTGTGAACTAAATCCTTTCAAATCTGCACTTTTGAGAAGCCAAGAATGATCCTTGGGAGATTTAGTGCAAAAACGACCCTATAGGGAGCAAAAATGATTTAGTTTTGACCATGAATCTTGTGATTCTTTGCTTCAAAATCTCATTTTTTCTCAAAAATGTCCAAAATAAGTGAGTTTTTGGAAGTAAAAAACACATGCTTTTCACTTAGAAATCGCCACCAAAAGAGTTTTGATCAAAACACATGTAATAAAGAGTAATGACGGGCTTTTACAAGTCCAAAACACATGTTTTTCAACCCCAAATTGCCACTTTAGCTTCAATGGTTAAAAACATCTTTTATAGATGCATTTGCATATAAAAATAACACTATAACTTAAGTGATTAAATATGCACTTTTTGAGGGCAAATACATATTTTAAAAGACATGTATTTGGCTTGGAAAAAGCCACTTTTTCACTTAAGTTATACATACTTTTCACTTAGAAATCGCCACCAAAAGAGTTTTGATCAAAACACATGTAATAAAGAGTAATGACAGGCTTTTACAAGTCCAAAACACATGCTTTTCAACCCCAAATCGCCACTTTAGCTTCAATGGTTAAAAACATCTTTTATAGATGCATTTGCATATAAAAATAAGACTATAACTTAAGTGATTAAATATGCACTTTTTGAGGGCAAATACATATTTTAAAAGACATGTATTTGGCTTGGAAAAAGCCACCTTTTCACTTAAGTTATAAAACATAATATGTAAATGTATTATAACTACATTTACACATGGTTTTAAACTTAAATAAATGCAATTGCATATAAAAAAGTCCATTATTGTGACTATGGGACTTAAATTTATTGAAAGCGGGTTTTGAAAAATGACTTGCATGTGGATGATATGCAATGAATGATGAAAACCCCGCTTTTATGTACTTAAGTGACTAAAGTTAATTAAACTTAATATATAACTCTAGTTTTTAATAAAGTAACATGAAAATAGACTAGAAAAAGCCAATTTTCACAAAAACATTAAAAATTCTGGTCAAATCAACTTAGAATGAGTTGAAATTTAAAAATGGATGTCAAAATCCACTTTAGATATTAAAAATAATTTTATTTCGTGCAATTGACAATAAAAAGCCCACTTTTGAAAGATTTTGAACAAGACGTGCAGTCAACCTGAAAAACCCCACCTTTACCTCTATAACTTGAGGCCTAAGATAGCTTGAAACGAGTGGAGTTCTAAGGGCTATTAACCTAAGGGAAAAACAAGACTAAAACCTACTTACAAGAAACAGAAAAATGAAGAATAAACTTGAAGATTGTCAAAAATAAAAAGCTTGCAATCAGAGAAGAAAAACTCATTTTGACAAGCATTTACGAGAATTAATTTGACGAAAACCTTCAAAAAGGATGCATGAATAACGCTACATAAAGTACAATTCAAGGACGACGAACTGCCTTCATGACAGCTTATCAATGCGTTGAAACATAGAGGATGCAACTACAAATCCATGGAAAAATTGCGTAGGGTTGCCACAATTTTGTGATGTCAAAATTGAGGACAACAAATTGCTTGTCCCCAAGCAATCTTAGAAACAAGTAATATACCAGTCCACTCGGATCGCAAGGGTAGCACCGTTTAATGTCCTTGTGATCACCAACTAGCTCCTCTAACATCATCACCAATACCATAGTTGCAAATATCGCAGGTATATTGTGGTATCTCGCAATATATCGCACGGCTCCAAGCATCCAATATAATCGCACATAATTTCAGCAATGATTTTATGTTTACCTCGCGGTGATTTTAATACGAAAAAAATCACTAAATCATGCGGCTTTCTGGACAAAATATCGGTCAACCAAAAATGTCAAGGTGTGAATAGGTTAAAGCAAAAAAGTTTGAACTGAGCACGACTTAGGTTTTTTAATTCATTCCACGTGTCTATTTTCATTCACTCATCCTAGGTCGGCGTCATCAATAGCAAGCATCCACTTCATTCCCTGCGTCGACTTCATCGTCAACGAGCAGCAAACATCCTTCATTGGCAACGAGCAGCAGTTCATCCACTAGTTCACCCGCGCCGTAAACACAAGTTAATCTAGCTATTTAGTTTTTTTTTTAATTTCCAAGTCGTTTATAGCCTCGTCATTTATCATAGTTTGTATTTGTAAATTAAAACTAAAATACTATATATTTAATTTCAATAAACAAAAATATAAATTTGTAAATTATTAAATAGTATTTACTATTTTTAAAATAATTATCATTTTAAACTTTAAATAAGATTATTTGTTTATATTATTTATTTTATATTTTATTAAAGGATTATAAAATAAAATAAATATTTTATTTTATATTCAAATTTCAATGAATAAAAAAATAAATTTGTAAATTACTAAATAATACTTCTAAAATAAAAATCATTTCAAATTTTAAATAAGATTTTTTTGTCTATATTATTTATCTTATAATTCTATCAACTGATTTTACTATTATTTTATTGTTGTCTTGTAAATTTTGATTTCAGTTACTTCATAGGTTAATCTGCTATGTATTTAACTGCTAAGTTCTAATTACTTTGTATTTAACTCAAAACTTTGATTAATATATGGTGGATATCTCAAATCAGTATATGTTCTTTTGGTGTATATGTGTGTTATTAAGAATATTTTAAGAAATTATATATTTTCAAATGTTCAATAAAAGTGTCGATTTATTGACGATTTTTTCACCGAGCTTTTGGCGATTCCGAGTTTTTCAAATTTTTTGGGTCAGTCGAGTTATTGCCGAGTCCGAGTTTTTCAACCTTGACCAATACAAGTGACTCTAGATGTCACAGGAGTGAACATCTCAAAGGGAAGCAACTCGGAAAGCTGACAAAGCTTGCTTCCCAAAACTGCGCAAAGTGAGCCATCATACACACTATCCAACACATGCGCAACTAAATTGTGCATCTAAAAGGAGTCATGCATAGGAGGATCGAAGGAAAAATTGTAGGCACCACTCACTGTGTAAACTCCTGAAAACTTCTCAATGAGCTCTGTCTGAAATCCCGATGTACTGGAAGGATCCCAAACTTTGAATAGAAGCCTTCCAATAAAAACATCCTGAGGCTTCTACTGCTCAACTTTGAACTCAACTTCACCATGCCCAAAGTGGTGAAACAATCTCATGGGACCCATCCTATACACAATGCCAAACCTATCGTCACCCAGGTCCCAAAACACACTGAACTTACATCCATCCGTACTATGGAGATAAGAACATCCAAAGGTGTCTGTAACACTACCGCTATCTCCATACTCTGCCAGGGTCCCAAGGATGTGCTAACTTTGCAAGTATCCAACTTGCAACCACTGATCTCATCTACTACAAATGGCAAATACTAATCCCACAAAGGATGGTACAACCTCAGAGCCAATCCACACCAATGCATTATCAAATCCTTTGTGTATGGAACGGAAAAGTAGTGATGTGTTCTCCTCCCTATGGAGTCGAGATAAAAAGCTCCCACCTCGGTCAAGCACTAATTGTCATAGTTCTAAATATAACCTTTGTCATCTAACTCTTCACCAACAACACTTGTAGTGGATATAACCATAGGAGAACCTGATGCAACATGTGGTTCTCCGCTGCTCTCAACAAATGCACTCATCCCAATTGTATCAAATGTAACTGTAATTGTGGCCACATCCTCAACCTGCTCACAACCATAATCTGTAGACATAGGAACATCACCAATATCACCAACCGCTGCTATAGGAAACTGAATTGTGTCTACAGATGGTGAAAACTGTGTCAGGCTTAACTCAGGTGAGAGATCAACATCAACCTCAAGAAGCAAAGTGTCATATGACAATGTTGTATCCATCTCAAACTAAGGATTGTTCAAAAACTGAACCTCAACGAATCGCTCAACTAGTAAGGTAGAAGCTACTGATATTACAGTATCTTCACACACTTCTTGCAAGGTAGTTGCATGTCCATCCAAAACCCGATCCTAGGACCTATTACCAACCCCTGAGTTTTTTGATTTAATTTCCCAAGTCTGATTTATAAAATCAGATTTGTTGTGGCCTACCTCTGCATCACATAACTCATTTCTAACACCCAAGTCTTGAGTGTCTACACTTGGGAACTCCATGCAACCATCTTTCACACATGGGAAGGCTGCTATCTCATGAGTAGGCTCAACACTATGATTGCTGTCATAAAAATCAAAATTCTTAATGTCCACTTCTTCCTCAACTTTCACCCTCCTACCACAAGACACCATTTGCCTGTTACCACGCAAACCAACTCTTCTTGCAAATAGGTCACAAGCTATCCTGTGATATTGTTTTTTTGCTGAACCAATGCAAGAGAATTCCAATTTATTCAATTCATGATATGAATTATTGAAAACAAGAAATGAATTTTAGAAACACCAAGAACACGGACGATAACGTAGCTATTGGAGTTATTTAATTAATGCTTCAAATTCTTACACTTTCTGAAATTCATCAAATCACCTCTCCTTATGCCCAAAATTGAACCCCATAATGACATGCACTAAGTCTGAAAGCTAGGCGATTATCTTCCATGGCTAACGTGGGTTGCATATACTATAGCAGCTGCCTTCTTTAAATGCATAAACCCTTTCTTGATGCTATGAATTCCTGTAGCTGGCCGCCTTTGTTGTATCTCTGCAATTACCCTCTGGAAATGACCTGTAACTATCAATTTCCTCACACCAATTTACGCACAAATGTGGCTTTGTAATAAACCACCCTCTATTGCAGATTTCAGTGTGAATTTCAACACAATCTTGGAAGATATCCATGTTTCTCCAAGCTGTAGAACACTTGAACAAAATGCACCAATTCCCAAGAACAACTCCAACCAAGACAAAATGCAATCAATTTCATAATGAATCGATTTTCTATGAAGAGCTTTTATATATTTTCCCACTTGGTTCAATTTGGCTTTTTTTCTTTACTCGTTAAAATATTGGCTTATTATTATATGGCGTTGACTTAGCATATATCATTTAATGGGCGCCATTTTTAATCAAGTCATTAAATGACATTATTTACATAACTTGGGCCCCAACACTTGATTATTTTATAAATGGCCTTAATACTATATTATTACTAAAGTATGACTTTATTAATAATACAATAGTCATGAGCACAAGCTATAAAATCTCCTCCAAGGAATCAAAATCCAAGTATACAATGCAAGTGCCAGACAACTCAGTGCCCTGCCACAAATAGTAACTGTGCGAAACTGACTTACTATAAATAGTAAGTCTCTTAATAAATGCTCAAGCCAATGGTGTCAAATCTCAACACTGCCACAAACCTATTTAGGCGCTCTACTAAAGATAGAAATACCGACTTTCCTGAAATCGACACTTACTAAATAGTGTGCCAAACTGAACCAAACGAAGAGCAATGCTGAACTCTCCTGTCCTCTGGAAAGGGAATTGGTCTTTGGTTCTGCCAACTGAGACCCCCTAAACATCTGATTAAGCCTATGAGGCCCACTGATTTTCTAATCCAAACCACTAACCATGGTGAGCTAAAAAGGGGACATTACAATTACACTGCACAATGCTCAACATTCACAAATTGTACGCATGCCATGAGAAATGGGGAAAACTACCTTCTATATAATTTTTGCATCACTCTTGTTCAATAAACTCAACAGAATTTTTTGTAACATTATTGTGTGTGATATGGTCATAAAACATTCCTAACCTTGCCATTTTCTTTCCCTAATTTGTATCTTCACCAATTATCTTAATGTTATAAATTTTTAGCATTGCAGGTCAACAAACTACAGTAAAATAGAAGCTTCTGTTAGTCATGGCACTAAAGGTATACCATATGACTATATGCGCAAAAGAAAAGTGATAAAACAATGCACTTAAATTGGTTTTAAAGAGGTTACAAATTTTTTTTGTAATTTCACATTTCAGGAAAATGTTACTTGCATGAATAAAAATATCTGAAAATATAATAATATTATAAACAAATAAAGATTATTTAAAAAGGAGAATGACAATTTCATGCATTTTTTAAACTAACGAAAAGAGTCACTTCGTATTGCAGTACCCCCTCAAATAGGTTCAATTTATATGTCCAGTTTAAAATTAAAGTCTTAATGTATTACCTTTCTGATACTAAAGCTGATACAAATGAGAACATACCGGAACTTCAACTTTTCGAAACATGTTGGCACCTTTTCGTGCATCCAACAAGGCAATATCTTGAGGAGTGGATACAATAACAGCACCTAGAAAGTAATCATGTACAATGTAGTTGTCACTGCCATAGTTAAAGAGCCAAGATATAAGATAGTGATACATGAAATGCTAAATGTGGAACTAAAAGAAATTCATCCTAAATAAAAATTTTGCCTAACATTCATCATTTACTATCTGCCACTGCTAATGCCTTTCATTGCTAATTTTATACTTGAACACAGAAATACCTACTTGAGTTGAACATTTTGCAAGTGAAAAAGTAAAAATAGAAAGACAAAAGGGACACTTAAGGCACTAGGACAAATTTTATCAATAATGCATGGATGCAGATTCCATGGCAACATCTATGCCCAAAAAGTTAAAAAACCATAATTTCAAAGATTGGGCTCAAAGTGAGATTCAATTCTATAAAACATACTTCACTAAACAAATAATAAATACACTCTACTTCTATTATTGGTGAGATCAATATTTCTTCTTTTACATTGGAGGTAGATTTTATTGGAAAATATTCCATCTTCAGTTGCCAAATGGTGCCTACTTTCAGGTAAAATAAAAAGACATCAAAGGACAATAACAATTTCTTTTAGAATTTCCATCTTCCCAACTCAAGGGGAAAAAAAACTGCTATTTCCAAACTCAATAGGCATGGAAAGACTTGTTCACGCACCTGCACTCAATTTTCTAATACTAAAAACATTTTAGTGATTTTACCAAAGTTCCATGCAGTAACAATCAATATTAGTTAGCACAAATGCCCCAAGTTATTACCTGATTCCTTTATTTCTCAGGACTTCACATTAAATATGATATGGTATAAATCATGAGAAGAGTAGTAGTTACGAAACTTCTAGTAGAAGATACAAAATAGTCAGCTCTAGGGCCCTAACCAACCAAGCCTCAAAAAGAAAAGTTGTAAATTCTCAAAAGTGAAAGACATTCCTTTTTGCCCCTTAAAGACTTGATTGTGAGAAATTCAAGAGAAGAAACAATACTTGGGAAAGGGTTTTTCATACAAACCTAGGATCTCTCTTCATTATTGATTCCAACTCTAGGCATAGTTACCCAAAGACTCCTACTATGACCCTTAGTACTTATGCACCATATCTGAATTGCTCCCCATATAAAGAGCACATATGGAGACATCTCCAGATATGAGGAGGCTTGAGACGATTTTTCTTAGCATTCTTGATCCATAAACTAGAAGGAAATTCCTCAGCTGGCTTATTAACAGCTGATATTATTTATTACTTCTTAGTCTAAGAGACCACACATGACTAAAACTGATTATCAAGAAATGTAGATGGAAATGGAAATAAAGATAGAAAATAAACACCATAGAGGACAGATTTACCCTAGAGAAGTCTGTTGTGGGTAAGAACTCCAGCAAATGTGAGTATACACTCGCTCAGTGCTTCAAAATAGCATTACAACAGAAGATCAACCCCTAGATTTCAATGGCAATATCTCCAAACAACAGAGTCCACTCCCAATGACCTCCAAAATCTCTCAAAATTACTTCCCCTGCTGCTGCTGGTGCGACAGTCACAGTGAACGGAAAATTCAATGCAAGAACTATACTTACAGCTCTCCAAGGCGATAGAACAATACTAAGAACTTTCATAAACACATCTGAAAGGCACTACAAACAGCTTTCCCACACATTTGGAACCTGAAAGCTCTCAGAAACCACGCAAGAGGAAAATTTGAGAGCTGGAATGTCATTGGATGTGCACAACTTGTCATCATGAATTCACCACTTCCACCAGTGAGATGTTTGCACATTTATGGTAGCTGTGGCGAGTTTGACACAGTATATGGCACATTTGCCATTATTTACACTTTCATCACCTGCCTAAATCTGTGATTTCACCAATATAGGCAAAATACTCAGTTTTGAAGATTTTCTCGACACTGAAGCCTGCACATAAATGCCCCATTTCATTCTATAACATTCTCAAGGGAAAAAAGGTTGTCCCAATTCCAAATAGGTCATAAGCACAAAAAACAGATTCTTTTGGGATCAATTCTATACATCTCCTAGAAGTGATCATTGAAGATTGTGTAACTTCCCGTAGAATTTTATTAAATATCACATAAATCACATTGTTATTTCCTCAAGTAATGATATCTAATTGACAAGAGCTAAATGAACTAAAAAACTACACTAATAGACTTCAAATTTCCAGTTTTTAGCAAGAACATATTTTGAAACTTTTTTTTCAGTAGCAAAAAGTGTCTCAACAAAGTCCAAGTTGGTATCAGTATAGAAGGGAAACAATAAAAAGGTTTCAGATGCTGACAAGCACTAAAGTTTGATTAACTAATTGAAATGATCAAGCACTAAAGATGAAGTGTATCTCTTGAATGAGGCCAACTCCCACTACTTACATTATTGTTGGCTAATGAGGCCAAACCCCACTAAGGATATGTAATGGAACCCAATCTCACTATTGTTTCTACGAAAATAAATGAGCATGTCTATGTTCATATATCCCATGGCTTGTTTTGGTTTATGGTAAATTATGTCCACACACCGACACACAGGCGCACATACACACCCACACACACACACGCACACAAAATGTTTGTTGATGGAGGACTCTCATAGAAAATGTTATCAAAATTGCTGTAGAGCTTCATGTAACGGCCAGTGGTCCATAGTGGCACACACGCATGCATGCACAAGCACACACACGCATGCACACGGATGCACACAAAAAATTGGTGGAAGACTCCCATGGAAAATGTTGTTGAAATTGTTAAAGAGCATGTAATGGCCAATGGTCCATAGGGTCATCAAGATCAGCCTAGCAAAATGAAATAAAATCTAGAGGATGGAGGATAACTACAACTCTTTGGTTTGTTGCCAGCTTGGAGAGTAGTTCATTGCTTTAGTTGCAAAGAAATGCAGAAAAGATTATAAAGCTTAATACAGTGATCACCAACAAAGATGATGATTAAGACTACTTTTCCTACATAAAGATGGAAGTGTGTCTCTTCAATGAAGCCAACTCCCACTACTTACGTTGTTATTGTCTAATGAGGACAAACCCCACTAAGAATATGTAATGAAACCCAATATCAATATTGTTTCTAGGAAAACAATTGAGTATGTCCATGTTCATATAAGTATTGTGAGACCAACTTCCACAGCTTGTTTTGGTTTATGGTAAATTGTGTCTCATTTGTATGTATTGTTTAATGAGGTCATTTCTCACCAAGGAGGTGTCACAAGGTCACTTCAACTACTATTTGTATGTATGTAAAGTTGCATGTATGTCCCAATTCACGTACAAATATGTATTCTCTCCCTAACTTAGAACTATGTCGAAATAAGTGGAGCAATGTTAAGAAAACTTGTATTACACCGTAGTATAGTTGTTCTTTTAGATTATTGGCAAGTGTTCGTAACAATGGCCCCCACCCCTCATATCTTTCAAGGATACCACTCTATCTAATGCTCTCCTAAAAGATATATTATTGACTTACAATTCCCAACCTATGCTCCTTTGGCTTCAACATTGCTCCTCTCCTCTTATCTCCTCCTTCAAAGCATCCTCTTGCTCCTCCAATTTTAATAATTTGCCTTCTTCTCCCCCCTACGTTCCCCCAACTTGAACACTTCACCTTTCTCACCTCCTAATCCTACAAGGTAAATACTCTTCCTCCTCTCCTCCATCTTCCTTCTTCATGACTCCAACATGCTCCACGATCGTTTTAAGGGACTACCATTTCAGTGTGCCTACTAGCACTAAGATTTTACTTGGAGACATAAAAACCTTGATCTCCATAAGAGCCAAGTGGCCCTACCACTTGACCACATCCCTTTTGACTATGCCATGGTATTACTATTAACCAAAGTAGACAAACTCGCCGAGTAATTGCCGAGTTGGAAAAACTCGCCGAGTTTTCCAGCTCGGCGATTAACTCAGCCAACTAATCGCCATTTCCAAACTGTCGAGTTTTTGAAAAAATCGCCAAAAAACTCGCCAAAACTTGGTAAGTTTTTAGCAAAAACTCACCCATGTGAGCAATATACAGCCACAACTTAAAAATAACGGCAATTCATTGTTTTATTTGGATTTTTGCTGTCTCATTGGCGACTAGGGAAGAGTTGGATTGACTTTCCAAGTTGGATTGGACACAAAAAATTAACGTGGTTCACCCAATCCCTGGGCTACGTCCACCAATAGCGAGTCCAATATCTTTATTATTTTCCAGCGATTACAATCTGAAACCTGCAACTCAATACCGCCGCAGGAAGCTACAAAATCCCTCATATTATGAATCTCCAACCCTAAGCCCTTTTTACAAGTATTTTTGACTTAACCTAATTAGGGCAAAAAATATTCTGACTACTAGAAAATTGATGACCAACCCTTTAGAAAATTGATGGCCGACCCTTGACCCCATCAGGGGCTCTGCCCCTTGACCCCGCCTGGGGCGCTGCACCAGGACCCCGCAAGGGGCTCTGCCCCTTGACTCCGAGCTTGGGGCACAGTCACGCTCAATGCAGGCTTCTACTTCTAGGACTAGGCCCACTACTTCTAGTTCCTCTCCCAGTCCCTTGTTTGGTCATAGACTTGGGAAGAGGAAGATGTAATTCAAATTGTAATTTGTAATGATGTATAACTTTACTATTTTGCTTCCAGACTTCCAGTCATCAGCATTCCACATGAGAATGCGATTTTGTACCCAATATGCATTTATATATATCTAAACTTAGCTTGTTTCTTTTGTTTTCTCATTAATTAACTCATTGGATGCATTTTCTCATAGAATTTTGCAAAAAAAATGCATTTTTAATTAAATTTTATGCTATTTTTAAGTTGCCGAGTTTTCCCGAATAATCTTTTCCAGGGCTTGGCGAGTTTTGGGCGAGTGAGAGTTTGTCAACTTTGGTATTAACTATTATGTAGCATGAAATAAATAAATAAATTTTGTTGTTGGTTGTCATAGTAGATAGGTTTAAATATTATTACAATATTCATTAATTGAAACTATTATAATTTGGTTGTTGAGTGATTGTTGTAACAATGACTTAAAATAGAATTGGTTGGAGTGTTAAGCTTATATTGAAGGAGGATATCCAGGATTATAGGATCAATATTGAGCAAACAGACTATGTTTTTGAATAAATATTTTGTATCATGTGAGAAAATCTCAATATGGTGTTTTACAATTATCTTCATCCTTTCGTTATCTTACAATCTCATCTATATGGAACATGAAAACTGTAATAAAAATGCCTAAAGAGATGTATTTTGTGAATAGTAATATGAATTCATCAAACAGGTAGGAAACAGAAACGGTTGTTCCAGAAACAAGTCAAGAAAAATGTCTAGGGCAAGATGGCAACCATGTTAACGTCCAGGTTAGGACAATGAGTGCAATATTGACCCTCTGTTGCACAGTTGAGAAATTCGGAATGTGAACCAAACCAGTATCATTTCACCTACTGATGCATGCAGGAAAACTTCCAAAGCCTAGGAACACCTTCTTGTTTGCATAACTCTAAAAAGGATGTAGAGACTATAGACTGGCATTTTAAAATCAATCAGAGAAAAAATGAAGTTGTATTGAGCAAAAGACAAGGATTCAGTTATTCATAGTGAAGATTGAAGGTCTGAGACAAGAGAATCTGCCATTAAAGGAGCAGAGAGCAGCTTGCATCCAAGCAATCTATTGCACTTGGTAATTTACTATTTTGAATATAAGTAGTGTAGTACTTAGCACTACCAGAATTTAGACTTTCTCTCTCCAGAAAATTTCGAGGACAGAAATCTGAGTTCTTATGTGAAATTGTTTTATTACTGCATTCTTTCTCTCTCCAACACTATCATTTGAGATTTGTTGAAAAGCGTGTATATGAAAGTTACAAGAACACAACAAGATCAAATGGAGGAGATGAATGCATGAGCGACTGCATTGGAAAACCACAAGAAGGGTATAATGAAAAAACCAACAACGAGTAGACCAACAATAAGAGCAAATAAGAAGAGAACAAATGAAGATGGTGCAAGGGCAAAAATCAAAAGGTAATTTGGTAAAAGATCTAGCTGCAAAAATTGGCATCGGGAGTGAGGAGTTTTTAAAAGACTCATTCAAAACAAAAGAACCAATTCAATTTCCGTAGAAACTAAAGTGGAGCTTAAAACTTATAATGGGGAAATTATTGCAGAAAAAATGGAGTCATGGTTAAAGCAATTATAAGTTTGTTTCAGTGCTCACAAAGTTAAAGAGCACAAAGAATTGACTTTGCATGCCTCAAAATGGAAGGGTGTGCTCTTATATATGGTGTGAAAATTATATAGCGATAGTGAAAAGAGCGAAACAAATTGTAAGCGCTTAGGAAGAATACATTTGTATACCTAAGTCACAAGTATAAACAAAATATTCAGTTGATATTTTTGAAACAAGATAATAAACAAAGGGAGCATGACTACAACACAAAGTTCCCAGCACAAGCCATGTAGTTGGCATGGACTTGGAAGAAGAGGCGATGCTTGTCAAGTATCTTGGGAGGGCTACTCTCATACCAGAAGTAAAGTATCCATCAACACCCACAAGAATTGGATGAGGCATGTGTCCAAGCATATTAAGTGCAAAGTGACAAAAAGCTACCAACCTTCATGAAGAACTAGGGGGGATCTCCACACTTCAAGGCTCACTAAGTTTCTGTGGGACAGAACGCCTCTCTAGTAAGATAAGTGTGATCTATATGGATTGGGAAAATTGTAATAAAAACGTACAAAGGTGTATTTTGCAAAGAGTAAAATGAATTAGTGGGCATTGGCATAGTGTAATGGTTAAATTGTGGTGGTCTTTTTCTTGTGATCAAGGTTCAAACCCTACTAAGGTGATTGTTGAATATTTAAATTAGGGATGAGGTCCCCCATTTGTTAACTCACTAGTTCATAGCTCTAATTCTCAACTTCGATGTTTGACATTTTGTCAAACACTTTGCATGCAAGCTCTAATACCATTGTAAGAACCCTCTCCAAGTGAATTCTTGCAAATACAAATTTTTTGTCTTGTTTGTGTTTGTTTTGATGAATGAATGTGATAAATATGCAATGTTTGATATGACAATATAATGTAACAAATAAAAGATATTGCAATAATAATTTTCCAACTCAAATCTGGAATTGCATCGAAAATACACAGCTGAAAATTCCATATTTTTATATCAGCTTGAATACTCAAAATTTTCACAAAATAATGACAACCCAGTTCATTAAATAACCCCTATTATTTAAACAACAATACCCAGAAAATCTAAGAGTTAAAAAAAATGAACTCACAAGTAATACATGCCTTGAAACCCTCTGAAAGGATGAATATCAGCAGCAAAAGAATTCTTCAACAAACAAATGCAGCTGTGTGTAAACAAATGGCAGCTACAATAATTCAGCCTTTCAAACCCTTATGTATTCTCTGAATTTCTTCTTCAATTTGCACAAGTGTAGCCTCTGAATTCAACAAATTTCAGTCAATAAATCACTGCTACAACTGCCTGCAGATTTACCCTTGAATTATTAATCACTCCTCCAAAAACATCAATCAATTTGCACAATCTGGACCTCTGAATGAAACCCACTGATAAACAATAATTTAGTTGATCTCTCACAACCTCAAAACTGCTAAACAATGAAGATTGGACAATCTCGAATGCCTTGGTACAGCTGAAACCCTTGTTTCAATTGCACAAACACCAAGAACAATCAAGCAAAGTCAAATAATCATCTCATAATGTGTTTGACTTGCTTTTTGAAACCTTTTATATCCTCTCAACTCTTAAATGCCTCTAATTCCCTTATTGAAATCCACTTTATGGGTTTTAATAAGACTTTATAATAAATCTCATAAAGTGGGCACTCATTCCAACTTAAATGCACCTTCTAATAACTTGACTTTATAATCAATAAAGGTCCTTTTATAATAAAGTCATTAAATGCTCTCACTTTATAATTTGACTTTATGATATTAAATCCCCTTTAATTATAAAATCACACGAAGTCAATATGATATTCCCTTAAAATAATTAATTATTATTAAAGTAACACTTAATAATAATTAAATGTCATAACTCCATTAATAACCATTAATTAATAATTTTGACTTCATCACTGGGTAGCCCACTGCTCCCACTGTGAACTTGGATGTCTTACTATAAATAGTAAGGGACCCTCTCTAACATCCACTTACTATAAATAGTAAGTCCTTGAAACTAAGCCAACTGACGAATTAGTTAACCACTGTGCATACCATGAGTCCAAGTACCTCTACTAGAAATAGCTCTGACCATAATTTGACTTACTATAAATAGTAAGTCCCAAACTGGAAGCTCCACCAATGTCACCACAACTCCATACTACTAGCAAACTACTCAAGTGCCCTGCTAAAGATAGAAACTTTGACTTACCCAAAATACACACTTACTATAAATAGTAAGTGTGTCGATCTAACTCAAACGAAGAGCAATCTTGAGCATCCTTGACCTTGGTAGGGGGAATTGATCTCCAACTCTACCAACTGGACCCTCTGGACAACTTCATTAGCCTATGAGGGTCAGGAAATAGGCTAATCCTCTAAAAGATGACACTCACGAAAAATGGGACATTCCAGTCCGCCCTTCCTAAAATTGTTTGCCCCAAAACAATCTCAGAAACAAAAAAGAGATAAATCCACCTGGATCCCACGTGTAGAGTCGTGTAACGTCCCTGTGATCACCAACTAGCTCCTGTAACACTAACACCAGAATAACTGACAAAACCTGCCAAACTGAATCAAATCCGGTTGTAGATGTCGCAGTGAATATCTCATAGGGAAACAACTCGGAAGGTCAATAAAGCTTACTTCCCAGAACTGTGCAAGGTGAACTATCATACACTCTGTCTGACCTATGCACAACTAACTATGCATCTGATATAGATCATGCCCATGAGGATCAAGAGGAAAAGTAGTAGGCACCCCTCACTGTGTAAACTCTTGAAAACTCCTCAATGAGCTCTATCTAAAATCCTAATGCACTAGAAGAATCCCAATCTCTAAACAAAAGCCTATCAAGAAGAACATCCCAAGACTTTTGTTGCTCACCACTAAATTCAACTTCACCATGCCAAGATTGGTGAAGCCAATCAATAAGACCCACCCGAACTGTAGTGCTAACCCTGTCATCACTCAAGTCCCAAAGCACACTGAACTCACATTCATTCCTATTGTGGAGACAAGAATATCCAAAGGTTCCTGTAACACTACCACTATCTCCATCCTCTGCTAGGCTCCTATGTGTGGATTTGAGAAGTCGTGATGAGTACTCCTCCCTATGTAGTCATGATAAAAAGTCCCACTTTGGTTAAGCACTAACTGTCATAGTCTTGAATAAAAGCTTTGTCATCTGACTCATCACCAAAAACTCCCTTAGTGGATGTAACCACAGGAGAACTTGATGCAACATGTGGTTCTCTGCTACTCTCAACAAATGCACCCATCTCAACAATATCAACTTCACCTTTAACTGTGATAACAGTAGCTACATCCTCAATCGACTCACATCTATAACCAGTGGGTATAAGGTCATCACCAACTCTCACTGTAGAGAATTGCACTGTGCCTATAGTCGGTGAAGACTGTGCCCGACTCAACTCCACAGTAAGCTCCTCAATCTGTGGCTGAGACTCATGAAGGGCCAACTGTGCTCTCTCCAATGAATCCTAGTCACTGCCAACTCATGGGTGAGCTCATCCACCTTATCTTCCTTTCCCCTCAACACATCATAGCAAGTGCAACCCCACTCAAGAAGGTAGTCTCTATCAGCCAATAACTGCAAATAAATGTTTTTCATTATCCTGATAGCTTCTCGAAGTGTATGAAACTCTGTAAGGGAATGGCTACCATCACAATGCTCATCTGACATAGGAGTAACCCAACCAAATACAGTTAACCTCTGAAGAGCAACATCAAAATGCTCAATGGTTGTGGCAATCTGACTGTCACTCACCTTCAACTACCCAACCAAAAGATGTCTCTGGCATTCATGACTCCCATGCAAGCTCTCTAACCCACAATTCGTACTGTGATATAAAGTTGTCTCCACATCGCTCACCTAATGACAAGTAGCTTCATGTGTGCTATCATCTCAGCACACATCAACAACCAAGGTAGTGCTGCTCAGCACCTCAACAAATGGTCCATCTGATAAAGTAAAAGTTGTTGCTACAACAATCTCCTCAATCCCACCTCCAATGTAACTGTAAGTCCCTATAGGTAGCATGAGTCTCCATCATAAACTGCATCATTATTAACCAAATCTTGAGTACTTACATCATCCACGTGTGAAATCTCTATCATCTCATGCCGATGCAAACTCAACACTCTGTTGTCATGAAAATCAAAATTGTTTTTTTTTGGATTAAAGCAAAATCAAGTTTCAAGGAGAGCCCCAAAATCCCTTACAAAGGATAACAACAAATATTCAATAAAGACTACCATGACAAAACCCTGTCAGAAGAAAGAAAACCAGCAGGACCAGCCCAGCAACCAGAAACAGAACCCACCACAAAAAGACAGCACCAACAACCAAACACAGAAAAACAAAGACAAACAGAGCAATAGGCCAGGTTTTTCAGAGTAGCAATTGCTTCCTCTTCAATGACAGTAACATCATCCACGGCCTCATTGAGGGTCTGGGGGTTCTTCGGGATAGGCGTCTTCTTCCTCAAACTGGCCCGAGTACGCATCTCAGGATCTTCAGTAGCAGCCACGTTCACCCTTTCGTCCAGCACCACTTGTCCAGTGTCCCTGTTCGCCACCATCTTCTTCATTTTGCCATTCAAACCCTTAACCTTCTAAATTGCAACATCCATTTTCTCATTACCACCATGAGGATGGACCCCAATACTCTCTTCGAGATTTTTTTTGGCTTAAAACTCCTTATCCAATTGTTCCTGAATATTGTCCAATTTGGAATATATGTTGTTCAATTCAATATGCACCTAGTTGTCCATGGCATAGGAAATATCGGCTCTAAGCTTAGCCTTCTAGAGAAAAACCAGCAACCTATCTGTATTGCCCTCAGGAGGGCTGGGACTTGGATGAGCCTCCCCCTCTTTCCATCAAGGATCATAAATATTATGCACAACGTCACTTTTAGGGCTTAAGGGAGGGGCCAACGAGCCAGAACTAGAATAGTCCACAATATAGCAAGAATTACCCTTACCTTTGTCGCTTTGCTGGTTGTTACCCTTGTTAACTTCCTCCTGCATAATCTTGTTATCATCCACTTGCGTCTCCTTGCTACTCCTTTGATTTCCCTCCATCTTCTACTCACCCTTCTTCGGGGAATTCCCAACTTCCCGCTCAATAGTATCCATCACATCATTTAAGGGGCTACTCTTAACGGACTTAGCAGCAAAGTCGTCTTCATCCTCCGTTTCCATACCTTTCTCTTCATCAAACCCAGTCATTGCCGCACTCGTCCCTTTCTTATCAGACTTGTCATTGTTGTCATCCTTCGTCTACATACCCTTTTCACTATTAAACTAATTCATAAGGTTAATAGGGGTTTTCTTTCTTCTTTTAGATCCCCAAGGGCTTTTCCTTTCAACCTCATCTAAACCAGCACTCGTCGCTTTCCTCTTGCCCTTTGACTCATTAATAGCTGGCTTAGGGATCCAAGTTTCCCAGTAATCAAAGAGGAGCAAGATAAGCCCTTCATGCAGGACAGGCTTATTGGGTTTTTTCTTGTGTTCTGCCAGGCTATGATTCAGAGACTTAAGAATGAAAAACGGGAAAGAAACCCTATCCTTGTGTCGAAAATGGTTAAAAAACACAAAATGGTAGCTATGTGCCCTTGTGTGTCTACCATCTAGGGTGAAATAGGCCATGACACAAGTCAATACTTTCCTCCAAAAGGGCTTAATTTGCTCAATATTGTAATAATCCCCCCGTCTTGGTCAAAAATTCTTCCTCCTCAGTCTTGGAGAATTTACGCACAGCGGCATCAGAGATCTTTCTCTCCTTAAAGAAATCCCTCCCAATGCTAGAAAGACCCGTGATTTAAGAAAGAAAATTAATATTAACCTCAACATTAACCCCATGGAGAGTGACACAAAACCCATCCCAACTTTTAGCAAAAGCTTTCGTTACTTCACTATCAAAACCATGAAGGCGATCAATGTAGATGGTGACTCCGCCTTAAGTGAGACGATTCTAGACATCCTTCTCCTCTTTCCAAACCTTGCATAAGTCAGGCTCTTGTCTCTTAAGGTCTCCTCCCATTTTGCTTTCAACAGAGTACAAAATTGAGAAGTTGCAAATATTGCAACTGATAGCAAATGCCCAAATAGCGACCCAGAAAACGTGTCGAAGAGGCTTAAAAAGGATTTTTTTTACTTGCCCCAGATCACCATAATGCCTTTCCTAAAATCGAGATGCTTGAATGTCATTTCCATAATTGGCAATTATCCTTCCCACTTTACTATGCATCAAATCATAATTAATGATTCTTATTAATTCTTTATCTTGCTTAAGGCCTCCATTCCAACTAATGATTTCATTAATTTTAACAGCAATGTTAGCAAGACGATCCACGGCTTTATTAGTTTCACAGTACGCATAGGATATTTGCACTTGATTGAACGTACCCAAAATGACCTCAACCTCCCTAATGACAGGCTCTATAGACCACGAGGACTTATTCTTGCCAAGTATTTGATGATGTTGTTAGAATCACCCTCCACCCACAGATTTTGGCATTTCAACTTTTTAGCAAGTTTAATAACCTGGAGGGCACCCATCGCCTCGGTAACATTGCTAGTCTCCACACCCAAAGGGATTACCACCGCCCCTATGCAATTTCCATATATATCTCTAACCAACCCCCCACAACCAGCCTGGCCCGGGTTTCCTTTAGCAGCGCCATCAAAATTGACATTAAACCAGCCCTCTAGAGGAGATAACCAAACTAGACCCTCCCTCATAATTTCCTTCTTGCCTTTGGAATTAAATTTACAAAAGAGAAAGGAATTAGAATCATAGCCTTCTCCTTCAAATTCATCTTCTCCTTTGACAGAAGCAAAGTTCTCCTTGATAGCCCTAATAATCGTTTTGATAATCACAATCTGGGGGACCTCTCTGTCCCTAAAGATCCTATTGTTGCGCTCTTTCCAAAGATTCCAGCAAACATGAGGAGCAACCAGCGACCAAACCATCTGAGAAGCCTTGTTAGGAGCCGGGCAGATCCATTGCACAAAAAAGTCCTTAATATTTCTTGGGAAGACCCAAGAGAGATTCCAACCTTGGAGGATATATCCCCAAATTTCAAGGGCAAAAGTGCATTGGAAGAACAGGTGAAAAACAAACTCAGCTTCATTCTTGCAAAGAAAGCATCTATTAGTAAGACAAAACCCCCTATTGCACAGATTATCAATAGTTAGAATTTTGTTTTGGACAAGAATCCTAAAAAAGATATCAATTTTAGGGATAAGATTTTTATTCCAGCAATAAGCCCAGAAAGGGATTTCCCCATCAGAATCATAAAAAGCAGACAATCCAGAAGAGACAGTGAATTTCCCACTAGGATTAAGAGCCCAGATCAAAGAATCAAAACAATTTCCTTTCACTAAGTTGGAATTGAGAGAAATTTGAATTTGAGAAAGATTTGAGTCTATACTACTCAAATTGACCCAGGAACCATTCTCCCAATAATCAGCAACCAAGTTTCCATAAATCAGTTTGCATCTTTGGATGATGCTCTTATCAAGAGGAATCAGCTCTAAAGGTTTTTTCATCAACCAGCAATCCTCCCAGAACTGGATTTTACTTCCATTTCCCAGTTTCCACCTTTTTCCTTTCATAGCCACTTCCTTAACTCCTTGAACATAGTTCCAGATATAGGATCCATTTATGATATTAAGATCTCGAAAAAAATCCTAAAGAGATGGGGCATTGAAGAGATACTTTCTTTTCTAGATGAGGATCCATTCCCTCTCCTCCTCATACATTCTCCAAATTTGCTTAGCCAACAAAGCTTTATTTAACTTATGGATGCTTGATACCAAGACCACCCTGTTTTTAGGGTTTGCATAGTTGCTCCCAAGCGACCAGAGATATTCTCTTCCTTTCTTCAGTTCCTCACCAGATAAAATTCTTTCCAAGACTTCTGCATATTTTGCTGGAATTTTTAACAGACTTAAGGCGTAGACAAGGAGGTGTTGCAGACAACTTTAAGTAATTGTACTTTTCCTACCTGACTCAGCAAATTACCTTTCCAACCAACCAGCTTGCTATTGAATTTGTCAATCAAGGATATCCAAAAGGAATCCAAAGGTTTGGGCCCTAGAGGCAAACCCAAATAAGTCCCAGGAAGAGCAAAAATAACACATCCAAGCATTTTTGTCATGTCTCCTCTTTGGTGACATGTCATTTTTCAGTGGATTTGCCTATCATGGACTCTCGTAGGCAGTTGGTTTTGGTGAGAGAGTCATTCTGATGATTATTTGGGGATTGGATGGTCTTATTTGCTCTTGGAGTGATGGTGTTTATCATATTTTTTATTATAATGTGTTATGTGGGGCCAAAATGTTATAATTTTGAGTTGAGTTGCACTTTTTATTTTATAAAGTTATTTTTTATATAAAAGTGCATTATAAAAGGATTGTATAAGAATATTTTATGGATACTTCTAGAAGTTCTAGTGGCTTCTTAGAAAAGTGAATAAATAGAGTGCTTGGCCTCTCATTTGGACATCCCATGACTTGAGTTTACACTACTTTTCTCTTTGAGAATTTGTGGCGCCATCTTGGTCTACAGATTGTCATTTGATCTTTAGGAACGGAATTTCTTAAGGATTTGCATAACTGAGGAGGTGAAATATCCTTTGAAGGGTTGCACTTTGAAAGTGGTATTCAGCCATTTCAAGTTGAGCTTATTTGGAGTCCTCAGACTTACCTGAGGGTTTGAGTTTTGGTTGCAAGAGGAAAAAAAGCAGTCCGAAAAAGCAGATCCGAAAAAAGCAAAGCGAAAAAACAGTCCAAAAAAAAGCAAAGCGAAAAAGCAGTCCGAAAAAGCAGATCCGAAAAAGCAAAGCGAAAAAGCAGATCCAAAAAAGCAGTCTGAAAAAGCAAATCCAAAAAAGCAAAGCGAAAAAGCAGATTCGAAAAAGCAGAGCGAAAAACAATCCGAAAAGGTTTTAGCTACGAGTCTAATTCAATTTTCAGAATTTCAGGATAGGGTTTTGGAACCACATTTTTGCTCATATCTTCCTCATTACTCAGCATATCATTCTGGGTATTTTTGCATCGGATTTCTATCGTCGAGGAGATAAAGATAGATGCATTTTGGAGTCCCAAAATACCATGATTTATTTTTTAAGGAATTTTCAAAATTCCTAGCCATTTTTGAAAATCTGCAAGAAAGTACATTTTCAGATTTGGGGTGACTTTGGCTTGGGTGTTGGCATCTTCAGCACTGGTAAAAATTATCGCAGCCATCTACAATCAGGTTCCTCACTTCTCATTTGGCATTTGGCATATTTTCTGAGAAATGTATGTTTTCAGCTGAGTACAAAATATAGCTTCAGCACTTTACTATTTTACATTGTACTTGTCTTTGTTTACCATTTGGCATTATTGGTATCAAAGGAAGGCTAGGATTTTGCAAGTGAAAGGGCATTGTAATTTTTTAGTCTATCTATATTGCAAACCTAGGGTTTGATGATCATATTATTGGCTGAAATATGTATGGCATTGTTGCAAATTGTTGATATATGAATGGCATATGGTTTTGAGCAATTTCTTACATCATTGATAGTGTTTTAGATGGTATTTGGTTGCTATCTATTATTCTGGAATTTTGGGACAGCGAACTCATATATTGCAAAAATAATTTTCTATCTACATTTTGAGTTACTTTTTTGAGGGGTTTTTAGTGGCCTATTGGTAAGGATCATTACAATTTTATAAATCCTCAATTGTCTTTCTACTGGGGTGTTGATAAAGAATAAAGAGTTTTTCTCCCAATTAATCAATTGCCCTTAGGCACTAGAAGAGTATTCAAGGCCAATTTAATCTATTTAGCTTCTTTAATAGTGGCTACCCCCATAAGAATTGTGTCATCCACGAATTGTTCATGACAGCAGGTTTGGGGATGGGATGACAACTTTAACCCTTGGATAACTCCATTTCTGTTGAGTTTAAGAAAGTATCTCCCAAGACATTCAGCTATGATAGCAAAGAGGATAGGAGAAATAGGATCCCCTTACCTTAGCCCCCTTGAAGGTTTGAAAAAGTTAGAAGAGGCTTCATTAACCATCACAGTCGCAAAAGGGGTAGAAATAAGTTGATGAATCAGCTAGACAACTTTATTTCCAAAGCCAAAAGCACGGAGGACCTTGAGGAGGAAACCCCAATCAACTCTATCATAAGCATTTTATAAATCCACTTTCAAAAGGAATTCCTGATTAGAGGAGCTGATAAGAGAGTGGATATTTTCATGAACCAAGATGATAGAGTCCAAGATTTGCCTACCAGGGACAAACCCATTTTGCTAGGGAGAAATAAGGTCAGACAGCAATTTCAAAATTCTAGAGGTGAGCAGTTTAGAGATAATTTTGTACAAAGAGTTGCAGAGGCTAATAGGTTTAAAAGAGTC
The DNA here is from genome assembly GCA_027943335.1 of Chamaecyparis obtusa. Lineage (NCBI taxonomy): Eukaryota > Viridiplantae > Streptophyta > Pinopsida > Cupressales > Cupressaceae > Chamaecyparis > Chamaecyparis obtusa. Next base: position 109,193 of record BSBK01008307.1, on the reverse strand, counting down.
CACAGAGTCAACCTCAGCCTTTTTAGGGATTAGCACAAGGAAAGTGGCATTGATCTCCTTCAAGATTCTTCGTACACCAAAGAATTCTTTAGCCACATCAGACACATCCTTACCCATAATGTGCCACAGTTTTTGAAAAACAAACATGGGAAAACCATCTGGGCCCAATGCTTTGTTCCCTTCGAAAGACAACACAACAACTCTAAACTCCTCGGAGGAAGGGATGGCTTCAAGGAAGCCATTATGAGCTTCAGAGATAATAGGAGGAATGGCAGAAAGGAGCCCTTCCTGACACTCAGGGTTTAAGGAGGAATCCGTTGAGAGCAAGGAAGAGAAGATACCAACCATTTCACTCCTAATATCATCTTCCTTCTTGAGTCTCCCCCTAACAGAATTAAGGGATGAGATACGATTGGCAGCTCTATGTTTAAACATAGTCATAGGGAAAAACTGAGTATTTTTGTCTCCCTCCTTTAACCAGATAGACCTGGACCTCTATCTCCAAAAAGTTTCCTCCTTTGCAATAACATCACAATACCTGACAAGAGCCTCATTCTTTTTTTCCAATAGGAGTTGAGAGTAACAGTCCTCCTAGATTTTGTCCTAGATCTCTTTTAGGTCAATCTGAATATTAGATTTGGAGTTGAAGATGTCCCCAAAAGTTTCCTTGTTCCACTTCTTGACATAATGCTTCACATTCCTTAACTTTTTGGCTACCCTGAATATAGCAGTACCATCCACCTGGATGTCCCACAAACCTTTAAAACTTTCCTCAAAAAGGGCGTGGAGCATCCACATTTTTTCAAATCTGAATGGAAAATTTCTCTTTTCGAAAATCGGATCAGCAACCGACACAATAGGAAAACAATCAGAACCAATTTTAGAAAATGAAGAGAGGGAGCAAAGGTACCTCTGTAGCCAATCAGGACAGATCAAGGCCCGGTCTAATCTAACCTAAATCAGGTCCTCTCCCACTCTTTTGTTAGACCAAGTAAAATTAATCCCTAGGAGATCAACATCCATAAGAGCTTGCTGGTTGATAAAGTCCATAAGGTCCAGTCTTCCATCCAACTAACTCTGCATGCCTCCAGACTTCTCACAATCCCTCAAGGGTGTATTGAAATCACCCATAACCAACCAGCTCAAATCAGGGAAAGCAGCTCTGCTAGAAGCAACCTTATTCCAAAATTTCTTCCTACTAGATCTATTATTAGGAGCATAGATATTGGAAGTCACCCAAGTAAAATCATTTCTTATGTGATGGAATTTAACAACTAAAAACATTACCTTCAGTCGACAGAACTTCACCTCTGATATACTTCTGGTTCCAAAAAATGACAGTTCCCCCAGAAGCCCCTTCCGAACTACTTCCAACAACACCACAGTTTTTGAAAATCCTAAGATTTTCAGCCTTCTCTCTGGCCATTTTAGTTTCTTGAATTAAGACTACATCAAGTTTATGATCTCTAACCATGTTTCTCAAAATGTCTTGTTTATGGAGGCTATTCGACCCCCTCATATTCCATGAGACAATCTTCATTTCTTACCTGGACTATATTCCGGAATGGTGGCTTGTTTCCCATCCACTATATTCTGCTTACTTTCCATCTCCCGTATTTGTTTTGCAGACTTCCTGCCCAAGGGATTCTTAGGGGTTCCAACATCTGCTTTAGACCTTCCCCTAGTGGCCACTCCAAACTGGGAGGAGGAAAGCTCATATTTTCCAGAATTGTTATAGCTCATATTTTCCAAACAATCTTCATATTCGACACTCCTATCTTTCAAGTAAAGACTCAAAGTGACACCCACAACATTCTCCGCACTTGTCCTAACATCAACACCATCATTATGCTCAAGCAAGGAATTGATGTCATAAAAATCAGAACCATTTGTTAAAGAATATTTAGATCTTAAGATTGAATTATATTACTTTAGAATTGATATGTTGTTGTAGAATGCAATTGCCTTTGTGATTGATTGATTCAACAATACCGATGAGTGTATATATTAATACGTAAAGTCATGACCCTACGTTTAATTATCTTAATTTAATCAACCATGATAATATGCATGGTAACCATGTTTTAAGTAATACGATCTAAGGTCATAACTTAATCACAACAATGGGGCACCATATCACCGTGCATTGTAATGTTATTACAGATACACAATGACTATCGTGGCTGTAATTACATTACAATCCACAATGGTATCGGGCACTGTAATATTATTACAGTTGCACGATAACTATCGTGCAACTGTAATAACATTACAGTCCACGATAGTATCGTGTCTGTATTCTTATATATATCATGGTTGTATTTATTCATGCATTCAATCTCTTTCTATAATATGCTGATAACAACAATAATAATATATATATATTTATATATATGTATATGTATGAATATGCTTATGATCATTCAGCATACTTAAACACGAACGAAGCTATATTTCAACACTCCCTCTTAGTAAGAGAGGGTTTAAGATGTATTGTAGAAAGTCATAGTATTCCATGATTACCGACACAATTCGGGACAACATTAAGAAATCTTAGTCATGATATATACTTAGACATTTCAATATCATGATATCTAGCACAATCCAGGACAACCCGTTACGGTGTCAATCATGATATATGAGTTATTACACCATACAGCAATAACATCCCAGCATCAAGATATTCGACACAGTCCAGGACAACCCGTTAGGGTGTCAATCTTGAAGTTTGGTTAACTATTGTCAAGATCGTCACCTTGTAATAGTAACCCCAATTATTTACACAGAAGATCGTCATCTTCTTGAGCACAAATGAAATATTTCAATACAATTTTATTTATTTATTCATGAATACAAACTACAAAAGTAGGAAGTACTTCCCAATAAGTTTTAAGGTTTAGTCATACCAATTTTTCTCCTGGAATAATCTATCTTTAATTTTGCAAGAGGTTTGGTAAAGATGTCAGTGTTTTGTTCTTCAGTGCTGATATAAACCAGTTTAATAATATTCATGTCAACCATGTCTCTTATGTAGTGGTAAGGAATCTCTATGTGTTTTGATCGATTATGGAAGACTGGATTTACAAAGAGTTTCATGCAACTTTGATTATCACAATGAATGATGGTAGATTTCAAAAGTTTTCCAAATAGATCAAACAATAGCTTCCTTAACCAGACTGCTTCTCGAGCTCCCATAGAGGCAGCCATGTATTCTGCTTCAGTGGAACTCTGAGCAACAACCGACTGTGTCATGTTGAACCAAGATATCATTGTTGATCCTAAACTGAAACAACATCCTGTGGTACTCTTGCGATCTATGGAACTGCCTGCCCAATCTGAATCTGAGTAACCCTGAAGTTGGATCTCAACTTTTTCATATTTCAAACCAAGTCCAATAGTCCCCCGTAAATATCTCGGAATGTGCTTAGCAGCCATTAAGTGAATTTGCTTAGGTTCACACATGAAGTGACTTAATACATTTGTAGCACAACAGATGTTAGGTCATGTGTTTTCCAGAAACATGAGGGACCCAATAATTTGTCTGTATGGTGAGGGATCTGTAGGTTCAGAATCTTCTGCTTCACTTTTTAGCTTGTGTAGATTTGTTTCCATTGGGGTAGCTAATGGTTTACAATCCATCATTCCAAATTTGGTGAGTATGTCAGAGGTGTACTTTTCCTGATTTGAGAAAATGTGATCTTCCTTTTGCCAAATTTCTAGACCCAAAAAGTGGTGTAGTAGGCCCATATCCTTCATATCAAACTCAGCTACTAGGTCTTGTTTGCATTTTAGAATCAGGTGATCTTCTCCTATTATAAGCAAGTCATCAACATAAAGAACTAGGATTATCATATCACCTTTTACTACTTTGAAGTAGATGTTAGGGTCTGCTATGTTCTTGGAGTACCCTAGTTTGGTGAGATAGCTGTCTATCCTTTCATACCATGCTCTGGGGGCTTGTTTAAGGTCATAAAGAGCTTTCTTTAACTTACATACATATTGATTTTTATCATATATAATAAATCCTTCTGGACGTTCTATGTATACTTCTTCCTCAATTTTCCCATTCAGAAAAGCAGTCTTGACGTCCATTTGGTGTACCTTCCATCTTTTAGATGCTGCAATTGCAAGAATGGTTCTTACAGAGGTGTATCGAGCTACGGGAGCAAAAGTTTCTTCATAGTCAATCCCATCCTTTTGTGAGAATCCTCTGGCAACAAACAAGGCTTTGTGTTTTTCAATGCTTCCATCTGGAGCATATTTGATTTTGAATAACCATTTTGAAGAGACAACTAATTTGTCTTTGGGTCTGAGCACAATGTCCCAAACATCATTTTTCAGAATGGACTAATACTCTTCAATATGGCTTCTCTCCAAGCTTGTTTTGTCAAGGCCTTTTCAACACTATCAGGTTCAGATTCTATAAGCTCGGTTAAAAGGGTAGTATAACATTTTTGTGTTCTTGTCCTCTTGTTTTCTCCAAATATTTGATCTGGCTCTACATTATTTTCTTCAAACATCTTTCTTGCCCATAAGGGTCTCTTTTTCTTATTTGATATTTCATTATTCTCAACATTTGGACATGTAGGCTCAATATTTGAAGGTGTAGGCTCAATATTTGAAGATGTAGGTTCTGAATCTATTGTATTATTCTATCTTTCATTCTCAGTTGTAAGATCTCTATCTAGATCTGTTATGGAATCAGCCTCAGTATCTGTGCATATGAAGTTTTCTTCAAACTTTACGTCTCTGCTGATTTCTACTGATCTCTGGCCAAGGATATAGATTCGATATCCCTTAGTATCCTCATTGTATCCTATGAATATACCCTTCTTCCCAGAGGGTTCTAGTTTAGTTCTCTTTTCTTTTGGAACATGAATGTAAACAGGACAACCAAACACTCTTAGATGGCTTAAGTCTGGTTTGTTTCCAGTAAATACTTCTTCTGGTGTAGTATTTTCTAGGATAGCATGAGGACACCTATTTTGTATGTATACTGTTGTGTTTGCAGCTTCAGCCCAGAAGGAGATGTGAGTGTTTTGGTCATGCATCATGGCTTTTGCTACTTTAATAATGGTTCTATTTTTTCTTTCCGCTACTCCATTCTGTTGAGGATTATATGGTACAGTATACTCCCTCTTAATCCCAACAAATTTGCAAAAATTTTTAAAATTATCAGAAGTATATTCACCTCCATTATTAGACCTTAGGGTTTTTATTTTCTTGCCGGTTTGATTTTCAACTAGTGCTTTGTATTCTTTGAACTTAGATAGAACTTCATTGGATTCTTTTACTTTTAGGAAGTATATCCAGGTTCTTCTAGAGTAATCATCAACAAAGATTACATAGTATAAGGCACCTGACAGGGAGTGTGTTGACATAGGACCACATAGATCCGTGTGAATAAGTTCTAATACATTTTTTGATTTGTGTTCACTTGTCATGAAGGACCCTTTTGTATTTATTCCTAAGGCACAACCTTTGCATATACTTGAAGGTTCAAGTTTAAGATGAGGTATCCCAGAGGTGATTCTTGTTAGGGTTGAAAGAACACTATATCTAATATCGCCTAACCTTTTGTGCCATATCTCATTATTGTTTTGAACTTCATGACTTAAAGCATTTTTTTTTCACCACATAATTTATATAGACTGCCTTCCCTAGATCCTATAGTGATGGCATTCTTGATATTGGAATTTTTAGTCCAGAGAAGAACTTTATCTTCATTGAATGTGACTCTATATCCTTTATCAGCTAGTCCAGATATGGAGATTAAGTTTCTTTTTATTCCAGGTACATATAGTACTTTTAACTGTAAGGTCACTCCTCTTATCTTGATTGAACATGTCCCAATTCCTTTCACGAGATAAGTAGAATTGTCACCAATTGGAACTTCTTCTTAGGAGTTTCCTTTAAAGGTTTCAAATTGATCCCTGAATCCATTGATATGTCTAGAGGCTCCACTATCAATTATCCAGGTACTTTTATTTGAGTGCAAATCACTTGATAAAGCTAGGAAGAAGAGTGGGTTTTCCATTTCTTTGACTTCAGCTAGTGCAGCTTGAATTTTCTTCCTTTTTGGACAAAATTTGTGAATATGCCTGTATTTCTCACACTTGTAGCATTGTACTTTTGAAAGATCATTTTTATTGAAGGTTTTAGTACTCCTCTTCCTTTTGAATTTTTTTTCTTTTTGTTAGACGTGTTTGTGTGGAGTGCCAAAACTTCACTTTCTTTGTTGGGTCCTATTCCTCTTGAGATTAATCTTGATTCTTCTTGAGAGCAATCATTTTTCAGTTGTTCAAATTTTGGTAATGGAGGTCTTGCACTTATGCACTAAATGAATGATTCCTAGGAGATAGGTAATCCTCTTAGAGCAATTAAGGATAGTTCCAGATCATCCATATTATTTCCAATAGTGAGGAGTTGATCCCTTAACTCTGAAATTCTCAGAAAGTAAGAGGTGATGGTTTCCCCTTTGTTCATTTTTATATTCATAAGTTGTTGTTTCAGAGTCAATAATCTACTAGCATTGTTGATTTCAAATGTGTCTTGAGTGGTTTTGAATATTTCAAAGGCATTGGTTAATCTTGAAATGCTAGGAAGTATAGAGTCTTTGACAAAGTTAATAATCAACTTCCTGGCTTTGTTATTCCGTCTTTTCCAAGTGGATTTTTCTACTTCATCTTCAGGTATTTTTGGTTCTTTCTCTATACAGTCCTCCAATTTGAGTTCTAGTAGAAGTGAAGTAATTCTAGTTTTCCAAGATATAAAGTTAGATGCTCCCTCAAGTCTATCTTCCATTCTCATACCGTGAGCCATTTTTCTTGTTATTATAATATACACAAATATAATTTTTTATTATATTTATATGAGATGTCTATAAAATAATAAAAATATATCTTCTTTAATAACCTTGCTCTGATACCATGTTAAGGAATATTCAGATCAGAAGATTGAATTATATTACTTTAGAATTGATATGCTGCTGTAGAATGCAATTGCCTTTGTGATTGATTGATTCCACAATACCGATGAGTATATATATTAATACATTAAGTCATGACCAAACATGGTGGTTGTCATGTAGGGTCATGACCCTACATTTAATTATCTTAATTTAATCAACCATGATAATGTGCATGATAACCATGTTTTAAGTAATACGATTTGAGTCGTAACTTAATCACAACAATGGGGCATGATATCACCGTGCACTATAATGTTATTACAGATACATGATGACTATCATGGCTGTAATAACATTACAGTCCACGATGGTATCGTGCAGTGTAATGTTATTACAAATGCACGATAACTATCGTGTAACTGTAATAACATTACAGTCCACGATAGTATTGTGTCTGTATTCTTATATATATCATGGCTGTATTTATTATGCAACCAATAATGCATTCAATCTGTTTCTATAATATGTCGATAATAACAATAATAATAATGTGTGTGTGTGTGTGTATATATATATATGTATGTATGTATGTATGAATATGCTTATTATCATTCAGCATACTTAAACACGAACGAAACTATATTTCAACACCATTATTGTTATTTCAATAAGTGTTTGCCTCTTTTTTCTTTGCAAACAAAGGATCCAAGATTCCCGGATGTTGTAGAAGCCCTGATAAATTTTTATTGTAATCATGAAAGGAATTATTATAATCCTGTAAGACATGCATGAGCTCTGGCATGAGATCCTGTATAGATTTTGTTTTACCCATGATTCACAGACACCCTCTATCCTAAATGTAACAGGCTTCCCCCACAAGATGGTAGGAAACTACTTTGATACCACTGTAAGAACCCCTACTAGTTCTAACTCTCAACTTGGATGTTTGACATTTTGTCAAACACTTTGCATGCAAGCTCTGATACCACTGTAACAACCCTCTCCAAGCGAATTCTTGCAAATACAAATTTTTTGTCTTGTTTGTGTTTGTTTTGATGAATGAATGTGATAAATATGCAATGTTTGATATGACAATATAATGTAACAAATAAAAGATATTGCAATAATAATTTTCCAACTGAAATCTGGTATTGCATTGAAAATGCACATCTGAAAATTCCAGATTTTTATACCAACTTGAATACTCAAAATTTTCACAAAATAATGATAACCCAGTTCATTAAATAACCCCTATTATCTAAAACAACAATACCCAAAAAATCTAGGAGTTACAATTAATGAACTCACAGGTAATACATGCCTTGAAACCCTCAAAGGATGAATATCAGCAGCAAAAGAATTCTTCAACAAACAAATGCAGTTGTGTGTAAACAAATGACAGCCACAATAATTCTGGAATTGAATTTCAAACTCAGCCTTCAAACCCTTATGTATTCTCTAAATTTCTTATCAAATTTGCACAAGTGTAGCTTCTAAATTCAACAAATTTCAGTCAATAAATCACTGCTACAACTGCCTATAGATTTACCCTTGAATTATTAATCACTTGTCCAAAAACTTCAATCGATTTGCACAATCTAGACCCCTAAATGAAGCCCGCTGATAAGCAATAATTCGGTTGATCTCTCACAACCTCAAAACTACTAAACAATGAAGATTGGACAATCTCCAAATGCCTTGGTACAGCTGAAACCCTTGTTTCAATTGCACAAACACCAAGAACAATCAAGCAAAGTCAAATAATCATCTCATAATGCCTTTTATTCCCTTGTTGAAATCCACTTTTAGGGTTTTAATAAAACTTTATAATAAATCTCATAAAGTGGGCACCCATTCCAACTTAAATGCACCTTTTAATAACTTAAATTTATAATCAATAAAGGTCCTTTTATAATAAAGTCATTAAATGCTCTCACTTTATAATTTGACTTTATGATGTTAAATCCCCTTTAATTATAAAGTTGCATGAAGTCAATATAATATTCCCTTAAAATAATTAATTATTATTAAAGTAAAACTTAATAATAATTCAATGTCATAACTCCATTAATTAATGATTCTGACTTCATCACTGGCTAGCCCATTGCTCCCACTATCAACCTAGATGCCTTACTAAAAATAGTAAGGGTCCCTTCTAACATCCACTAACTTACTATACATAGTAAGTCCCTGAAACTAAGCCAACTAACGAATGAGTTAATCATTGTGCATACCATGAGTCTAGGTACCCTTGCCAGAAATAGCTCGGACCATAATTTGACTTACTTTAAATAGTAAGTCCCAAACTGGAAGCTCCGTCAATGTCACCACAACTCCATACTGCTAGCAAACTGCCTAGGTGCCCTTCTAAAGATAGAAACTCTGACTTAGCCAAAATATACACTTACTATAAATGGTAAGTGTACCGATCTAACTTAAACAAAGAGCAATCCTGAGCATCCCTAACCTTGGGAGTGGGAATTGGCCTCCAACTTCGCCAATTGGACCTTTTGAACAACTCCATTAGCCTATGAGGGTTAGGAAATAGGCTAATTCTCTGAAAGATGACACTCACAAAAAAGGGAACATTACAGCGCTAGGGCAAAAGCATTTACCCCTTTTTTTTTAAAATGTGAAATTAATTAATCAAACAAACAGAAAATAGAAGAGGTCGTTTGGGATGCTAAGGATTGCAAACATGGCAGTCTCCACAATAGCAAAGCAACTAGTGACCTAAGAAATTTGGAATGCAAATCAAAGAGGCATTGTTTCACCTTCTAGTATGTGTAGGAACATTTCCAAGTCTCAAGACAACCTTCCTACATGCATAAATATATAAAAGGAGGTAAAGAAAATAGTGTTTTCAAATCAATGTGAGAAAAAATAAATTTGTTTGAACAAATGTCAAGAGGATTTAGCCATTTATAATGTCATAGAAGGGTCGAGAAAATAGAATCCATTATTAAAGGAGAAAGGGGTAGCTTGCATCCAAGTAACCTATTGCATTTGATAATGTTGCCACTTAGGTATAAGTAGTTCAGTATTACTATTTGCCACTACCACAGTCTAGCTTTTCTTTCTCTAGCTAGTTTTTGGATGAAAATCCAAATTCTTGTGTGGAATTCTCTCTCTCGAACATTCTCAGTAAAGTTACTAGTAGCAAGTACTATTATTAATTTCTAATTGATAGATTCTACTTATTTGGAGAGTTTATTGATCAAAGTGTGCCATTCTAGCAAGTTGAGAAAGTCAATCTTAGCCTAAATCCAACAATATGAAGTCATGAAATCAAAAACATTGAGAAGTAGAGTTCACTTAAAACTTATGCCTTCAAAACCATCCAACTTATATCAACCAAATTAAATATTTTCTACCAGCCTTTAATAAATCATTTGGCAGATATTGTAATTGTCTTTGCAAATAGATTTTACAAATCTAACCCGACAATTGTAGACGTTGTGACATTGACAATTGAGCATCCCCAGTTCCAGGAGGCATATCAGCTACTAGAATATCAATATTCCCCCAAGCAACACCTCTTGTTAATTTCTCCAAAGCACTCATCACCTACAAAGAAAAATAAGTGGATTTAATGTTAACAATAATTTTTATATTATTAAGAATCAGAATATTAGAATATTAACAATAATCAACCTTCTTTTTAGAAAAAAAAACAATTTTAATTATATTGCTAACTTCCCTCGAATTATTAATTACTACTCTAATTATTCTCTAGTCTAAAAGGACACTTAGAATATTTAGAACTTTAAACATTACAAAATGGTATTCACATACATGACATTGCATCATGGTCTGAAAATCTAAAATCTTTAATATGTCAAATTACTAAAGAAGAGAACATGTATCCATTAACAACGGAAGCAACCGAGATGGAAGGATACCATGAATCAATTTGGCTCACATTTGTCCCTTCAAATGCAATAGTTTAGAAAGAAAATTTTATAATTTGAAAGCTAGACAACCAACATATACACATGGAAGTTTGGAACATACTGCAATTCCATAATCAGAGAGTATTATCCTATCTTCAAAGCCAAAGATTTATTTACAAGGGGATAGAACATGGACGCATCAACAACGTACATATGCTTAAACATCACCTTCTAAGAGTGGGTATTCTCTCCTTCACTTTAGGCTCAACTAAAACCAAGGGACTTTGCAAGTGACATCCTTAATAGGAAATCTATAAAAATGAATGAAGAACATGACAAGATTAATGTATGCTTAACCCCAACGTTTGCCACTAGGCTATGTTAGTATTTGTGGCCTTTTCGGTAAGATCAAAATGCTGGATATGATAATAAATAATCACATCTCATAATGCTTGCATTAATCCTTCAAGAAACTTATTGAATTGTCCTAGAAGGGACGACTTGCATATAAATGTTTATGTTTTATTTGGCAAGGACGACTTGCATATTGAATTTAATAATGAAAAGAGGGACGACTTGTTATAATGCCTACCTACACAATGATTTTCAGCTGAATGAATATAATTACTAGTGCTGACTTGCATGAGCAAGTCGGCCCCCTTCGCCTTTTTTAATGTCACCTCTTGGTTGATATAAATAAGGAGTTATGATGTGAATCAAGACAAGCATAGAAAACATAACATGCAAGTCTAATTCACACCATAAGCAGCAGTTAGCAGCAGACATCAGACTCCTTCCAATCTGGTCCAAAACAATAATAATTAAAGGCAGCAGATCTGATCTCTATAGAAGACATTGGAGCAGACCTAGCAGCAGTCCTAAGGAGCAAAATATAGCAGACATAAGGAAACTATATATCAGTACTAAGAAGCGAATTTGGAAGCAGACTCAAAGGCTGAATTATATCAGTTTTGAAGGCATTAATGTTCCAGGTACTATCTCTCCTTGTCTTCACTGTTTTGGTTTTAAAAGTAACATCTATAGATTGCAAACCCTAGATAGAAATCTGAATATATTAACATGGTATCAGAGCCATGGTAGGAAAAAGATCATTCAGATTTAAGGGATTCAATCTTACCTTTTAAAACCTCCAATTTGGGCCTATGGGTATTTCATTTACACTCAACTCATGAAAATTCTCCTTCATGATAAATCTGACTCTATTAACATCTAGGCTCCACCAATTCCTAGCAAGGTTTAGTTGATAAGGTACTAAATGATGAGGTTGGCTAAAATAGAATGTTAAACATGTAAGAAAACGCTCGACATATGTGTTTTCCCAACCATGCCTCCATTATATATGTCTTATTCTGGTTTTAAACAACTATTGCGTGTGATGCTCTTATAGTACAACTAATTAAGGCCATTGCCATATATAAAGAATAGAACAAAACTGTATTGAAGTAAAAGGTTGTCTCAAGTTTAGGGGATCTTATTTTGGCCATATTTAGTCAGCCTTTCAAGCTTGTTGCGCACTTATCCATTTCTATCCAAAATCACGTCTGTTGTTAAAACATTTAATGAACTGTCAAGTCTGAAATTCGCTTGGCATAAAATGCAAATAGTATTTGTTTAGAGCACTCAGTTGTGGATAAGCCTTTACTTATGAATGATTTCCCGTCTTACATTTCTGTAAAATATATATACACTATTGGCTTTAGATTATGTTGGATCCTCTGGGAAGTCTTGTAGGCTGCACATTGACATAAATAGCCAAATTCTCAATCAAACAATAGAAGCTAGATGAATTATTTTTCCCTCAAATTGGTTCACAAAGTTGATAAGTTTGAACTACATGGATAGGGCAGCTTATTACAGCAAGTAATTGGTAAAAATACTTGATATATTCACAGAGATCGAATAATCTATATATACAAAAGAATAGAGGATGTTTCCTTAGGAAATGATCGCGCAAAGAATAGAAACTTTCTATTCTAACTACAGAAAACTAAATATTAGAAACATTCTAATATTTACAAGATAACCATTAATAGCATATAAATATTAATTTAATACCCTCCCTTAATGGTTAATCTATCCACACACCAAGCTGTCCTCTGAATTTGGAAAACTTGTCTCGACCAAGAGGCTTGGTGAGAATGTCCGCAGTTTGATCTGCTGTAGGAACATATTGCCAATGTATTGTCCCGTCTTCAACCAATTGGCGAATGTAATGAGAATGAACGTCTACATGCTTGGTTCTTCCATGGAAGACCGGATTGTATGCTAACTTGATAACTCCTTCGTTATCAACAAACAAAGTGGTCAAGCCTGCTGGTGACATCTACATATCCCCAAGCATCCGACGAAGCCAAACAACTTCACAACCTGCCTTAACTATCCCTTTGTATTCAGCCTCTTTACAGGAGAGAGAAACTGCCTGCTGCTTCTTACTGGTCCATGTGATGGCACCAGATCCCAAACTAAACACATATCCAGAGGTTGACTTTTTATCATCAAGAGAGCTTGCCCAATCTGAATCTGTGAATCCACTAAGTCTAGGATTAGGACTCTGAGAGTAGAGAATTCCATAATCAGTAGTGCCCTTCACATAACAAAGCACATGCTTTGCTGCCATCCAATGATCAGCCTTAGGAGCTATCATAAAGCGTGAGATGTAGCTGACTACGAAGCTGATATCAGGTCTAGTAGCAGAGAGGTAGATGAGGTTGCCTACTAGTTGCCTATATGTAGTATCATCAACTGGAGGAGAATCAGACTTGGCTGATAACTTCAGACCTTTCTCCATAGGTGTAGATGCAGGTTTGCAATCCTGCATACGGAATTTGTCGAACAGAGCTCTGGCATATTTGGACTGAGAAATGAATATACCAGTAGATTGTTGCCAAACTTCAACACATAGGCAATAATACATGAGCCCAAGGTCAGTCATGTCAAAAGACTGGCATAAACTCTGTTTGATTCCCTGAATCAAAGATGTCGAACTGCCAGTGATGATCAAATCATCCACATAAATAACCAGAAGGATGATGTCACTGTCAGTAGTCTTGATGTACAAATTTGAGTCTGATGAACTCCTATGGAAGCCTTGATCACTGAGGTACTTATCAATTTTCATGTACCATGCCCGAGAGGCCTGCTTCAAACCATAGAGAGCTTTCACCAATCTAAGAACCTGGTGTTTTTTACCAGCAACCTTGAAACCAAGAGGTTGTGTCATGTAGACCTCTTCCTATAGGTCACCATTCAGGAAAGCACTCTTGACGTCCATCTGATGGACCTTCCAGCCAAGTTGTGCTGCCATGGCTAGGACTAATCTGATAGTGCTCATCTTTGTTGTAGGAGAAAAGGTCTCCTCATAATCAATGCCCTGACACTGAGAAAAGCCCTTCGGAACTAAACAAGCCTTGTACTTATCTAAAGTACCATCAGACTTGTATTTGATTTTATAAACCCATTTACAGCCAATGGGTTTCTTCCCTAGGGGAAGATTAGAAAGGACCCAGGTGCTATTCTTTAGCAGGCTCTGGTGTTCAGATTGCATTGCCTGTTCCCACTCTAGAATCCCTTTAGCCGCTAAGTATGTTTGTGGTTCAAACACACTGTGAATGTTGGCCATGAGAGAAAAGTTGACTGATTCTGTAGGTTTGCTCTTTTTCCGAGCAGTTCTCCCATCGATGAGCTCATCATCTCGAAGATCCGCAAGTGTTTTAACCCACCATTTAGGCCGGAGAGGAGAAGGACCAACATTAGCATCGGGAGATGCTCGACGATCAGGTTCCTCATCAAAAGAATCTGGATCAAACTCAGGTGAAGCATCTACAAATCTGGGTGATCCTACAGGAGAAGCTGGAGGTGTCTATACAGGAATCACTGGTATAACTGGAGCTGCAGGAACTATTGGAGCCCTCCCATCAGGTGGACCTAATGGAAGTCGTACTCCCAAATCACGAGCCTTTAGAGATTGATCTGTTGGATCAAGAATAGGAGAGACAGGCATGAATGGACCTCTCTGCTCATCAAAGACTACATCACAACTATACAAAAGACGAGATGTCGTAGTGTCGATCAAGCAGTAGGCTTTGTGAAGACTAATGTATCCAACAAGCATGAGTTTCTAACTCTTGGCATCCAACTTGGTGTGTGATGCATCATGGATCCAAACATAGGCAAGAGAGCCAAAAACCTTTAGGTGACTAATTTTGGGCTTGCGACTTGACCAGGCCTCTTCCGGAGTCTTACCTTTGACCGCCACAGTGGGTGACTGGTTCAAATAGACTGCAGTGTTAATTGCTTCTGCCCAAAATTTCTTTGGAACATGTCTGTGTTCGAGCATGGATCGAGCCATCTCGGTGATTGTTCTATTCCGACGTTCAACTACACTGTTCTGTTGTGGTGTGTGGGGTGTGGTTAACTAGCGCTTGATGCCATGAATATCACAGAAGCTAGAGAATTCAGTAGAACAAAATTCCCCCCCATTGTCTATCCTAAGAGCAATAATAGATTTCCCAAACTCTTTTTCAACTAAAGGTTTAAACTTCTGAAATATAGTAAACACATCTGATTTCTTTTTAAGAAAATACCCACATTTTTCTACTGAAATCATCAACAAACAACAGAAAATACCTGGACCCAAGAACAAAGGGAGTAGCCATAGGGCCGGAGATATCGACATGAACAAGCTGAAGTACTTGAGAAGCGTGTCATGAATCGCCAATAGGAAAAGGTATACAGTGTTGCTTCCCAGCCTGACATGCATCAAAAACTCCAAGCTGAGTTTGAATCTCTAGCAATCCGAGAACAAGCTCTTCCCGAGCAAGCTGAGAGAGATAATGCACATTTAAGTGCCCATACCGCTGATGCCAAGTGAGCTAACAGAAGACCGCCGAGCAGCCATAGCTAAGTCATGAGAATCACCAGAATCAACAAGTCTAAAAAGACCATGATCCTCAAGGCCAACTGCAACAACAGACTGAGTATCCCTATCAATGATGGTGCACTGATGTGAACTGAAGGTGATATCCAATCGTGGAGAATGTTGCAGCATCTGACTGACTGAGAGTAGATTGAGTTCCATCCCTAGAACATAGTACACATCGAGGAAAATGAGATTCCTCCCAGTAGAATAAATCTGAATGTTGCCTTTGTCGACAACAGTGTACTCTTCCCCTCCACCAAAAATAACTGAATTGGAGAAAGATTGGTAGTCAATGAACCAGTCTCTACGATGGGTGAAATGACGAGAGGCACCTGAATCAATGTACCAAGCAAATGATTTCACATGATCTGTTGGTCTTTTAGCCATGAAGGTGTAAAAGGCAGATTCTGTCTACTCAATGTGCTCTGCACTGTTCGCTTTGGGCTGCAAACCAAATTGCTTAGCTTGGGCAGCTAAACGTTTCCGACATTCAACCTTCATGTGACCATACTTGTGGCAGTAGTTGCATTGAATGTTCTTTTTCCTGCAGTCTTCTGATGCTGGAGCAAAGGACTTTTGCTGAGAATACTACTGTGAATGAGACTTGCCCTTATCCTTCTGAAAGGATTTAGCAGCAAAGGCTTGCTCAGTAGAGGTGGAGCTAGAACTGCTACCAAACTGTTGTTTCCACTAATCTTGCTAAAGCAAAGTGTGCAAAGATCTGTGAACTTCAGATCAACACTAGTAGAAGTGATGTTGAGAGTCTCAATAAAATGCTCGTAGGACTTGGGTAAACTTTTGAGGGTTATTACCACAATGTCCTCTTCCTCCATCTTGCGTCCAATGGAAAGCAACTGATCATGGATTTCCTGAATCCTATTCAAGTGTTCCTGGAGCGATTTCCACTCATCCATGATAATAGAAAACAGAGTGTTCTTGAGAAAGAAGGCTTTGCTTTTATCTGAAGTCTCATGCAGAGTTTTGAGGTGCTCCCAGATCTCGGCAGTTGTTTTGTCGGATGGAATCTGAGGGAGTTGATCATCAGCCATTGATAACTTGAGAAGCATCATCGCCTCCCGATTATGCTAGTCATATGTAACCAGATCAGGACCAACTGCAGTTACACTTTTAGTAGTACCCAAAACCACCGCATCGCTGTTGCGATATTCAAAGATGGTTAGCATCCTCTGCTTCCACGTTCTATAATTTCGACCATTACATTTTTTATTTCCCTCGAGCAGTATGTTCGTCAATGATGTCATTGCACGTTTTCCAAAAAAAATGCAAATCTCTGAGATGACATGAATTTCGAGGCAAAAAAATGAAAAAAAAACTGAGAAGCACCCAGAAGAGAGCTTGAAAAACCCAAAAAGAATATGCTGTTGAAATCTGGATCTGTTGGCTCGAAAATCAAGGCACCCATAAAAATCGAACGACAAACCAATTGAGCTCTCGAAAAACCTACAAAGAATTTGTAATCAGAAAAAAAATTGTGCCCAAAAATTAGGGTTTCGAAAAAAAAGGCCTGCTGCAAAAAACCTCCAAAAAATAATGGCGGATTTGCAGAAAAAACGTGGTTGAACAGAGCCGAAAACTGGCCAAACTCACAAACCCTAGATATGAGCAACAACAGATCTCACAATGTGGGAATAAACAAAAATTAATTCGAAAAATTTGAGCAAATAATTTCGAAAGAAATTATAAATTTTCCGAAAAAATTTAAAGAAATGGCTCTGATACCATATTACAGCAAGTAATTGGTAAAAATACTTGATATATTCACAGAGATCGAATGATCTATATATACAAAAAAATAGACGATGTTTCCTTAGGAAACGATCATAAAGAATAGAAACTTTCTATTCTAACTACAGAAAACTAAATATTAGAAATATTCTAATATTTACAAGATATTTACAAACAGATAATAGATAACCATTAATAGCATATAAATATTAATTTAATACAGCTTCATGGCAATCTAAATACATATCTAGGTCTGATCATAAGAAGGGACTATGGAGAAAACAATTCTAACAATCAAACACTACAAAATCATTAATTTGATTGGATATAATATAACCAATAACGATAACTCAGTGATAAGGATAGGTGGTACATAACAGTGATTAATGGAATATCAACACTGCTTGTAATTATCACTGACTATGGTTAGCAGCAGCAAAACAAAACAAAAAAAGAAGGGGATAGCTGAAACATTCATGTGGGAATAAGACTAATATGTTTAGCATAAACACTAATTATTGTGGACACTATTCATGTAGGATTAGTTGTGCTAATCAATTGAAAGTGTGTGTTAATCATCAACCCATTAGTTAGAAGATTAACTATTAGATTGAGCAAGATGATGGTTGAGAACCCTGTTCGTAACACTCCATCATATATTCATGCATTAGTGTAAGATGATAATAAGCTCCAAGGGAAGATGACATCTAAAGAAGTGAGATACTTTGTCATCTTAAAGAGCTGCGATTATCATAAAGACAAAGGGAAAGAAACTTGAAATCACTACTCTGAAGATATCTCTGAAAATTACTAATTCAAAAACCATCTATACATTCATAGAGTCGTTCTTACACCATAACTGATCAACCAAGAATACTCATTGCAGAATAATTAAAAGAATTAACTTGGGAATACTTAGGAATCTGTATATCGAGAAGTGTTTCAAGAAAGAAAGGAACTTTCACAATAATGGACAGAGAGGGAGAGACTATCAAATCAACAAATTTCAAAAGAGAGATCTCTCTAAGGTACAATGCTATAGATGTGACATATTTGGTCACAAGGCACCAAATTGTCCTAAACGAAACAACCTTCAGATCTCTATTGCTGAAATAAAAGAATCAAGAATCTGAACGTTTTGTCCTTTAGTCTTCACCTTGAGAGGGAGTTCAGATATGGGCCTTCCTGAACATTAAAAGTCATGTTATAAACTCTTTCAAATTCTTTGTTAGATTTTAACATCACTAGTTTCTTCATTATGTTAAAATTATTATGTGAGTGTGTTTGTTATACTAACATATTTTGCAGGACTTTTGAGTGTTGAGGCTCGTGCACCTTTAAGCGTTGAGGCTTGTGCATATTTGAGTGTTGAGGCTCTTGCATATTTGAGCGTTGAGGCTCTTGCATATTTTTGAGCATTGAGGCTCTTGGATAGAATTACCATTGGAGACTATCTTTCAAGAGCTTGTGGATGGGATCTCTTGTGGAGGAGATTTACACTTTGAGGTTGGAACATCTTGAAGATGGTTAATCTCACTGATCACATCATGTATGAATACATGATGAATATATTATGTTATGTTATGTTATGTTTTCTTTCCATATTCTTTGAGAATGAAATTTAGTAAAGCTTGTGATTACATTATGAGATTAATTTGATCTTCCCTTGAGACCAAAATGCTGGATATGATAATAAATAATCACATCTAATAATGCTTGCCTTAATCCTTAAAGAAACCTTATTGAATTGTCCTAGAAGGGACAACTTGCATATAAATGTGTATGTTTTATTTGGCAAGTAAGGACAACTTGCATATTGAATTTAATAATGATAAAGAGGGATGACTTGTTATAATGCTGACCGACACAATGATTTTTGGCTGAATGAATATAATTACTAGTGTTGAATTGCATTAGCAAGTTGGCCCCCTTTGCCTTTTTTAATATCACCTCTTGGTTGATATAAATAAGGAGTTATGATGTGAATCAAGACAAGCCTAGAAAACATAACATGCAAGTCTAATTCACACCATAAGCAGCAGACATCAGACTCCTTCCAATCTGATCCAAAACAATAATAATTAAAGGCAGCAGATCTGATCTCTATAGCAGACATTGGAGCAGACCTAGCAGCAGTCCAAAGGAGCAAAATATAGCAGACATAAGGAGACTATATATCAGTACTAAGAAGCGAATTTGGAAGCAGACTCAAAGGCTGAATTATATCAGTTTTGAAGGCATTAATGTTCCAGGTACTATCTCTCCTTGTCTTTACTGTTTTGTGATTTGGTTTTGAAAGTAACATCTATAGATTGCAAACCCTAGGTAGAAATTTGAATATATTAACAGGCTGAAGACTAATTAGCTGCTTGTAAAACATCTTATTAAGCTAATACTACATCCTTGATTGTGCATCCAAAGATGACAGGAGTACATTATGTCCTCTTTTCAAATTAGGAACAAGGAGATGACCTTTAGCCTATTTTCTTTTAGTTGGTAAAGAATTGATAGAAGGAAAGAAATATAATAATTTTACTTTTTTTTTTGGGCCCAATAATGAAAGTTCCAAGGGCTACTTAATAAATTTATAATTACAAAAAAAAAGTGTTTTAAACATTTAATTATAAAATAGTATTTTTAAATAATTGGCGAGAAATTTAAATCCTAGGTCCTGAATTGAGAAGGTATATTATTGTGGCACTCGGCATTATAAAATCATCAAAAAAATGCTCTGCAAATTGCGGATTCGGAGGATCGTGCCAATCTGTCCTTTGTAGTAGGAGGGGCCCGTGTCTCCTGCATACTGCTTTCGTGGCGTTTTTTGGCTTTTTCCTTCCCTATGGCCCGTGGTTTCTTCCTTGTTTTTCGCCCCGCTTCTTGTGATTTTTTTTATTTGCCTTTTGTCTTTGTTTTTGTGTGTAGTTTCCTTTCCCATCTCATTATTTTTTCTAGCTTCAGCTCTAGCTCGCTTGTGTGTGCCTCAATTATTTCTGAGATGGGTGCCATCTAGGGTTTGGCTTTGTTGAGTTTCAGCCACTTCTTTCACTGATGGCCGTAGGAGATAATAATGATGGTAAAGACGGGCAAGAATGTCATAAAGTGGCGGAGGGTAATACTACTAATATCCCCAGTGAAGCGAATAAGCCTTCATACAAATCAGTTATGTCTGAGAAAACGGTTTTACTAGATTCGGCACAGTTTGAAGTTATTAATTCTAGTGGACATGGAGGAAGATCTCCTAGCACCAATGGACGTCGACGAGGAGGAAAAGGTGATGAGCCCACACCAGAACACAATGGAGGGGGAGAGCATGGAATTAAGATCCTCGCTCTCTCACAGAATGCAGACATGGTAAATGCTATTAAATCCAAGCAAAATAGGTTGAAAAATATTGCTATTTTTTTTGTTTGCATGGATATGAAATTCCTTCTTGCTAGAAAGTTTTTGGAGGATTGGCTTGGTAATATTTGGGGAAAAAAACTTGGCATTTCGGTTAGTTTCAGTCGTATGGTTCAAAAAGGCTTGTTTGTTATCTTTTTGAAAACTCACGCTATGCAAGAGAAGGTTTTAAATAAAGGTTACTGGAATGTTGGTCAAACCACGTTCAGGACTCTCTCGTGGTCTCCTAGCAGTACTACTGAGCATGTCATCGCCCTTCTGGGTTGAACTTAGAAACGTCCAACCTGAATTCTGGCAATTTATTCTGCATTTTCTCAAACCTCTCGGTTTTCTTCTCCAGGTAGAAGAAGCTAGGGTTACTTTGCCGCATCTTAATGCTCGAGCCCTGGTTCCTATAGAGATTGTATTGGGAGTTGAAATGATAAATTGGGCTAAGTTGATAAGTGATAACATTGATGTCCAATTAAGAAAGTTGGAAAGAACAAGGGCCTTCAACACGAGTTCCTATGTGGTGTATATCCTAGCCCGATACACTAGATACACAGGACTGATATGCAAAGGCAAAGTGGGACTTAGGAGCAACCAATTCAAAGCCTATCATTGCTATCCTCAGCTGCAATTGCACTATGATGACAAACAAGATAACCAATGATACCTTTCTTATGTACATCATCGATTACTTCAAGGAGTAATTCAAAAGAGGTTATCCAAAGAGGCTATGGGATTGATTGAAAAATATGGATCAAGGTTCATTTAATTTCCTACCTTCACCTACATAAGGATCCATGGGTTTGTAGAAACTCCATACAAACTTCCAAGATGCCCAACAAATAAGATACTCATGCTTGAGGTAGCGAGATAATTAGCTCACTTTAACTTCATCCAAACAAAAGAACACGAGGTTGGGCTTCATTTTCCTATTGTGGTGGGAAAGATGTTAGAGACATGTCCTTCACTCCAAGCAGCCAAAACAACCAATTCAGAGTTGAAGTTTTATAAGTTTGGCCTGTAAAAAGAAAGACCAAGTTTTGGTTTGCACCAAAGAAATCATAGAAAGAGGAAGCAACGTGTTAACGAGTTGGAGGACTATTGCTCCAATTTGACAGATGAACAAGGGGTAAGAAAGATGATGTCTAGAATTCTAGTAGGTTTTGTAAGGAAATGTTATTTATTTACTATTCTTGATCAAGTAAAAGACAATGGAGACTATATGCATCCTTAGTATGAGCGAGAGAAAAGTAAACCCATCCTCATACCAAGCTAGGTACCATTGGAGTCAGCAGATCTGAATACATTAATAAAAGACATCATAGCTAGGTCAAGGGAGTGGTTAGATCACCAAATTGGTAATTTGAGGAAAAGAGGTGTCACTCTTACCTACACCAAGTTAAATGACGAGGTCCTCCTTAGCTATCATCAAGAAGTTGAAAACAGCGAAGGAAAGAATGGTCAAAGTGAAGTTCCACGTTCAAGGAAGAGGAAAGAGGCAATTGAAAATTCTCATGCAAACAATGAAGGAGCTGCAAATGAAAAGACAGGGCAAAGGAAGCAAAAGATGGGTGCTGATCATTCAACTACCAACACATCAACCACCAAGACACCGGAGGAAACATCCACTACTAAGGGTGAATCACATCATGAGCAGCAAACTGAATTTCAAAATGAAGAACAATTGGAACCTTTTCAAAAACAAGTCTTTCTGGTCATTGATTTTATGGAGGGAGGTAATGCACTTGTAGAGTATGATGATTAAATAGATGAGGGGATGATTTCCACTCTAAGAGAATTGAATGATAACATTGAATTAGAAGATGGAATGGAGCTGTCTACTATACCTGATTGGTTAATAAAGAGTTTGGCAAAGAAGCCCAAACTAGTAGACGAGGTTCAGCCAATCAAGAATGTGCATGACGTTTTACAAAAGATTAGCAACGAGCCCAATAAACCAAATAAGTATTCTCAAATCGGTAGGAATGATACAAAGTTCAAGATCGTGCAGGTGGTTGTTCCAAAGGTAAACAAGCCCAAACATGAAATTACCCCCATGGATTATGAGTTCACTATACTTGGCATTGGACCAACTACAAAGGATCAGAATTTTTAAGAGTTGGTTGATAAAGCAGCAGCTATAAAGGATAAGTTTGATAGGACAAAAATGAAAAAGGATAAATTAGAAATGGAGAGCATGAGACTTATGGAGTTCATTCAACAAATAGCAGCTCCTAAAAGGAAAAAGGAAGAAATATTCATCCCACCACTTTCTCTTCCTCAGGATTCAGCGAACAGCCTTGAAGCATGCGAATTACAAGTCAAGGAAGAAATGGGTTAGGAACACTTCAAAACAAGTGGAGCAATCCTTAAGAGAAGCATGTTTGCACTTACAACAGAATAGTGATTGCTCTTGACTGAGATTGATCAAGTAAAAAAATGTTGGGAGGAATTCCAGAATGTAGAAGATAAGATTATTCCTCGTCTCAAGGTGTTGAAGGTAACATTTGTTCAAATATTGGTTCAAGAGAATGTTATTTATGAAGGAGCCTCATACGACTTCAACAGATGGTATTGTTCTTTGGTAGCAAAGAAAAGAGCATTTGATAGGATAAAGGAAGAGTGTATGGATATGAAAAATTCACTCAAAAGGAGACGGCTCAAGGTCCTCATGTCACTTGAAGAATAATTTGGACAGGAAATCAGTGATACAAATGGTTTGAACTTTGAACAATTGAATGAAAATGTGCAAAAAGTGTATCTAAAAGAAATGGAAGCTATCTAGGAAGGCCAGCTAGATGACATGTTTTCCCTTATAATCCACATAACAATTTTCACAGGCACGAGAACAAGTGGGAAAATATTTTCAGCCAATACATTGAAGCCTTGGACATGATAGAAGTGCAATTGGATACCTTACCCACAATAGAAATGGATGACCTTAATTCCCTCATGGTCAAATTCAGTGCATTCGTGGATAGGGAGCAAAGCAAAGGGATTCACATCTTGGAGTCTCGTTCTATGGATTAGCTCGCTAGTGTTGATATTTTGGCCTTTACGGCAAAGATCAACCAATTGGATAATTGGAAATATATATATAATAAATATATGGAGATATATTTATTATGAACGATTTAAATAATGGTAATAAATAAGGGATATTCATTATCTATTGTTTATCTATAATGATTTAATTAATCTATACCTGGAGGGCCCAAGTTGTAATTAAGATAATAATAAATATAAGATTATTATTTATTATGGGCCCAAGTCGGCCAGCTTGGAGGCCAAGGGTTTTATCTTAATTGCTCATATATAAGAGCGACTTGGAGAATGATAGAAGCAACAAATAATAATCAGAACTACGTCTGACTTTGAGTTGCATTGGATGCAACAACGTAGGCGGTTTTCAGAAGGATGAAGACCTCAAGTCTATCTATGTGCTTCTCTCCAAGTCTGCGATTTATATCTAATTGGAAGGCGAATTAGAAGGCAGATTTATAGCAGATCAAGGGCGAATTATGTCAGCCCTAGGAGCAGCGAATTGCAGCAAAGATGGGCGAATTTGTAGCAGCCCTAGGAGCAGCGATTTAGGGCAGAACTGAATTTGCAGCAGAGATGGGCGAATTTGTAGCAGCCCTAGGAATAGTGATTTAGGGCAGAACTGAATTTGCAGCAAAGATGGGTGAATTTGTAGCAGCCCTAGGAGCAGCAATTTAGGGCAGAATTGGAGTGAATTAAAGGTAGATCTGAAACAACCCTAGATGGACAAATTAGGGCAGATCTAGAAGAATATGAAGGATCAGATTTTAAAGACTCCAAGGACGGATTTCTGAGTTACAATCCGGGTATTATCTTCCTTCTTGTTTATGTATTCATACCCTATGCTTAGTTTTGTTAGATCTCTAGATTGAATATATTCCTTGGTGAAAATCTGAAAATACCAACAGCTAGGTGTTGGCCTTATCTGTATTCCAAATGGCTCTTCCTCCTTGTGCCATGTGTTAACAATTAAGAAACCAATCATTCAATAGTTATTTGTGCTTTTGTAGTAAACCCTAATTAAGGTTCTATCTTGTAATCTTGGTCGTTGATCTTGGATCAATGTGGACCGTTGGTTTGTTATTGGGTGTCTATATAAAGCCTTCTCATTTCATTTGTTAGGGGACATTCTGGAGAAATTGTTGCCGCAATTCTTCTTAAGAAATAAAGTTCATTGAAGTTTGGTGGATATTTGTTTTCTTTCGCAAGTTAGCACGGTTTCTTGTTTCTCACTAGAATAGATTTGTTTTACAAAGTTACTAGCAAATGAATGAAGGATTGATAGTACTACTTATGGTAAAATTGTCAAATTCACACCTTTTATGATTGAAGGATTTTCAATTGTAGTGCAAGGTTAGCCTAAACGTTTGGATAATAAGCTTAACTTCTATTACCTTGTTCATTGTTTGAAATGTTGGTGAATGTGAGTAATATGAAAATCAATAAAATATACCTTAGAAGATTGCACCATCTTTGCGGAGTTGTAGAAATTGGCAAGCAAGGATAGGTTTAATTTCACCTTCACAATACTCGTCTCTTGAATTCATAGGATTAGTTCGTAGGGTTAGTCTAGATTTAGAATTGTCTTCTTAAACCCTCTTCATTTTATTTTCAAAAGCCTTTGTAAAGGTCAAGCCAAAAAATTCAAAAAAAAAATGCATTATCCATAAGTGTTGAAGGAAATTGGCAAAACTTGGAGTTGAGTTAACATCTTAGAACAATTACGTAAGTCCCCTTGGGTACCAACATTACATCAAGCCAAACTGGGTCTATCCCAAAAAGAAAATTACCCACAATAGGAACCTTTGAGTCAACTTTGTGATCACATAGTTTAGCACATTGAAGATTTTTTTCAAGAGAGGATAGAGTGCCCTTTGGTATTTTATTCTATATTGAGGGGTGTCACAAAACACTCACCAACAGATTCCTCACTAGGTAAATTCCCTCAAACGGATGGCAAAGAGCCGCTTGATGGCCAAGAGGGAGAGCATCCTCTCTTTGACCTAGGGTAGAGGATTGATTGCATATGAATTCCTCACTACGTATACCCCCTCATATGGATGGCAAGGACCGCATGATGGCCAAGAGGGATAGTATATGCTCTTGGGCATAGGTTTGAGGAATGATTAAGGCACCCTAATATGCTCCTTATTCTAGCTCTCCTATGGTTGAACTCCATCAATAAATTAAATATGCCATATGATTAAATTAATGTTCCTAACCCTAGTTGAAATGATCTATACTTTTATTAAGGAAGATCCATTTTGTGGATTGTCTCAATGGTTTCCTAACATGTTGTGGGATCTCAACCAAGTACATGATTTTGCTTATTCTATTCTACTTCTTGTTCTAGTTCATATTTGTGATTTAGGGTAAAAACTAGGGCATTTACAAACAGGGACATCACAAGTCATGTCGTGAATTAGCATGTGCATTGCAGCCTGCACAGCGCAGTCACAGCTTGAACCACAGTTCAAGTCACAGGCTTTGCCAAGAGTCAAAGAGCCGAAGGGTATTGCTATAGCAACAATTTATATACAACATCTATTGGCACCCAGCATATAAATGTTGAGTGCAAAATTCAATTCTCCAAGAGATAGATGTCAGCCTGCCTTTACATAAATTAAGCTAAAATTCAAACTAAATAATGTTGGTAACTTGGTATGATTAGCAAGCGTTGATGAAATGATGATTTGGAATGTCATACAAAGCAATCTAACCATTTATATATAAACCCATCTCTTCTCAATATATTTGTGACCTCACATATTGAGAGCTAATCATCACCTGTCTTTGGTTGGGTAATTGTTGTCATTTCCTTCTGTCGTGCACTAATTTTGTGTGCGTTCTTTGGTTCATACTTCATTGCAATATATTGATATAAACACTCTAATTCTTTCTGCTATTCCTTATACTGTACACTACATTTTCCCTGCTTAATTGTCTGTTTAGTAGTTGTTGAAGTAGCAGATTTGGTGTTTTCTCAATTATCCCATCTGAGCACCCACCAACAGATAATTTCCTTTTTTGGAATGATTCATTGTAGCAATTTTATATACAAGAATATAGGCCACAAAGAAAATTTGACAAAAAGCACAAATGTAATGAAGCACCATACGTTTAACAGTTTGACCACCAACAGTTAACAGCTTTAAAGGTAAGACATATTCAAGCTATAATACATTCTCTTGGTAATATAGAATGGAGCCTACTTAAGAGCTACCAGAAACATTTGTCCCTGAGAAGCAGTTCTCTAACAATCATTTTTATGGTAGGGCTTACATGAATAAAAGGCTATCGGATTATAAGAATCACAAATGAAAGCAAAAAAGGAGTTATCCATTGGCAGTAACATGCAAAAAATTTATGGGTGGAAGTCATCACCGCAGGATATGTCCCTTTACACTGTGCAATTGATTTAAAATCTTTAAATTAATATAAATGAAATGTCTTTATCTTGATAGAAATGTAATGTAGAAAGACTGGAGAGAACAAGGCCAGACTAAATAATAGAGAAATGCTTTAACAACTGTTAGAAACTTACCATAGGACCCCTCCATACAATTGGAGCATCTTTTTCTGTGAGGAATCCCATTGAAATACATTTAACCCCATGATTCTCCATAGGCACCATCTTCATATCTACAGAAAGCCACTCCAAGATCAACCATGTTTCTTGACATGTTACCACCTTTTCTCTCTACCACACATGCAACCAGAAAAAACAAAAACGCAAAAAAAGAAACAAAGATGGAGAATAACAGCAGGGGTGATATTCCAGAAAAACGTGAATGGATAGATAGATACTAAAGGGTTAATCTACTTAAAATAAGAAACAAGGTGACTAAATTGAGGCCAGAGGATCAGGATGAACCCAGATTGAAGGGACGAAAGCATGGCCTATTATCATAACACATAGATAAATGAGAAATCAAAATTAAGGGGAATGCCGTATGAAACATTAAGCTTTTTTGTTTGAAAAATAAGAAACAATTAGAAAGAAAAATGGCATAATAAATCTTCCCAAAAAAACAGGAATAAAATTGAGAAAAGACAGGAAAGAGAATATGCAGATTATGTGAAATTCTTTTCAACCAGCCTTTCTTCAAAACCAGTATGATAAACTAGCACAGTGTACTTTTCAAATCAATATACATAACAAAATCTGTCTATGAAGAACAAAATCCTTTAAGCAGCCTGACACTTATAAATGGATCACAGCCATTAAGGCATCTCAACAAACAAATAGCATGAAATTCAAAAGCTGTCAACCTGTTTGAGATATGATTATGCATCACAAGTGTTGCACTCCAATTTTTTCTTCTGACATTTGTTCCAATATGGATTTGTTTTCTAGATCTTTCAGGGGAATTTTGGGCAGAAACGTCTCTTAAGAAAATCAGGAAGGTAGTTGGCTGTACTCTCTGGCCACACCTTGCCATGATATCCTCTGAGCCAGAGATGCATATGTGTAAATACTAGATATCAAACTAGATAAACCCTTGCTAGAACAAATCAAAATAATGCAGGTTAGTATTGTTTGGACACATCCTATTGACTACAAGAACATTTTGTTTAATTATAAGCTGTGACTCAATATAACCACCTTATAAAATCTTTTGCAGTGTGGAAGCCAGAAGTATCTTCTACTCAACAAATCTTACCTTCTTTTCCATCCAGACTTAGTCTTCTGTTCCTGGTCCTCAACAATCTAAAGCCTCCCTTACTTTCAGGTTTAGTCTTTGTTGTGAGGTTTTACAACATCACCCCATATCATGGGGACCCTCATTCTGAATCTTTGGAGCTTGGATTTTTGCCTGGTTTAGTCTTGATTGTTTGGATTCTGAGAGCAATGATGCTTAGATTTGCAATATGGATGTGGTTATGATTTCGAAATTTTGATAGGATGATGAACATGGTTTGAACTTCGTGTGGTGAATGTAGTTTTCACTTGCAAATTAACGAACTTTTACAAAGCATTGAAAACTTTCTGACAATTTGCAATCTTCATTGTGGATCTTCGATTTTGTTGATAATTGGAGTTCATGATTGCTAAAACCGAGATTTTCTTTTTCAAGTTGCCAAATCTGAGATTCTTTAAGATTCCTCAATTTCCCATGCTTGGTAAATCCGAAATTTTGATGGGCAATTGAGATAGTGATATTTTCATGGCGTTGGCAAATTTTGTTGGATTTCGATTTTGGTTGGGGCTAATAATTTCTAAAAATCTGGAAGTTCAATTTTGAGGCTCATTCATCAAATCTAAATTTCATTGGAATCAAATTCAATATCATGAGATTTTCGATTTTTTAGTTTTAAATTGCTGATTGGGATGATGTTTGAAATCAGATTGTATGTTTGCCAGTTTCTTGCGTCAAATTCGAAATTCTCATTGGGCAAAGTAATCATGTCTAATTTTGAATCAAGTTACAAATACCAATGACTATTTTCAATCTCTAATTTGATTGGATTATGAAATATTTGAAAGGTTTAAAATCTGGAAGTGCACCATAATTTTCGATTTTCAAATAATCATTTCTTGGCATTTTCGAGGTTGCATTGGGGTTTTAATTAAATTCTGGGGTGTTGTGTCAAGATAAATCGAAACTTAGCATTTTGATTTCAAAATGGCCCCAGCATTTATTAAATTCAAAGCTATTCTAAAAGACTTTTTTTAAAATTTCAAAATTAATTTACGTTTTGCAAAGTCGGCCCTGTTATTAGCATTAACTAATTAATTTTTTTATTACCAAACGTGTGGCAGGTCGGCCTTGAAATTAGGCCTAGCGGCCGGTATAAAGGGAAGGCCATCATCTTCATTTCCCTCACATTCAAATTGCGATTCCTCTCTGCTATTATAGGAGCGAAATCTGGGCTTAAAACAGCGAATTTCCATCAATTTCGGCAGCAGTTTGCATCATATTTTGGAGCGAAACAGTCATAGCAAGGTGGTGACTTGGCTTAGGTAGCAGGCCTGGGCGTGAAGGACTGCATTTGGGGGTGTTTGAAGGGCAAAATCCGGGCCCTAAGTCAGTGTCGTGGAGAGGAGAGGGAGCAGAGATTGATATTATCTATTTTGAAGGCCTTTTCCCACACATTCTATTCCCCTAAATTCGATTTTCAAAGGCAATTTTTCAGCATTTTTAGGCAAATCCGAAAATCAGAGATTTCATTTCCAAAATTCAACAAAGGTGGATTAATTTGACACAGTCATTTCCAGAATTTTGAGGAGGTGTTTGGAAGGAGGATTTGATCCATATTTGAAGGCCTTATTCTCAGAATTTTGACAAGTAAAGATTGTGGTGTGAAGTTTGGATTGTGACAAGGTCAAGGGCATCAAGTTTTGTTTGACAAGGCAATTGCATCAAGATACCATTCAGAATTTCATAGAGGGTGTACAAATCCGAAAAGTCGAAAGAAGAATAGTTATCAAGCCAAGGGCATCCACTTTCGGTTTTCTTTGCATGAACAGAGTGCTTTCATAGCCGGTGAGTGGCTTATCTTAGCTTTTCACTTTAATTGTTTTCATTTCATTGATATTTGTTGTTAAGTGTTAAAGACTAGTTTCAAAAGTAGAGCTTGAAGTTTGGTTAGTAAGTCGATTACTCGATTGTCTTGATTAGCTTTCTTCTCCAAGTTCTTGCTTGCATCATCCATTCCATCACTTCACCATCTCACTAGGAAGAAGTTGGGAGTTATAAGTGGTAGTTCCATCTCACTAGGAAGAAGTTGAGAGTTATAAGTGCAGTCCATCTCATTAGGAGGAAGTTTGGAGTGATAAGTGTAGTCCCACTATCACTGTAGAAAGGCGGGGAGTGATAAGGGTTTAGAATGGCGGATGCCAATGCAAGCAAGCGACCCAAAGGAACTAATGCTAAAATAAGAGACAAGCAAGTTATGATACCCAATACCAACTTCTGCTCGAAACTGAAACAAGTTGGAGACACCAACATCGGTACCCTTGACATGACTCAATTAAGAGATAGGTTAAGAGACAGTCAGTCCCCTCTTGCAAAGAGAATCTACAAGTCCGGAGTTGTACATGCAGCTGCTTTCCCTCCTACCTTGCCTTGTCCGAAGCTGATCATGGAGTGTGCATCTAGGCTCCACATCCAGTGCAAGTCTATCATTATTGACGGAGGAGAGAAAGTTTTGGCCAACATTAGCAGTCCATTGATTGAGGATACATTCAACATACCCCAGCAAAATAGCACGGAGGCACTGTCCATGGATCAAGCCACCAGATTCTACCAAGATAACCAAGACACATACTTTGCTCTATTGAAACGGAATTGGTTACATGAAAGCAAGAAGGGAGTCACCAAGGCATCAAAGCTCACCCAGTCAGACTTTAAATCAGAATATGGCGACCTCATCGTCCTCCTCAACCGAATCATGGGCTCAGCACAAGGTATGCAATTCAAGACTTGGATGTACTATTTCATTGATGGCGTTGAAAGTGGAAAGAGAAAATTTGATTAGGCTGGAATAATTAGTGAAAATCTAGAATTACAGCTTAGAACAGTGTAGTCTCAGAAACAGTTTTATATGGGATCATACCTTTTTTACTTAATAGCAAGATTATATAGGCAACCTGGACTTAAGGCTAGGGGAGAAATTGGCCATGGGCCCGGGCAATACTTGGTGTATGAGTGCTATCCACAGCTTCATTTGCGCAACACCAAGGACTTCAAGATATTCTATGACGCCTTTGCCATAAAACTAGTAAGGATTTTGCAAGGGACTCCTGCTCGGAGGCTCTCTTCGGAAGCCGAGGCCAAAGTTAAGAAATATGGGAATTGGTTCATCCAATTTGCACAATTCACATACATAAGAGTGGCTAGATGTACAGCTTGTCCCAAGAGGCTTCCAAGGTACCCGCCCGATAGATTAGTTTTGATGGAGTTGGCTAGGCAACTCGAGCAATACGATAAGATAATGAAACGAAGAGGTGAGGCAGGGGTTACCCTCTCACTTGTGAAAGGCAATGACAGTTGTCCCAATCTTTTTGCCTTTGCATCTGCTGAAAAGGAGTTGGAACAGTATCACCTAGCTTGGTATGGAGCAAGACAAGGATTTGATCCTCATGGTCTAATCAAGACATCTCGAGGAGATCCATTTAGGCATGTTCCTACAATAGAAAATTTTTGGGCTAATGCACAAGATGACTTTCATGTGAGGAAGCTAGCTTTCTCAAGATTATCACTAAGCCTGATGAGAGCCATAAAATGGAAAAATCTTATGATCCCAGACCAGCTAGAAGAAGATGAAGATATGCTAACAGAAGACTACAACACAGTAGAAGGAATGGAGTTAGATCCAGTCAACTGGAATGATCACCAGGATCCATCCTTAGAGGCAATCAATAAGTCGGTTGAACTGCACACTGAGTGGTGGTATAACAATAAGTTAAGTCAATTGCAAAGATCAAAGGTGTGCCTTACCTATGAGAAGATGAAACCGGTAGAGGTTCAAGCAGAATCAGTTAGTCAGCAAGGTGAAGGCGATAGCCAGCAGCAACCACAACAGCAACAGCAAGCCAGTAAGGGCAAGAAGAGAAATTTAGAGGTTGAAAAAGATATGGAAGATCAAAGGCCTCCAACAAAGAAGCAAAACAGAGTATCATCGAGGGAAAGTATATTTGAGGCTAGAAGCCAAGAGCACGATGCCAGTGGACAAGGTGCAGCAGTTGAAGTGAGCTCAAGTTCAGAGTCAAGTAGTGAGGATAGCAGTGATGGATACTCTCCTCTTTCAGAAAATCAAGTAAATGAAGATATGGCAACCTCAAGTGATGAAGAAGATAGGCAAGTTGACATTGAGGCCGAAGCAGCACAAGATGAGAACCAGGCACCCAATGATGAGTATGAGGGGCTAGTTCAGCCAAATCCAGCAGTGGGGGTTTGCATTGCACCTCCTTGGATAATGAAGATGCTCCAGCCAATTATCCCGGAGCCACCCATCCAAACAGTTGAGGAAATTCAAGGGTTTGCGGAAAGAGAAGGTGATGCCAGACAGAGACAAACAGCAGGAACAGTGGCAAGAGTAATCAGAGATAGAGATGATTGGTTACAGAAGGGTTCAAATAGCAATACCAAGGGTCAGCAGAACAATGGATGAAATTTCAATTCAGGACTATGAGTTTCAAGAGCATGACTTCGGAACAGCAACAGATGAGATAGAGTGTGAAGAGCTTCAAGAAGGCGTGGCCTCAGTGGTAGAAAGGTTAGCAGGGGCAAATGCTGCAAATGCTAAATTGAAAAGAGAAAATGAGTATTGGAAGAGTATTTATGATCGAAGGAGTCAGCCAATCCAGCAAGTGCCAAGGGCAGCTCTCCTCCAAGCTAATGGGAGCAATACTAACCAAGAGCTCAGAGAGTGGGTCAGCGACACCATCCAGGAAGGGCGAAATTTCTTGCTTCCTTTCACTGCTACTTTCAGAACATTTATAACTATCAAGAATAGATTCAAAACGTTTGAGGCAAGGTGGACGGATTTCCCTCCAATTTGTGAATACACCATTCCCAGGTTGGAAGCAGTTACAAGAATATCAGAAGGAACATTGGTGAAGGCCAAGGTGATAAATGAAGGAGAAAAGAGAGCAGTTGAGTCTTGGTTCATGGCCTTGACAGTCAGGTTGGGAACACTAGAAGAAATACAGAACAAGATTGCACAGCACAGTCCAAGCATCGACGCTTTCATTTCGAGCACAATGAGTGATGCTAGAGTTGCACTTGATTTCGAAGGAATAACAGAGGAAGACTTCAATGAGACAAAGTTTGGATCGAGGCTGGATGATTTGGGAAAAATTGTCCCTTTGAAGAAAAGATTGGACATCCTTGCCTCTCTCAGAGCCCTAGTACAATTTGCAAAAGATAATGAGAAAGAAAACGAGAAGATACTACAAGCAGCAAAGGACATGGTCATCACAGCTGAGCTCAAGATGAGGCATTCACCTTGCCCTCCCATGGAAGACGTTGACAACATGTTAGCTAAGTTCATCACTTATGCTAAAAGGATGAAAGAAAAGGGTAGAGTTATATTAGAAGACCATTTGATGTAAGCCCATGTGGCATTTTCCCCTTTCTTATTGGGTAAGATAGGTGTCAGTTTCTGATTGGCTACCATTTTCGTGCCTTCTCATTGGTTACCACTTTTCTTTTTTCTCATTGCTCCATTGATGACGTGGCGTCTTCTCATTGGCCGATGGGGTGGTAACCCTAATTAGGGTTTCTGGGATTTGATCTGGATCGTTGATTTTGCCACTTAATCTTGGCCACTCATTGTAATTTTGAGCCTCTATATAAAGCCATTTGGTCTCATTTGTAAGGGGTTGAAGAAAATTGTTGCTAATATAATACCAAAATTGCTTCTCTTGTCATT
This sequence comes from Chamaecyparis obtusa, assembly GCA_027943335.1. Taxonomy (NCBI): domain Eukaryota; kingdom Viridiplantae; phylum Streptophyta; class Pinopsida; order Cupressales; family Cupressaceae; genus Chamaecyparis; species Chamaecyparis obtusa. Next base: position 74,896 of record BSBK01008307.1, on the reverse strand, counting down.
GTTGTGTCTTGCATGGTGATTAAGAACACTTGGTGTTATTGCATGGTTTTTACTTCCAATAGTTAAAGTTAGATTTCATTCAGTTGTTAGAGTAAATTTTCATTTTCAAGCAAGTGTTAGAAGTAAGAGTAGAGATAGATGGCTAGCTGTATGGTGATGTTGGTAAATGTTTGATAGGGATCTTTATACTAGGCCACTAGCATCTTGGCGGCTTGTTGAGGAGCTTTTTGTGGTAATCTAGTCTTGTTTCCCTTTGAATCATTGCATCTATGGAGGTAACGCCGCTAGCAAGTCTTCATTAGGTTGATCCCTGTCCATTTGCCAATCTTTCCATTCCATAGGAGTAGTAGTAAAGCAGTCAGTAGTTTAGTAGTGAGAGTTTGGAGAAGCAAAGTTAGAAGTGACATAAATTTGAAGTTGAGAAGTTGAAGTTCGAAAGTTCGAAGAGCAAAGTTGGAAGTGATATAAATTGGAAAATCAATTGAGTATACATTGCAAAGCTAAATCTCATCATAGTGAGAATTTAACATCCTCAAATGAATAACGTAAGCCCGCCGACGTGATTACCAGCAAATCACATTTTTATAACTGAGTTAGTATCCACAGGTGTAAGGAACCTTGGGGTATCCTCGTATACTTTTCAAGAGAGGGTTGAGTGTTTGGTACGCTGTCAAGTATTCAATTGCTATATGTTATGTAGTGGTACAAAACTGACATCAACATTATTTGGCACTAGGAGGGCCTGAACTGTGTTTCTTTGGGAATTTGTTGATATTCAACCATGATGAAGAATGGGGCTTCCTCAGCCGCGACAGCCTAAGGACAATTGGCAGTCTCACCAAGACAACATTATTTTGACATTCCATTCCTTCGCTTGGAACCAAAGGGTAAATGGTCAGGAGTACTTGCACATTGCTGACATCTTGGACCAAGAAGAAGAGAAAGCTCAAAGAATTGAAAGAGAGGTTCAAGAAAGATTGGGGCGTGAGAGAAGAAATTGAAGAGGGGTTGTCAATATTTAATCATGGTAAAAGATGGTGCTTCAGCCTAGAAACGTTGTGCCTGTCTTGCAACCTAATCTTGGATTTGAAGACGACCAAGAGGATATCATCTCAGGATTGAACTCACTCGCTTGGAAAGTTAAAAGAAGTGCACCTGAATATATGCAAGTAAACTTTGTGTTAGAAGAAGAAGAAAAGGCTAAAAGAATTGAAAGAGAAATTCAAAGGGAGTTAGAACGTCAAAGAGAACTTGAAAGGAAGCGTGAACAAGAAAGAAGAGTGCAAGAGCTATCTTTGAATAGTGGTGAAGGTAAAAGTGAAACTAAGGAGATAAATTAAAATGGTGGTGCCCTCTTATGCTCATTTCCCAGTTGGACAACCAGGCCTAGGCATTAGTTGGACACAAGGAGACATCGTTGCTGATTTGGGGGAGTTCATTTGGAATAACAAAGAAGACAATACTCATTAACAATTTGCCAGAATTATCTTAGACCAAGAGGAACAAGTTGGCATTGCATTCCAGAGAGAGCAACAAAGGATTGAAGAAGAGATTCGACGGAGGTGGGAAAGAGAACAAGTAGAAAGGATTCAAAGAGAAAGAGAAGCCCATAGACTAGCCCAACTCACCCTTGAGGAAGAACCCATTTGGGAAGGTCAAACAAATTGAACTATAATCAAGCTGGATAAGAGAATTGGGTCTTTCTCTCCCGAAAGGTTTGAGAAATTACAATCAGATAGGAAGCAAAGGGTACTGAGGTCTACACCACACCAAGAGGACTTAGTTGAGTTGCAATTTCACAAGAAGGGAAGGAATCATTGGGTGGCTAATACTGCAAGTTTGGTAAATTCCTCAAGTAGTCCAGTTCAAGTGCCAAAGGTTTCAAGCTTACAAACCCCAGTAGCTCAGCCAACTCAGGCTCAAGCTAGTCAAGTTGCGATGGCTCATCAACCGCCACCACCGCAACAACAACCTCCATGCATTCAACACAATGCCTCGCCCATCTTTTTCCAACAGTATAACAATCTACCAAAGAATCCTGCTGGATTTTGCTCCAAGTTCTTTGTCAATGACCCCAACCGTACAGCTGAAGAGCATATCAAAGTATTTGAGGATGCATTGTGCAACAAAAGGATTCAACATGAAGATGTAGCATGTAGGCTTTTTCCTTACTCATTGGCAGAAGAGCCTTACTATTGGTTTGTCAATTTGCCAGTGTCATCCATAACGGGATGGATTCAACTCAGAGATGCTTTTATAGGAAAATTTGGCATGCCTACCACACCATTGGAGTTGCATAGGTTGTTTGTGGATATCAGGAGACAAGATAAAGAGTCAATTAGTTCCTTCAACAATCGTTTCCACAAGGCTTACACAAGATTGCAAGCTCCTTACACAATTCCGGAGGCTGGTGCTTTGGAAGCTTACTACAGTGCCTTAGAGAGTCAAACTACTATGTTCACAAGGATGGCAAATCCTCGCCCTACAACACTGAATGAAGCTTATGCTAAAGCGATTGAAATAGGGAAGCAGTTAGGCCAACAAGGATTGGAACCCCAAGGCAATAGATATCCCAACAACCCAATCTCACAGCTTCCATATCAAACACCTACAAATCAGCTCGTGGTACATCCAGGACCACCATTGTCTCAAGCACCACCATCAACACCAGTTTATCTGCAAGGTGCAAGCTCATCTACAAGAACACAAGAGGAGAAGGATAAAATAAAGGATCTGATTGAGCAAGTGAAGAAGTTGTCCACAGAGGTGACTTATTTGACGAATCAGAACAATCAACTTCAGTCCGCCCAAAGGAACAATCAGGGAAGTTACCAAGGAAATAACTATCAGAATGGAAATTATCAAGGAGGATATCAGAGAAATAACCATGATGGAGGATATCAAAGAAATAACTATGATGGAGGGTACCAAAGAAACTATCAGGATTGAGATTATCAAAGAAATAATCAAGGTGGTGGTTATCAAAGGAGCAATCAAAACAACAGCCATCAAGGTGGTAATCAGTCACAAGACCAAGGATACAATAACCAATCTAATCAAAAGAGGACATGGAACACTGGCCCAAATAATGGAAACGTGGTGTCGCCACTTGATAGTCAGGCTCCAACAGATAGTAGGCCAGTGGAGAGAATATTTTTGGCTGAGTCTGCCTTGTCCCAATATTGCAGATTCCATGAGACTGATCAGCATTCAGAGTTAGGATGTGTTGAGTTCAAAAGAGCGTCTAATTTATTTCAGAAGGTAGTGGATGAGTCAATGAATCAAGAAGAGATTAAGGTCACAGGATATGAGATTGTCCCATCTCCAAGTTATCCAGAATGCCTAGCTTTTGAAGAGATTTCGTTTCCACCAGAGTTTGAGGCATATGAGGAGCATCAAGGGAGATTTCCTCCAGAGTCAGCTAATGGACCAGTTAGTGAAGTAATAGATCAGAATGGGTATAGCAATGGGTCAGATTTTTCTTTCCCACCATTGGGTGATTCTGTTCTAGTTCAAAGAACGGGTGGGAACCAGACTTTTCAACAGCCAGCAAGCAATGCAAGATTTTATCAAAGGAATCATAATAACAAGAGGAATGATGGACCTTTCAGATCCTCCATACCTCCGAACAATTTCAATACACCTCCACATCCCAATGCAAGTAATGTACCAAATCCTCCAAGGGATGCACCCGAATACAGACAAGGTAACCACAGCCATGGTAATGGACAACAAAGTTCTCAGCAAAACATACAACAAGGTAATCAAAATGTTCAAGGGTCGCAAAGTGTCGTGACATCACAAGAAATAAACAAAGGAAGCATGGTAAACAATTCAATCAATAATGATGAGTTGAAGAGACTTGGACAAAGTGTGACAGAGGAGATGAAGAAGATCAAAATTAGTCTCCCTTTGTTTGAATTGTTGAAAGTAACAGAGATCAGAGATACATTCCTTAATAATTTGAAGGACAACAAGTCACAAGGGCCTCACACTCCAAGTGCAGCATCACCTGGCCAAGTAACTCATTCAGCAGGAAGGCCTCCTCCCAATCCAGAACATATGATTCAAGACGTTCCATGTGGGAACACAACAAATTCATCTCAAGGGATTTCATATGATGAAGTGAGGAACTCTACGCAAGAGGTTGCTTATGGAGATATTAGCGATTTTAACAGACAGTTGGAGCCTCGACCAGTTCTTGTAGCTCAAGGATTACCGCCAGTAACACAGCAAACTCAAGAGAGTCAGGATTCAGCAAAGAATAAAGAAACAGTGAAAATAGAAGAAATGGTTCAACCAACGGATTTTGGAACAAAGCCTAAACAAGTGCACAAACCACAAGTGGTATTTTATCAAGGGAAGGATGAGCCAGCCCCATTTTTACTGTCAGTCAGAATATTTGGAAAGCTTCTCCATAATTGTTTGATAGATTCAGGAGCTTCAAGTAATGTCATGCCTTTGGCTATTTGTAGAAGATTGGGAATCACACCCTTAGGATCAAACAAGAAGGTTACTCAACTGAACAAGACTGAGGTCCCAGTAGTGGGTGAATTACACAATATACATATGCAGTTGGCATCTGATCCAAGGATGGAACACATGGTGGATATTTCAGTGGTGGATGTCGCCGATTCTTATGGTTTGATTCTAGGAAGGGATTGGTCCAGAAGATTAAATGGATACATGGCAACTGACTTTTCCCACATGTGGCTCCCATGGAGAGGGCTGGCCAACCAAATTAAGATTGATAGCACCCCAAGGTTAAGATTGACAGTTACTGAATATGGGGAACCAAATGAAGTGTTGTTTGCAGAAACAGGCATGGGCGTCTATAAACCTACGAAAGTAGAAGTGTTGACATTGAATATCATAAGTGAAGCAAAGGAGTCAACGGAGATGCTAGTTGAGTCGGATCCAAACACTTCATCCAACGAGGGTGAAGGAATGTTTGAGAACTTTAGAAGTTTTGTGCTAAAAACTGTACAACAAGGTGTAGAGTTGGGTAATAGAACGTCAGTGAGAGACTTGTTATTGCCCAACTGGTGTAGGATCCACAACGCCTATCATTCAGAATTATCCTGCTCTTTGTGCAGGGTTGCATTAGAACAAGTGGAGATAAGAGTCCCAAGGGCTTTGAAACAAGATGAACGATATGGAAAACAAAAGATTGAGGTTTCACAAGTCAATGAAGTTGAAAGTAGCATGATGGGTGAAACGGAGAATCAAAATACACCACCCAATCTCGAAGCAAAGAATGAGGAATTGGACAAATCTAAGGATTCCCAAAGGGAACATTTGAAAAGTGATGGACTTTGGACACTAAGGTTTGATGGTTCTAAGACTAAGCAAGGAGCTGGAGCCGGATTTGAGTTAATCAGCCCAACAGGGGCAACATATTTGGCAGCACATAGATTACAATTTCCATGCACCAACAACATGGCGGAGTATGAAGCTTTGATTCTAGGCTTGTTGTGTGCTATAAAGAAAGGTGCTAAAATACTCCATGTACTTGGGGATTCATATTTGGTGACTGAGCAAGTAAAGCAAAAGTTTACTTGTCATGATAAAAGATTGAAAAGATATAGAAACATAGTGTGGGATTTGATAGAAGATTTTGACGCCTTCAATATCAAGTTTAGCTATAGAGCAAATAACCAGGTGGCTAATGCCCTCGCACAAGCTGCAAGCTCGCTAGCACCAATCAAGTTGGGGGGCTTGAAGAAATTTAAAGTGGAGTTGGCTTCAGTCCCATCAGTACCAGACAACATCAAGAACTTCCAAGTATTTGAAGATGATAAACATATTCTTAAGTTCTTGACCAACTCGGATGTCTTCACAACACAGATCATTGATGGAGAAATAGATGAAGAAGCGGAAATCAATCCAAAAGAGATAATGAATCTAAAGACAAATACCATTCCAAAGGGAATGATCGAATTAGAGAGAATATTTCACATGGATCAGTTCAATAAGGTGTCATATGAACCCACAGGGGGTGATGAGTGCGAAAAGGTGAATATTGGAACAGAAGATAGTCCTAAAATTGTTCACATTGGGAAAGTTTGTACACCCAAGGAGAAAGCTGATATACTGAGTTTGATGAGAGAGTTCCCAGATGTGATTGCTTGGGGGTATGAAGATTTGAAGACATATGACCCTTCTATCATCACACACACGATCCCATTGAAGGAAGGAAGTAAGCCATTCAGACAACGGCAGAGGCCTGTCAATCCTTTGCTGGAGCCACTGATTTTCCAAGAGGTGAAGAAGTTGTTAAATGCACAGATCATCTTCCCAGTGAGACATTCAACGTGGGTCGCCAATCTTGTCCCAGTCAGGAAGAAAAGTGGAGAGATAAGGTTATGCGTTGATTTCAGAAATTTGAATAGAGCATCAGAGAAGGATAACTACCCATTGCCATCACTAGATGAAGTTTTGCAAGTGGTAAATGGAGCACAAATGATGACGTTCATGGATGGCTATTCAAGGTATAACCAAGTGATAGTAGAAGAAGAAGATAGATTGAAAACGGCTTTCACCACCAAGTGGGGAACGTTTGCATACAGGAGGATGCCTTTTGGCCTAATCAACGTTGGTGCAACATTTCAGAGGGCCATGGATTATGCCTTTAAGGACTTAAAAGATAAGTGCATCGTCATCTACATGGATGATATCACAGTGTTTTCAAAGAATAGAGAAGATCATGTTTTAGATTTGAGGAAAGTCTTCACAAGATGCAGAAAGTTTGGAGTTTCTTTGAATCCAAAGAAATGTATGTTTGGAGTAACGGAGGGAAAACTTTTGGGGCATGTAATTTCAGAAAAAGGAATCATGATAGATCCAGAGAGAGTGGAGGCAATTTCCAAACTCAGTCTTCCAGCCAGCAAGAAAGAACTGAAGTCTTTCTTTGGAAAGATCAATTTCGTAAGAAAGTTCATATCAGCATTTGCAGAGATAGTAAAACCAATGAATGACATGCTGAAAAAGGATGCAAAGATGGATTGGACTACAGCAGCGAAGAAAGCCTTTGAAGAGATAAAACAAGCTATTGTTAATGCACCAGTCTTAGTGAGTCCAGATTATGAGAGGCCATACAACATATATTCTTTTGCCTTTGATCATGCCTTTGCAGCCATCTTAACACAGAAAAATGAAGAAGGTGAAAGAGCATCCGATTGCATTCATGATTGCACCTTTCCAAGAAGTCGAATTGAACTACCCAAATGTGGAGAAACAAGCTTATGCCTTGGTGAAGGCAATGAAGAAATTCAAACACTACATCTTGAGAAGTAAAGTATATGCAATAGTGCCCGACATAGCGGTGAAGACCCTTTTAATGCAAAGTGAACTTGGAGAAAGAAGAGGAAAGTGGGTCGCCACTATCCAGGAATATGATGTAGAAATTCAACCAATGAAGTTGGTCAAAGGTCAGCAGCTAGCACAGACCATGGCATCAGAGGGACCTGGACTTGTTCAGCAAGTATTTGAGTTGGAAGATGTGCATCCTGATGAATGGTACCAGGACATTATTAATTATTTGTTAAATCATCGATGCCCATCACATTTGAATCCAGTACAAAAGCGGGCATTGAAGTTCAAGAGCAAGAGGTATATGTTACAAGGAGCAGTGTTGTATAAACAGAATCATGAGGGAATATATCTAAGGTGTGTTGGGAAAGAAGAAGCTAGAAAGATTTTGGAGCACTTTCATGATAAGTGGGGAACTGGACACGGATCAGATTTGGCCACAGCACATTGGATACTAAGAGAAGGATACTATTGGCAAACCTTGTTCAAGGACACTCATGACCATGTGAAGACTTGTCATGTTTGCCAGACTTCGGCAAAGAGGGAGAGGAACCCAGCAATGCCTTTACAGTCGGTCACTGAGGTGAGACCTTTCGCAATGTGGGGACTTGACTTCATTGGTCCCATCAATCTGCCCTCCTCAGCGCAACACAGGTATATTCTAACCGCAACTGACTACTGTACTCGGTGGTCAGAAGCTCAAGCTTTCAAGAATTGCACTGCTGAGGTTGTCATTAAGTTCTTAGAGGAAAGAATCACTACAAGGTTTGGATGTCCTGCTTTTGTATGTGATAATGGTTCTGCTTTCATTCACTTAAGTTTCATAATTGGGCATTTGATCATGGGATTATTTTAAAAATTTCATCAAAATACTATCCCCAGGGAAATGGCCTAGCTGAATCTACAAACAAGAACCTTTTGACTGTGATAAGAAAACTTCTAGACAAGAACCCAAGGGATTGGCACACTCAGTTGAGATATGCTTTGTGGGCAGATAGAACAAGAGTTAAAGAGTCCATAGGAATCACTCCTTACCAGCTAGTTTATGGACAGGACCCTGTGTTTCCTATTCAATTGAAAATCCCAACTTTGAAGTTCATACAAGAATACTATGATGAGAATGAAGACAGAGTCCAAGTCAGGTTGGCTCAACTAATGCAATTAGATGAAATAAGAGATGAAGCCCTAGAAAAGTTTGCCAAACATCAAGGGGTAGTGAAACGATGGTTTGATAGAAGATCACAAAACAAGGCCTTCAGGATCTTTAATTTGGTCTTATATTAGGATAAAGCCCACGAGAAGAAAGGACAACATGACAAATTTGATAAACTATGGAAAGGTCCTTTTCAAATTGCTGAAATCATTGGAGATAATGCATTTAAGCTTAAGACACTCACTGGTAGGGATGTCTCGTTGCCTGTCAACGGGCAGTTCGTCAAGCATTATTTCCAAGCTTAGGACTCCGTCCGGAGCCCTTTTTGTACATAGTAGTTTAGTTTCCTTCCGGTTGTTAGTTTAGTTTGCTTTCAATTAGTAGTCTAGTTCGCTTTCGGTTCTTAGAGTAGAGTTTGTCTTGGACCATTTGGCCTGAGTGTTAGTGTAGTTTTGCTTTCAATTGGTTAGAATAGATTTCATTTTCAGTGGTTTAGCTTAGGAGTTTTGAGGGAGCTCAGTGCTTAGTTTGCACCAAGTCACTTGACTTAAGATCTTTCAGCTTCCCTTAGTTTTGAGAGCAGTTTTGGTTGGTGCTTTGCAAGCCAGAGGGGGTCCCGGTTATCATTCGTGGGTGAGGTATGGAACCTTACACTTTTGGTAACGAAACAGGAGTCCGTCTTGTTCATTTCTTGAATACATTTGACAAGGTTCGGAGATTATTAGGATGTGCTTAGTCGTTGATCTATGGTAAGACTTGTACTAAATTCGAGTCAGACTCGATAGAGGTTCTTGAGTTACTTTTGACATGGTTACAACATTTTACTCACACTTAATTGCTCCGAAAACTTGGTGTTTCGAAGTGAAGTTGGACTTAGTGAAAATCATACACCTGCTTCAGCGCCACTGTGGTCTTCCAAACCCTCTGCGGGCTTCATTGCCTATAAGCCAAACAAAAAAAAAAAATTGGTTGAAAAAGAGAGGAAATATTATGAGAAAAGAGAAAAAAAAAAAAAAAGGGGGAAAAGTGAAAAAATGAAAAGCAATATCAAAACGAGCATAAAAGATGAAAATTGGCTCTGAAGGCATGCAGTCATCTCTATCGGTGCTATTAAGTAGTCACTAAAGGTAGAACCATGATTGTGGTGCCACAGCGATAACTCCGTCGGGGCTATGGACGCCTAACTAGTAACGGGGCTCTATCCAGGATGCTTTTGGAGTAAGGATATTATAATAGCTAAGTTTATTGGATCTAAGAGAGTACCAAGTTCTTGTTGAACGGGGAATGAATCATTTGCACGCACGTGAGTAACTTATGGTCAAGGTGCTTAGGTTCAACTTGAGAGTTCTTTCCCGAGTTGAGTACTTGTCCTTAAGTAGATGTTTGGATGAGTTATCTTAAGATTTTTGTTCTAAGTTATTTTGTTCTTGAAATGTTCAGGAACATTTCACCAGTGGAGTCGCCAGATGTTGTGAGGTTTTACAACATCACCCCATATCATGGGGACCCCCGTTCTGAATCTTTGGAGCTTGGATTTTTGCCTGGTTTAGTCTTGATTGTTTGGATTCTAAGAGCAATGATGCTTAGATTTGCAATATGGATGTGGTTATGATTTCGAAATTTTGATAGCATGATGAACATGGTTTGAACTTCGTGTGGTGAATGTGGTTTTCACTTGCAAATTAACGAACTTTTACAAAGCATTGAAAACTTCCTGACAATTTGCAATCTTCATTGTGGATCTTCGATTTTGTTGATAATTGGAGTTCATGATTGCTAAAACCGAGATTTTCTTTTTCAAGTTGCCAAATCTGAGATTCTTTAAGATTCCTCAATTTCCCATGCTTGGTAAATCCGAAATTTTGATGGGCAATTGAGATAGTGATATTTTCATGGCGTTGGCAAATTTTGTTGGATTTCGATTTTGGTTGGGGCTAATAATTTCTAAAAATCTGGAAGTTCAATTTTGAGGCTCATTCATCAAATCTAAATTTCATTGGAATCAAATTCAATATCATGAGATTTTCGATTTTTTAGTTTTAAATTGCTGATTGGGATGATGTTCGAAATCAGATTGTATGTTTGCCAGTTTCTTGCGTCAAATTCGAAATTCTCATTGGGCAAAGTAATCATGTCTAATTTTGAATCAAGTTACAAATATCAATGACTATTTTCAACAAATATCAATGACTATTTTAGTAGCTGTTATTATCGCTACTAAGTGTTTTGACGACACACGGACATCTTAGATATGCTTGAGTTCTATATAATTTAGTGCCAGTTCTATTTTTTGCCATCGTGTCTTCTACGGGATTATGGGTATTTCCTTACCATTCCTTTTAAGACTCCATCACTACATCCAACATCGAAGTCATTGTTTCTTTGTCACAGGACCCATATACTCCAATCGATGACGTTTTTGGTGTTATCTCTATTCATCACATTTTCGGTATCAATAATAACACTTCTTTACATTCCTTGGAATACTTTTAGAGAAATATGTGGTGATTATATTTATCGAGGCCTATGTATAATTGTTTTCTGTTACTTCAAGAGACTGTGTATCATCATTGTATCTATCTAAAAGATATTCTTTATTTACATTCACACCCTTTCTTCGCTGTATGGCATGGGAAGACTCTTCCTCTGCGTATGATATTTCTTCATCATTATTAATTTAATAATTTCATTGAGTTTTCTAAACTCCACTATACCTCACAATAATGATGCTGCATATTATATTGACGTCACATGCTCTGTTTCATAGACGGTGGTATGCAAGTTCTTCTGAATATATATATCTTTTCCATGTACACTAATGCAGAGAAAAAAGGGCTTAGATGTTTCATTTCTTCACAAAGATGGTGTCAATGTATTGATTTCATTTATCCAACTCCATAGACCTGAACTTACTTTTTTTTATTTTCACATTAATGGCAATGTCTCATTTCACATTTCCCATCAATGATAATATTTCATCAATCTCCAACATTATTTCTCAATTGGAGATCCTAAATTTTTGCAAAAATTTAGGGCTCCATCACACACATATAAACGTTGGAGTTGTCGTGATCTTCATGCAGTTTTAGCACATGCAGTGATTCTGTTCATGAGAGAGTAGAGTGTCCTTGGATATTTTGTTTTGTGTTCAGTGGATGATAAAACGTACACCAACAAGATCTTTATATGATCTAATATGTGTGTGTATCAGATAATAATAATGTAATCAGAATATATATATATATAATCCATAGGACAATAATATATACTTAGCCAATTCCATAATCACTCGCTAATACCGTTAAGAGGATAGAGAATTTGTGTAGGGAGAGGTAGAGTAATTTGGTCACGTGATGGGTAGGTCCCAAGATGGGTAAGAACCTTGAGGGAGCCCGCTTGTAGACTGTTTCATGCACCCTAGCACAATAATTCCACCATCCTTCTTAAGGTTACTGATTAGGAGAGAAGTAAAGAATCAGGGCTTAAGTATGTATTATAGATCAGTGATTATTTCTTAATTTAAATGCATAGCAATGTATGTTAATCATTGGGAATTGGCATTCTCCTAATAGGGAACGTTACAAATTGTCATTCCCAAACGTAATCCAAACCATAGTTGTGAATTTTAAGGTAAATCAAGAGAAGGCCCAATAGGTGACCTTACATTTATATGTGCTCGTTCTTAAAGTCTTAAAGACATGAATTTTCCTTGTTTTCAACTTTCTTAAAAACATCATATATTTTAAACTACTGTCCACCATTTATTTCAAGTTTCAGTAAAATATGTAGTTTATTGTAATTGCTAACAAATCATTTGAAGATATCCATAGTTCTCTATGAAACTGAACATAATGTTCTCTCTTTTTAAAACAAATAGTAAATTAAATAAGGCTAAGCTGTGTAATATAGGGCACATGAATGTGTACCTTCTGTAACCTGAGGCCTTCCTTGAAGATTCATCATTGTAGGAATAGATGGCCCGTATACATCAGCATCTAAGAGACCCACTTTCAGTTTACATGTAACAGCAAGAGCGACTGCCAAGTTCACTGCAACGGATATACTTTTTGAATAAGCCCCGTATTCTTTACACTTTGCATGAGTTTTTACATGATATAGTAAGATCAACCATTGAATTCCTAAGCTTAATAAAATCATTAATCAATGAAAATAGATTATAAATATCTTAGAAGAGCTTACTATATGTACTCCCAATACCTCTTGCATATTATTAACATGAAAATGATGTTAAAATAGTCAGAAGACAGTGTCCATTACCCAAAGAATTAAATATGATTTCAAGCAAATATCTTCATATGACCTCTAGATTCAAATGTATCAGTATGCAAACTGCACAATCATCAATAAACACAATTCACAAATATTAACTGAAGTGTAATTACTGTACTGCCGTGGAAGCTATAAAATCTGTAACGGTAAAACATTTCAAGAACACACAAAAGTTTCATATAAATTGGAACATTAGCTTGACAGAAAATGAATAAATCTGATGCTAGAGATGTTGATATTATGGCCTTTACGGCAAAGATCGACCATCTTGGAGAAAGAGGAAATAATAAATATATTGGAAATATTTATTATAATTCAATTTATAAATAATAATAATAATAAATATGGGTGATATTTATTATTTATTGTTTATAAGATAATGCATATATATGTGGCAATATTAATAATAATAAATATTGGTTATTTATTATTTATTAATTAAATACTTGGAGGGCCCAAGTCAGCCACCTTGGAGAGGTGGAGTTTAGCATTTTGGATCCATATATATGCATGGCCGATCCTTGAGAGAAAGATCATCAAAAACATAACATGATTCTCTCCCCTCAAGGATCGATTAGCAAGGTGCTGGAGCGAATTCATGCATTAGCGAATTGTGCTGGAGCAAGATAAGCAAATGGCATATAAATAGAGCGGCTATGTATAGAAGCAGCGATATAATCAGATATATGGTATGAACATGCATGATGCGAGCTTTGATAGCAGACTTGGTTATTGCATAGGCTGCGATTTGCATCAGCCGCCAAGTGCAGTCATTAACAGCGAATGCACTGCGTGTGTACATCAATCATTAAGTGCAGATCGATAGTGATTCAAGAACACTTTGTTGAACAGATCTGGGCAGATCGGTGACACCTTGAAGCTGAGTTAAATAAAGCCCTAGGTGGGCTAACTTGGCATATATTGATCACACGTGTAAAGGGATGTTTGTGGGCTGGTTGGACCTGATACTATAAGGCTAATTCAAAGACCTAGGGCAGACTTGAAGAAGCTATCTTTAAAAGGACAAAATCGGTACATGTTTGAAGGCATCATTTACTTTCTTTTCTTCTTTGTGATTACTATTTTATATCCTGCGCTTAGTGTTTGGAAGACCTCTATAGTTTGATCATTCCTTGATAAATCTGGAAAATACTAACAAGAGATACAGCACCATGCTACTCCTGTTTTTAGGATGCCATACATATAAATTTTCTTACATAATGGAAGTAAAGTCAAAGTTAAAATCCATTATCCTTACATAAATAACATGCACATTTACCAAGTGATCTGAAAAGAGGGCAAGGTTCAGTATGTTACATCTCCCGATCACATAGACAATGCACAACGAATAATGTACTGGATTCAAAAGGAGAAGATAATAATTGTAGGTTTTATTATGTCTCAGTTACATGAAGATCATATCAACATGACAGAAAATGATGAAACTTCTGGTTATCGACCGCATATATTGAACCAGTTATAGGTAAGGGCGTGAACTATTCCAGTTATTGAAGGTATATATGTAATATCCCCTTCCTAATTTGCACTAGAATCACAATTGCAACAAATTAAGGTTAGAGTTACATTTTACTGAAATGATTTTATTGTTGTACAATATTAAACAAAGGAGAGGAATTGTCCTTAAATAAGCAATTACAAGAAGATTTTTATATAACGGAAACAATAGAGAACTAAAGACAAAATAGAAAGTTACTAAACTAGCTAAACAACTTCAAGAACAGAAAGTTACTAAAAGCTGACTGATTGACTAATTTGAAAGGAAGTTACTTACATGACCTTTATACTAAATATTACAATATTACTTTAATACTTACCAAGTAAAATATCTCTTTAAATAACGTGAACCTGGATTTGAATCAATCATAACATAAGAAACATTCATGTGTGTGTGTATATTCATACTTCCAATTATTAGGGTTAGACAAGATCACATCACATTCATATAATATCAATAATATTATACAAGGACATCAAGGTTTGAAGGAAGAAACATGATAGTTTTGCCCAAAGCTATTTCTACACTAAGCCCAACAGCGGAGTGAATGTCAAAGCCCTCTTGGCCTCAGTGGGCAGTCAATATGGACATCCACCAAGGTGGCCTACTTAGTGGATTACTTGTACCTGCTTTCCCTATCAATGCCTCATCCCTCCTAAAGACAACTGCAATCATTGCAAAGTCGGATAGAGGACGTAAGGGGATTTTTTGGTTCTATTTAAGCCCAAAAGTGGAATGAATGCCAAAGCGCTCTTAGCCCAAGAACTAGTTATATGGTCATCTCTATGGTCACCTAGTTAGATAACCCTCTTACATCCCGAGTCCTTCCTACAAGATGGATTTCAGACAATCAGGCATATCTTATATTCTATAATTAGTGTACACTTAAGCATTATCTATTTATGCATAGGCAACATATATATATATATATACACACGCGCACACGCACCCCCCCCCAAGTGATTGTGAGAATGAGTGCTGAGAACTGATCTTAAAAGAGTATAAGTCTGCTGCTTTCAAGACTGATCTGAATATTATTCACCATGGGTAATACTTGATGTATTTGTTGATGGAATTATAGAAGTTCGGACTTAAGTTTATTTGCTTCCTTAAATTGAAATGCTTTCTTGTTCATTCAATGTTGTTGAATGATTGATATTTGTATGAATTCTTCGGATTGTATGATTTGAGGTATTAGTGAGTGATAAATAAGAGATTGTTGATTAGATATGTTACATCCTTTCCTTGTGAACCTTTTAAAATAACTATAATAACTATTTCATATGAAGTGTGACGTTAGACGGTTAAGTGGTTTTCATTTCATGAATCAATAAAGTATGATCATAATGATTTAATTTAAGTGTGTGGAATATTTAGAAAGAATTATAATGAATAACATTACGGATGATCAGTGTAATTGAATTTCTATAAATAGTTTATTGTTATTTTCTTTGCAATAATGATGGGTACTAATCCTTCCTTCTCAACGGATGTAGGAGGGGATCCATCCCACAAGCGGGGAAAGAGTATCATCAGCACAAAGGATGTGAACACACAGTGAAGGTTAGAAATGCCATCCGAGCAGGAACCGTGACTGTTTAACCGGTCATCAGGTTTGGGAGGGGTGTTGCCTTAGATATGTCTAGGAGGTTACCTCTTCTCTTCTAGTGTTAATTGACAATCTAGGCCTTATAATTAAATTAATTGCTTGGATCCTTCTTGTCAATATTAAGGAACAACCGTAGTGACCTCTTCATTCATTTTCTTTAGGCTATGCATTATGATATTTGTTATATTTTTTATATTTGCATATATATGTAATTATATATATAACATATACGTAAACATCTATACTATCTGTATCAATATAAATAGATGTATATGCGTATATCAATGATCTTTGAAATGTATGTATATCAACTACACAGCCATACATAGATCCATGCATATAGTCGTGATTTAAGACGACAATGTGTATGTACCCACGATGGTTGAGTATTAAAGTACGCAAGTGAAAGTTGGTACTAAGTTCCTAGCACATATATGTGTAGTTATACACATACACATAAAATAAACACTTGGGCATATGTTATATGTATATATCTATATATAGATATATAATTCTTAAGTCGTCATACACATAAAATAAACACTTGGGCATATGTTATATGTATATATCTATATATAGATATATAATTCTTAAGTGGTCTCTTGTGCCTATGCAACTTGATGATTGAATGTTTATTATTTCATTTTATCATCGTAGGAAGATGTTGATATTTTTGAGAGGGATGTTGGGTGAGGTGGCAAGAGTAACTCCTCTTGCCACCAAGGGCAAGGAGTTATTCCTAAGCCCGTCAACTTACCTTTTCTTGCTTACTCGTTTTCTTTTGAGGCATTGTTTTTGGCGTGAAACGGGAGCACTGCAATTATTAATTTTCTTTGCTGCGAGTTCATCAATGTGATTGGACATTCTGTGTTGCCGTTTGTGAGCTTTGTTATCTTCCAATTTTGGAAGGACTTAAGTCAGTTCTCTGCTACTGTGCAATTCAGCTAGGCAACGATCACTTGATCACAGGCATGATTCATTTCAATTGCTTGTCGAATCTATGACGAATAGTATTCATCTTTTATTGTGTAAAAGTTCATTCGAGCATATGCATTTGAAAATGCTGCAATCTTGCAACTATATTGTTAAGCATTATATGCAACCTTGCTAGAGTTTAAGCTCATCCAATCTTATGTATTTGGAAATGATGGAATTTATACATTGTTCTGATTTGTTTATGCATCGTGAACATCATAGTTAAGATCTCAATCATCAAAACGAACGGCTTTGTTTTCTTGATGTATCTAATCGAATCATTACTCAGTTATCTTGCATTGGTATAAAGTATGAAACTTCAATGTGAACTGATCTCAATACAATATTAATAGCAATATAGCTTTATGTACATTGCATATAACAACAAAAATGTTAAGTATGAATCAGATCTGTAATGAGAAGCTTATACCCTGCATGTCGAGCATGCACTGTCTATTCTTATTTATTACTTAATACCATTGGTAAAATCAATAAGTAAATCTTCCATTATTTATGTGGAGTGGAACTGTATGCATAGAACGGGATTCGTAGCCAAAAGAGAACTATGGTATGCCAGTCAAAACTTTTGTAAACCTTGTTGCATGTCAATCTGATTTTGACAAATCTGGTTATAATCTATTACAGTAATGTCTGATCAAGTTCCATGAGTCCTTTTCTACTCTTGCCCTTAAGACTTACCTGGTATGGGTGGAACATTAAGGTCTGTATACTTGGGACAGCGAACTACCAACCTGAAATCATATCATCTTGAGTCATCAATATAGTGGTCTGTTGGATGTGAATTCTGATTTGGGATATGAATTTGCTTAGTATTATATCATCCATATTATGTATCTTAGAAAAGTATGCATTTAAAAATGAAACAGTATTCAGTCAGTCTTTTCTGAAATTAAACTTATTGGTCATAGCACCCTGACCTGTCTTTATCTAATACACCCCAAACCTATTCAAGGTGTCACAATATGTGGAAGGACTCTCAGCTAAAACATAATCTCTATATTAAATGCGAAGATGCATATCAAATATAATCTGAATACCAGGTGCAAACTTGCATAACTGTATGAATCTGTTGTAGCAGAGTTGAGCAGAATGAGTGATTGAGGAGTCAATATGAATGTATTGGTATCGTTGTCATTGATGTCAACACTTGCTATTGTTGCCATCAATGACTGTTTTCTACAATCAGCGTTGAGTATATTGCTCAGCATACTTTGTATGTTGAGTATCTGTTGATGAGATTTTAGCATGGTGTTGAAGACTCTTTGGAAATATCTATTTCAAGTTTTTGTGGTTCGGATCGTTGTACAGTGGATTTAGCGATTGTCTATGTTTACCTGTAATTGACTGTGGTTTCCGTGTGAAATGCATGCTTCCCATTTTTGCGTGACTGTTTCTGTTAGTGCGCTTCTAGAAATGAGATATTATTGTCCTTAGCTTCATTCATTTCAGTTGGCATGAGATTTTTCATTTCGGAGACTTGGCATCAAAGTTCGATGGTTTTTCTACTCTACGTTTGGCCGGCCTCAGGTGTTTATATTTCATTATTTTGTCTCAGTTATTGCAAGAGGAAATGTAATGTGTATAATGATATTTTTGGTCCCAAACATTAAGTGTTGTGGTCCATTTCTCATTCCTCCCCACTGCGGGAATGTGTAGCGCAGACCTATTTCAAATTATATTCGAGTAGTTGCCTAGCCAACTGTGGGAGACTTTGCAAGTTATAAATTGATATAAATAAAAGACAAATCATTGTGGATCGTGTGTGGTTGCGAGAGTGGGTAGTGGCATTTGTATCCTTGAGCAGATTTCTGTACAGTGCATACTTATGCAAAGAAGACATATGGAAGAGGATTTGTCTCCCTGATTGGTTGCGTTGCTGTGATGAGCATTTGAGAACAGTGTGGACATATATGTGTTATCTATCAGAAGAGTGAAGATTAGTGGATTAAGTTGGTGTTGCTTGTTAGTGGTGGATTTATTCTCTTTTATATATCTTCTCCGGTAGTGAGTCATCTATCTTCGAACAGTAAGTCCTTTGGTAGTGAGTCTTTCTCTGTAAAAATCACCTTAACCAATGTCACCTTAATCGATGTTCTTATATTTGAGCATAATCTTCTCTGTGGTTTTCTCTTTAACAGGGTTTTCCATGTAAATATGATGTCTCATGTGTTTTATGGTTGTTGTGCTTCTATGTTTTTATCTTGGTGCAATTAAGGATTAAAAAAAAATTGGTGGAACTGATTATCGGTGTCATTAAGTTTAAAAGTTTGTAGACAACTGATTCAATCCCCCTCTTAGTTGTCCTGCATATCCAACAATTGATATCATAGTTGTGGTTCCTTGGAGTAGAGCTTAACCACTTAAGGAGATCCTAATGACACATACATTGGCACTGCCTACTTTTCGTGGAACGGACTATGGATTTTGGAAAGAATAGATGCGAGGATATTTAATCTCTCTAAGTTACAAGACCTGAAAAGCTATGGAAACTCAGTATGTGAAACCGACAGGTGGACTGAATACTCCAAATGAGAATGAGCCATACGAAGACAATGAAAGAGCAAGGTATGCAATTTTCAGCACTTTAACTAGATCTGAATTGACTAAGGTTGTATCTCTGCAAACTGCTCATGATGTATTGGAGAAACTAAAAAGTACATATGAAGGTAATGATATGGTCAAATAAGCTAAGATGTAGAATGCAAGGGCTAAATATGAAGGTATGCGGATAGAAGAATACACTATAACAACATACATGCAGAAGATTGATGATGTGGTAAATGAGATCAAAAGTCTTAGTAGAACTCTAGAAGAAAATGATGTGGTGCAAAAGATACTCAGAACCCTCACCAAAGCGTATAGTTCCAAGGTCTCTGCTATTGAAGAAACTCATATTTTGAATCAATATTCTAGAGAACAGATGTATGGTGCATTGCTTGCATTTGAGATGAAACCAGCGTAAGGACAGAAACTGCCTTTAAAGCTATCAAAGCAATAGAGGAAGAATCAGATGAAGACAACTTGGATGAGATAGAAGCGAACTTTGTAAGAAGAATGAAGAAAGGTACCGAATAATACAGAGGTAAGTTACCCTTTAAATGCTTTCACTTTCATTGTGGAAAGATCGGTCATTATGCTTCTAGATGTCCTAATAGAATTGCAGAACAAAAGAACAAGGAGAGTAAAGCAAAGTTCAATAAGAAAGCTTACTATGTTAGAGAAGATGCAAGTATTTTCGATGATGAATGAGATTATGAACAAGATGATCAATTCTTATTTCTCGCAATAAAAGAAGATACTCCTACTACTAAACCTGTTAGTGCTTCGCAAGTAAAAACAAAAGGTACAAATTCTAAGAAATCTACTTTATATGTAAGAAGAAACAAAGATGAATGGCTCATTGATAGTGGATGCTCAAATCATATGATTGGTGATAAAAGTAATTTTGTAAAACTTGAAGAGTATGATGGAGGATGTGTTACAATTGGAGGTGATCAATGAAGAATAGTTGGAATTGGCTCCATTAGTTTTGATGGGAAACATAACACTAACAATGTTTACTATGTGAAAGGCCCGAATCATAATCTCTTAAATGTTGGACAGATGTGTGAAAATGGATATAATCTTGTATTTTAGGAAGATGGCTATGAGATAAGGAAGAAATCTCAAACTATAAATGTTGTTGGAAAGAAGACCAAAGGAAACATGTATCAGTTGAAGATAGCCAGTGGAAACTGTTTGATGTCTCAGATCAATGAGAGCTAGTTGTGACACCGAAGGATGTGTCATATCAACTTTGACAATATGATAAAAATTAGTTTGTTGTATGCAATGAGAGATTTGTCGAAGCTTGCAAGACTTGCCAACAATGTTTGCAAAGAATGTCAAATTGGAAAATAGACAAAGAAAACTTTCAAGGCAAAAGAACAATTCACTACCAAATTATTGGATTTGGTGCACACTGATTTATGCGGACCTGCCAGAATTGGAAGTATACAAGGAGAAAGGTATTTTATGTTTTTAATTGATGATTATTCTAGGATAGCTTGGGTTACTTTCCTGAGAGAAAAGTCTAGAGCACTAGAGAAGTTCAAAATATTTAAAGCTATGGTTGAGAATGAAGCAGGTAGAAGAATCAAATGTTTGAGATCTGACAGAGGAGGAGAATTTACTTCAGATGAGTTTAACACTTTTTGTGAGAATCATGGAACTAGGAAACATTTGTCTGCTCCTAAAACACAACAAAACGGTGTAGTTGAGAGGATGAACAAAAAAATACAAGAAGCATCAAGAACCATGATCAAGGAAGCGGATCTACCAGAAGTCTACTGGAAAGAAGCAAACTTGACAACAGTATACACATTGAACAGAGTTCAAATCAAGAAGAATATAGGGAAGACATCATATGAGGTATGGTATGGAAGAACTCCTTCTGTTAAATATTTTAGAATTTTTTGAGGCAAATGTTACATTAGAAGAGATGACTAGAATCTAGGAAAGTTTGATACCAGAGCAAATGAAGGAATATTTCTTGGATATTCTACAAAGAGCAAAGCTTACAGATGCTATAACAAAATGCTGAGAATAATAGTTGAAAGTACAAATGTAAAGTTTGATGAAGATATTCCAAAGAATACAGAAATTAAGTTTGGGTATGAATCAAATGAGTCTATCGAAAAGCAAGAAGAAGGAAAGACTGCAGAAAATGAAGAACAAAATGTTGTGGAAATTGCTTCGACAACTTCTCTTGAGACTCCCACATACCTATAGAGGAATCATTCAGATAATCGGATAATTGGACACAAGAACAAAGGAGTAATAACAAAAAGTAAAGTTGTTGAACAACGCGTCAGTGTGTTTGATTTCATAAATTGAACTGAAAACTGTAAATGAGGCTTGTAGTGATCAAAACTGGATGAAAGCTATGAAGGAAGAGCTAGATACAATTGAGAAGAATCAGACTTGGGAATTAGTCCAGAGAACAATAGACAAGAATGTAATTGGAACAAAATGGGTATTCTGGAACAAACCAGATGAAGACAACAACATAGTAAGGAACAAAACGAGACTGATATGCAAGGGATACACACAAATTGAAGGTATTGATTTCGAGAAGACTTACGCTCCTGCGGAAAGAATGGAAGCTATCAAAGTGTTTTTGGCTTTTGCAGCACACAAGGACTTCAACGTATATCAAATGGATGTAAAATCTACATTCTTGAATGGAGAACTCAAGGAAGAAGTGTGCATAGAACAATCGGAAGGATTTAAGCTATCGGAAGATCCGGACATTGTCTACAAATTAGAAGGCTCTATATGGACTAAAGCAAGCTCCCAGAGCTTGGTATGCTAGGCTTGACAATTATTTGTTGCGGCAAAGATTTCAAAAAGGTACTGCTAACAATAATTTCTACTTTAAGGTTGAATCAAATGATATCTTGATTGTGATTGTCTTTGTTGATGATGTAATCTTTGGAGGATATCATGATTAGTAAGAAACTTGCTTAGGAAATGCAAAAAGAATTTGAAATATCCATGATTGGGGAAATGAACTTTTTGAGTTTATAAGTTAATTAGAAGAATGATGATATCTTTATTTCACAATCAAAATATGTGAAGGAAATGTTGAAAAAGTTTGGGGTGGAAAATGCTAAACCTGTATACACATCCATGGTTACTGGATGCAAGATAAGTAAGGAAGATGAATCACCTAAGGTTGATGAAAGAAAGTACAAATCAATGACTGGAGGACTATTATATCTAACCACTACCAGGCCAGACATTATGCATGGTATTTGTCTTGTTGCTAGATTTCGGCAAGACCCCAAAAAATCTCATGTTTCTATTGTAAAGAGAATTTTCAGATATTTGAAAGGAATAGAAGATTTTGGACTATGGTACCCCAGCAAATCAGATTTCACCTTGATGGCTTATACAAATGTTGATTGGGTTGGATGTGTTGATGAGAGAAAAAGTATTAGTGGAGGCACTTTATTTCTTGGACCTAGATTAGTTGCTTGGTCAAGTAAGAAACAGGATTATGTGCCTCTATCTACTGTTGAAACTAAATATATTGTTGTTGCTTCATGTTGCACTCAGATACTGTGGACGAAACAAACATTTGATGAGCCTATTCCTATTTTGTGTGATAATACCAATACTATAAACATTTCAAAGAACGCAGCATCGCACTCAAGGACAGAACATATTTCTATGCATTATCACTTCTTGAGAGAAAAAGTTTTGGAGAATGAGATAAAGCTTGACTATGTCCCCACAAAGGAACAGATTGTTGACATCTTTACTAAGGCATTACCTAAAGATACTTTTGAGTATCTCTAAGACAAATTAGGGGTGATTGCCCCTCCTTATCAAAACTAAATGCATATGAATGTGCATTAGTCCAATGAGTCATGTGCATATCTTTTGTCTGGACTAATGATAGTGGCTTCCTATTAGGGGGAGCTAGGTACTATTGAGAGCTGATTTGTATATCTCAGGGGGAGCTAAGCAGAATGAGTAGATTGATTGCATCTTTGGCCTTTGCGATTGATGTCAAAGGGGGAGAGTTTTTGGATACATTTTGCAGGACTTTTTTTTGTTATAGAAGTTGTGGTTTTGTTTTTGTCGTTGATGTGTTGCCATCAATGACAAAGGGGGAGATGTTGCAAAATTGAGCAAAATGAGTGATTGAGGAGTCAATATGAATGAATTGGTATGGTTGTCATTGATGTCAACTTCTTCTTGTTGTCAACTTGTTTTATTGTTATCTGTGATTGTTTTCTACAATCAATGTTGAGTATATTGCTCTACATACTCTACATGTTGAGAATTTGTTGATGAGATTTCGGCATGGTGTTGAAGACTCTTTGGAGATGTCTATTTGAAGTTTTTGTGGTTCGGATCATGGTTCAGTGGATTTGGCGATTGTCTATGTTTAGCTGTGATTGATTGTGGTTTCCAGGCGAAATGCATGCTTCACATTTCTCAACATAAATGTTTTTGTTGGTGTGCTTCTAGAAACAAGATATTAATGTCCTTAGCTTCATTTATTTTAGTTGGTACGAGATTTTTTATTTCAGATACTTGGCTTCAGAGTTCGATGGTGTTTCTACACTAGTTTTGGCCAACCTTGCGTGTTTACAATTCATTATTTTGTCTCGGTTATTGCAAGAGGAAATGTAATGTGTATAATGATATTTTTGGTCCCAGACATGAAGTGGTGTAGTCCACTTCTCATTCCTCCCCACCACGGGAAGTCTAGTGTAGAACTATTTCAAATTATGTTAGACTAGTTGCCTGGCCAACTGTGGGAGACTTCGCAAGTTATAGATTGATATAAATAAAAGACAAATCATTATGGATCATGTGTGGTTGCGAGAGTGGAGAGTGGCATTTGTATCCTTGTGAGGATTTTTGTACAAGTGCATACATGTGCGAAGAAGACATACGGAAGAGGACATGTCTCCCTCATTGGTTGTGTTTCTCTAATGAGCATTTGAGAACAGTGTGGACATACATGCGTTATCTATCGGAAGAGTGAAGATCGGTGGATCAAGTTGGTGTTTCTTGTTAGTGGTGGATTTATTCTCTTTTATCTTTCTTCTCCGGCAGTGAGTAGTCTCTTTTAGACAGTGAGTCCTTTGGCAGTGAACCTTTCTTTGTTCTTATATTTGAGAATAATCTTCTCTGTGGTTTTTCCCTTAACAAAGTTTTCCACGTAAATTTGGTGTCTTATTTGTTTTATGGTTGTTATGCTTCTATGTTTTACTTTTTCTGCAATTAAGGATTAAAGTAACTTTGGTGGAACTGATTATTGGTGTCATTAAGTTCAAAAGTTTGTAGACAACTGATTCACACCCCGCCTTAGTTGTCTTTCATATCCAACATTTGCATACCGATATGAGTTTGCATGATAAATGTGAATCCATTTGTCAATTTTGAATCTGCATATCGAATTGAGAATTTGAATATTAGATACGGAAAAGCTTATTGGTTATGTCATGAACCATAATTGATGTAGGTATGCATATAAATTGGCTCGAATACTGCTAAGTCCTTATTGTCCTGCATTTTGTCACCACAAAATGTAGGTAACAATACAAAACTTTTGCACTCAATTTCGTGTTTCTCTATGATGATTCACTATTTAATTAGCCAATATTGATCGATCAGTCGATCTCAATATGATTAGTGAATCCTTTTGCTGAAGATTTTTGTCAAGTCTTTTTCATTTTTTCAGTTTGTCTTCTTATACTTGATTTTTGAATCCTTCGGCGTCCTTTGGTGTGTTTTCAAGTGTGTTTTTAGTTGTTTTTGGTCTTTTTGTTTCATCTAATCTCTTGCTTTCGGTTTTCCTTTCGATTTGATCTATCTTAGGGCTTAATTGGACTTGTCAATCAAAAGATATAGTCATATAAGTGCCTAAAAAGTGGACTCTCCAAGCTCAACTGCATATTTAAAAAATAGATGTTATTTTCTATAGTTGAGTTGCACTTTTTGAAAAATATAACATTAATTCAATTTATGTTATGTTTTTAAGTTACTTTATCACTTAAGTGATTATAGTGCACTTTATGTTATATTTTGATGTTGAGTTGCTTTTAAATATTTCACTTAAGTGACTTTATTACTTTATAATTCTATTTTAATGTTGAGGTTTACTTTATGTTTTAAATCAACATAAAAGTTAATATTACTTTATAAAATAATGTTTGCACATTATATATTCATATATATAGTGTAAATAGTTATTTTAGACCCATTAAGTGATATTACACTCAACATTTTAAAAAGACATGTGTTAAATTGTTCACTTAAGTTGTGTATAGCAACAACATGTCTACAATCTCCTACTTTTCATGCAATTGCATCTCAAGAGTCCACATTACATATAAAAAAAACTAAGACTTGTTTTAAAATATGTCATTGCATATATGTAATCCCTCATCTAGAGTCCACTTTACATGTAAATGTCTTTTACATGTCTTTTGCATTACATGTAAATGCCTTCCTAGAGTGTGTTTTGACTTGGGATTGCATTTAAGTGTTTTTATACCAAAAAATAAAACATTTATATGCACTCCAAGAGTGCGTTTTTACTGGAAAGTCATATTTGAGACTAAAATATCCCAAGACATAACATGTTTATGCACTTCTAGAGTGCTTTTTGGCTGGGAAGTCATATTTGAGATATTAAAAAATGCTATAATAAAACATTCGTTTGCACTCCAAGAGTGCGTTTTGGCTGAAAACATCATGCAAGTCTTCAACATGCAAAAACACAGCATGCTCATGCATCCCAAGACCCTGTTTTGGCTTGGAGACTTTATCCAAGTCTTCTACAAGCCAAAACATCACATGTAGATGCACTCCAAGAGTGCATTTTGGCTGGAAAACTCTTTCCTAAGTGTTTAACATATAAAAACATTACATGCTTTGCACCATTAGACCATGTTTTGACTAAGGGCATCATTCCAAGCCAAAAATGTGGCATGCTTTTGCATTTAGAGAGTGCATTTTGGCTGGAAGTCATCATTTAAGTCATTTACCCTCAAAAATAAAGCATGTATATGCATCTTATAAGTGCATTTTTGGCTGGGAGTCTTCTTCAAAGGCATTTGGATGAAAAACAAAGCATGTTTATGCACTTGTAGGCTGCATTTTTTGTTTGGAGTCTCAACAAAGGAACTTGTTTGCAAAATAAACAATGCATATGCATCTCTACAGTCCGTTTTTACCTCCATATGCATTCTTCATCCTTCCAAGAACAAGTTTTGTGCATTCTCAGCCCAAAACAACTCATTCAAGGGCATCATTTGGATGCATTTCTCATCAAAAACGCCCAGCAAGTTTGTTCTTGGTAAAAAAAATTGCTGTGGAAGGATTTTGCAAGTTGTTTTTGATCAAATGCAAGTAAAACCGTCGCTGCTTGTTCCATCTTGAGATCATTCTTTGCAACTTAGAAATGGTCAAAGGTTTTTGAGTTGTTGGATGCAAATACATCTCTAGAGTCCGTTTTTGGAGAAGACAAAATCATTTCAATTTCTATGTCTTCCATTTTTGGCTCATTGAGCTCCAAGTAAGTATATGTATTTGATTTTGCTTTTGTTTTTCACTTATTTTCCTACATTGTTGCATTTTATGGCTCCTTTGTATCCATTTGTTCAAATGCAGCCCATGTATTATGCATTTTTGTGCTTAAATTAGTTGAAATCTTCACTTTGTCAATGCATAAAAATCACCCTACACTCAAAAACGAAATTGCATGTGAAGATTAATTTCAAGTTTTTGACATATTTGAGTCAATAGCAAGAGGTATGTTTTGTGTTTTTCTTTCTTGTTTGCTTGCTTGTTTGTTGTTTGTTTTTGAAGAAAGATGAAATCATTCCCTCAAGAATGCAAGTGCATCCATCCATGCCAATTCATCCTTCATTCTCCAATACATGTAATTGCAGTCCCCAAGTCCATTATATGTGAAAACATGTCATTCTTCATTACATCTAATCACCTCTCAAGAGTCCGTTTTTGGTAAAAGGTCACTCTTTTAACTACCAAAATTACCATTTACATATTTTCATGTACTTCCAGCTTGCATTATTGGCCACACAAACAAAGCCCCACATGTAACCCATCTTCACAAGTCCGGTTTTGCTCCTATTTGTCCACATACATGTGTCATTCAATTCATTTCCAGCCAACATGTGTGTTCTATGAGTATCTAATCAATACTCCGAATACCTTGTTCTTCATAGATCCATCATTGCAAGTCAAAGCTTAATCCTCTCATGGATCCAATCTCTTCAGATGATGTATTTACGCTTTGGAATTTCCATGTTGCAGCACAGGATATGTCAACACCAACAAAAGCTAAAGGAAAAATGAAATATCAATATGATAAGGAGCTGGCTCATTCTACAACCTCACTTGTTTCATCATCCTTGGATCAAACCACAGATACAAGAATTGGCTATGTTGACATGACCAATTTCTTGCAAAGGCTTAAAGATCTTGCCAAAGAGAACTACGACGTATCAAGACGAGTAATATTCACTTGATTTCTACTTTCCCTATGGCTGCTCTGGAACCTGAATTTGTCTTTGAGTGTGCGCGTCATTTCAATCCCAAGGGCAAGACAGTCAAAGATACAAATGTAAAAGTAATTTTCAGTTTGGTTGCATCTTCCTGCAATTTCCAACTTTTACCTACTTAAGAGTGGGTTATTTCCAAGGAGAACCCTATACCTTGCCAAGATATCCTACTGATAGGATCATCCTCATGGAGATGGCGAGACAGCTCATGGAGGTGCAATCATATCAACACAATCTGCATAGGCCAAGTTTTGGTATCACCACTGCTAAACCTCTTCATATTGGTCAATATACACTCAACTTAGTGTATAAGGCAAAAGCAATGGAAGCAGAACTTCAACTTATCACATTGAAGAAATTCAAAGCTAGGTCTGACTTTGATTATAGAGGGATGCATTCGAAAATCAAAAGAGCCTTCACCCATGTTCATCGCATGGAAGATGTGTGGATTGATTTACACACTAAGGTGGATATCATGAAAATGGATTACTGCAGGCTCACCTTGCAACAAATCATTGATCTTAACATGGTCGAAATTCCATAAGGGTTTGAAATTGAAGATGATGGCCTACTCTTGGATCCAGAGTATCATAACACTCAATTTGAAAAGCTTGTTTCTTTTCCCATTCAGTGGCAACAGAAAGAAAAGAATTTTGACTTTGAGAGATTCCAATCTATTTTGTTGAATACCAACAAGTGGTTGAAAAGCAAAGGCCTAAAGAGAGTACATCCAAAGGTTGGGGTAGACTGCAATCATTTTGGCCCTATTGGAAAGAGATCTCAGGTGGAAATCAAAAGCAAGGATGAGTCTTCTTCTTCTCAACCAATTAAAGCTATCAAGTTTACACTCAAGGGAGAAAAAGGATCAAATCCACCTTTAGGTCCTATTCAAACACCCCTGCAAGAAGAAGAATCAGATGAAGAAGAAGGCGAAATAACGATCCTATCTCCTTAGTTGCCAAATAGTGAGGATCCATCTAATCAAGAGGAGTCATTTCTACATATGGTAGATAATTATGCGGATTCATTTTCCACTGTATTCACTCTTGCTATTGCTATTTCAGAGGTGAATATGTCTGCATTTCCTATCTCTTCTGCAACTCCTATCCTCACAACAAGGCAGTGTGAGAATCTAGTAGATGTCTTTGGTGATTTCCCAGATCTTATGGAAAGTCAAGTTTCCGAACTTGATACTTCGGTTGCAGGCTTTGAAGCATTCATGACAGAGTCATCCCAAAGAACACATATGGTTTCCACTGTGCAAACGGAGGCATGCACTATGACAACAGAAATACAATCAGGATCAATGCCTATTGCGATCACTGTTTCAAGTCCAGCAAATGAGGGTTTCAGTTTGCCATCATGGTTGGGAAAAATCACTATGAAAAGAAGAAAAGTCACATTACCTTTGGAGGATTTCTCTACCAAAAAAGGTAAATCTATGACCTCAAAGACCAAGGTTGTCTCAAGAATAATTGTTGATGATTAGAAAACTAAATATGTTGAGATTGCAGAACCCTTGGTGGACAAACCAGCTGAAGAACTTACTTGCTTCGATTACAAGTTCACTAAGGTAGAACTTGGTAAACAATCACGGTTGGGATGTTTGCAGGATGCTTAAGATGCACTCTCAAATGTGTCTAAAAGAAATCATGAACTCTGGGAAAAACAGAACTTGTTGAAATAGGAGAATGCTCGTCTTCATGAGATTATACGTCAACAAGCATCTCAATCTGTCACCATTTCATCACAAACAACTCAGGTGAATAGGAGAGCAAAAGCAGTAAAGACTTGATTTGAAGAAGTTGCCTCAAAAGGATTTCAATCAATCAAAAATGCGCACAAAGTCCTTGAGCGTATCAGAGAGATTGAGGAAAGACTCCATGACATGATTGCTTCCTTCAGCCAAGACATCAATAACCTGAGAAAAGATCTAGGCACCTGGGATCAAATGGTTGATAATGATTTAGATGTTCTTGTCTCATATGACATCATTCCATCGGAGAACATGTTCTACCGGAATCAAGGACTCATGAATCACAAAGTGCAAGGAATAGAAAAGGTTTTGACAAAGCTGCATGAGGAGCTAGAGAGTTGTCAGGTAGTTGAAAAGGATATCACCAATAATCTCAAGCAATTAGGATGTGAAGTTCTTACCCAAAATGATAACCTCTTTACTGAAGAAGAAATGATCACATGGTATACTGACGGGGTTAATGCTGATTTCGATTCTGAAGAATTTGGAGCCCAGACAATGGACAAGTTTGCTGCATACAAATTTGTCTCAAAACACTTGAGGGATTCTCTTGCAAATGATTACAAGGTTGTGATATCAGTTGGTACGAGTGCAATCAGAATTGAAGCCATTTCAGAGATCCTGAACATTTCAAATCTTCCTCTTAATCATGATTGTATTGCCAAATATAAGGCCTTGATAATTTCAAGGATTGATTCTTCTTTCTTCATTTTTCTGTTTTAGTTTTAATGTTTCGTAGATTGGAGAAGATGAATTGCATGCAATGCAATTACATGTAATTTGATTACATGTCCTTATGACATGTAATCAAATAATTCTTCTCACGTAGTTTTACCAGGTCAAAGTGGTTGAGTTGCTCCCACTTTTTTCTCCTTTTTCTCATTTCTTTTCCTATAAAAGGAATGTCCCTCTCATTGTAAAAACCATCTTTATTTTATGCAAGAGAGCTCTACCAAACTTGTGCAAGCATAACTGTGATTGTGTAGTACTATTTTGGAGAAAAATAAATAGAAAGAAACAATTGGAGCTGAAGCTGTGACTGAGTGCAATTGTGGTGAATCAAATTAGAAGCTGTGACTATAATTTGGTTTTACTATCTTTATATTTATGTGATTCTTGTGTTTTGCTAAGAGCAAATTGAAAATTAGAAACAATCGGAGCCGAAGCTATGACTGGGAGCGATTGTGGTAATATAAAACTAGAAACTATGACTGTAGGTTATATTACCATCTTATTTTCATGCACTTTGTTAGAACAGTTAGAAAATCTCTACTTCTGGAAGTCTGTGTGCCCCAATGATAGAGGTATTTCTTATAGAATAGATAAATAGATCTTAGAGCCAAGCCGGTACGTTTTTCAATCAACCTGTGAGTTGGTGTTGGTTTATCGGTATCACTATTTCCAGCTTTTAGATAGAAGTGTAGTTTAGAGATTAAAGCTTTGCCCACTACTCGTTCTTCGAGTAAGTGCATTCCTTCTTGAAAGATAAGAAGAAGGAATATTTGTAACACCCTATTTGATAATCTCTTAACTTCTTGCTTACCTTGAGTTGATCCAAGAAATGGTGAGAAGGGGGAGCCTTCCCTTTAAGGTAGGAGAGACATTGTCTCATACGTTGTGGCTGGTATCCCTATTTTGTAACTGGATTTTTTTCCCAAAACTGTCGGTTGCAAAATATCCACCCAACAATCCTTACTTAAATAATCAACAGCAATATGTATCTCAAGACTAATAAAGAAGGGAACCTGATTGCTGAGATATTTGTGGACGACATCATCTTTGGAGATGACAAAATGAGCAAAGACTTTGCCGAGGACATGAAGAAGGAATTTGAAATGTCCATGATTCGAGCTATAAAGTTCTTCGTTAGATTACAAGTCCATCAGCTAAAAGAAGGTATCTTTATTTCTCAGTCCAAGTATGTTAAGGAAATTCTTAAATCATTTGGGCTAGAAGAATCCAAACTGGTTGGCACACCAATGATAACTAATTGCAAGTTATCAAAGGAGGAGGATGCTAAAGAAGTTAATGAGACATTGTATCAGTCAATGATTGGTAAGTTACAGTATGTTGTACATAGCAGACCTGATATTGCAAATGCAGTAGGCATTGTAGCCAGATTCTCTGCTAACCCAAAAGAGACACATTTAATAGCAGTAAAGAGAATCTTCAGATACTTAAAGGGTACTGAGGAATATGGTCTATGGTTTCCTCACAAAGGAGGTTTTGAGATAAAAGTGTTCACTGATGGAGATTGGGCTGGTAATATAGATGATAGAAAGAGCACAAGTGGTGGTGCATTCTTTCTAGGAGAAAGGATTGTGTCTTGGATGAGTAAGAAGCAAAACTGCATTTCACAATCCACAACAGAGGCTGAATATGTTGTTGCGGCAATTAATTGCACACAAATGATCTGGATAAAACAGATATTAGAAAGAATCCAAGAACAGGTACCTGAACCAATTGCAACATACTGTGACAGCACAAGTGCAATAAATATATCTAAGAATCCTATCATGCACTCAAAAACAAAGCACATTGCTATAAAATATCACTATCTGAGAGAGCAGGTGCAAAATAAAGAAGTGAAATTGCAATATGTTCCCACGAAAGAACAGGTTGCTGACATATTCACAAAGCCTTTACCGAAGAGTACCTTTGAGTATCTCAAAGGTAAATTCAGGGTAGTGCCCCTTCTTGATCTTTCATAAAAGGACAGAGGTGTTCATCAATCCATTGAGCTTAAACAAAGGACTCGGCCTCATCTTAATAGGATAGGTGACAAAGGACTGTTGCTTGAAGGGGGAGCAGATTTCAAGAAAAGGTAATCACTTGACTAGCCTTTGGCATTATTGTCAAAGGGGGAGATTATGACCGGTAAAGGATGTGGACCGGTAAGGCGTGGTTTGCCATCAATGCCAAAGGGGGAGATTGT
This sequence comes from Chamaecyparis obtusa, assembly GCA_027943335.1. NCBI lineage: Eukaryota > Viridiplantae > Streptophyta > Pinopsida > Cupressales > Cupressaceae > Chamaecyparis > Chamaecyparis obtusa. The sequence goes on along the minus strand of BSBK01008307.1, from coordinate 42,240 downwards.
TGACATTAACCAGTAAGGATGTAATCAATACATGGCAAAGAGAAGTTGTCATTTATGTCTAGGGATGCAAACATTGTTGCATAAGAAACAGCAGGAACAATTCACAATAATAGGTTAGTACACAGTTGCAATGTACAAAAGAGACTGGTTAGGGGACTGGTGACACATAGTGAGCAAGGAGTATTGTTTTTGTGACTGATCTGATAAAGTTCTAACCAATCATCAGTGTAACCAGTAACCAAGGAAGGTAACCGGAACATCCAGAACAGTGATTGATAAAGTCTATAACCGGAACCAAGGAACCAAACAGGTATAGACAGAGAAAGGAAGATTGACAGGTGATGTCACAGACTTGTACAGTGCCTAAGGATGGAAACCGACACTGTTGACCTATACAATGCCTAAGGATGGAAACTGTCGAACCGGTGAAAGTCATAGTCGACCAACACTTATGTGACTCTTTGACCGGGATTTGTTGCACAAAATCCAGAAGACTTCGTGTTATAAAGATCGGTGCAAGGCACAATTGAAGGTTTTAATGCCGAAGATTTTGGCATTAAAACATGAGAAAACATGGAGTAATCTCAAGCAAAGGAAAGTATGCGGCACGCATCTGTTTTTTCCTTTATAAAACAAAAAAAGCATATGGCATGCATCTGATGTTTCCGCAGTGAACTGAGACTCAATTGGATGATAGATTCGAAGGAGATCTTTGTGGAGGTCGCGCATGCAAAAAGCGGAAAGGGCAAGAAGACTATTTATTCTTCAGCCTATGAATAATATTTTTTGCCTTCATTCTGCCAAGAAGAAAAAGAGTGAACCTATATGCTAAGATGAGCTACAAAAAAGGTGAAAAGAAGAAGAGAAGAGTGTGCAAGGAAGCACAACAATCTAAGGAGAGCACACCTGTGGTGCCTGGTGATGACTCTCAGTTGATAAACACAGTGATCATATCAGGCTCAATAAAGTCATTTCAAGAAGATCAAACCCTCTATTGCTCTCTAACAATTGCAATAGCAAAATCTCAATATTTTGGTGGACATTTACATGTCTTTTGTATTAAATCCCTTTACTGGGTAACTTCTGTGTAGATGTTTTAAGTCCTCTAACAAGGCAGGCTTTAACATGCCTTATTTCTTAAATCCCTTAATCGGGTCGCATCTAACAGTGCGTTTGTAATCCTTTAATAGGGAAGGCTCCTAACAGGGTGCACTTCAAAAGAGTACAAAACTTGTGAGCTCTCCTCACACCGTGGTTTTCTCCCGATTTGGGTTTCCACATGATACATTTGGTGTTGTCTATTGCTTTAATTTTGTGATAACTATTTATGTGATAGAATTTGTTCTGCTTATAGGTTTTAGTTATATTATATCAGATTGACTTTTAAGTTTTAGTGGGTGTTTATTCACCCCTCCTCTCTGAGCACCGGTTGGGACCATCAAATCAATAATTGTTAATTGTTAATTAATCAATATTATATTAATTCATAGTATAATATTAATAATATTCATTAATAATAACATTAATCTATATATAATCTAAATACAATACAAATCTACAATCGATCAATATAAATCATTAATATTAATCTAATTATAATATAAATATCTCTAACAAACCAAATGCAATGTTCTCACGTGCTTCGACATTAAGGAAGAGTCAAGAGTCAATGAGCCAAGCATTCCCCCGTTGCAGCTGAATAGGGAGTCACATCGCAACATATGAAAAGACACGTCACCGTGTAAGGGATTCTCAACGGCAGTTGGTGACCTTTCACTCTCCTTCACAAGTATATAACGACAGTCATCAAATGATGAAAGGGACGGCAACGGAACATCTCCACTCACAACTGGCAATCCACAGAGACGGAGTAAGAAATGGAATAGTCGATTCGAATGGAAGAATTAAGAAACAACTATCATTGAGCAAATAGATTAAGAATGATGTGTATTCAATAAAAGAAGAGTCCATACGCAATGGGATTGGAGGCATTGAAGATCATAACAATATATGCAGCAATCAATATATAGATCAAAGGAAATCAGGAAAAGGCATTAAGTCCACGGTACTTGCAGTCGGTAGAAGACACAAAGGTATTGGGGCGTAAACTTCCTTAATGACAGATTTGAATATATATTCATGGACTGGAAATATCGCACAACTTGAATCAGAATAAAAATCATAGAAATAGGGAAAAGACCTTTATCTGCAGTCTATTAAAGACAGAGGTAAGTAACATGAATCTTCTCTTAGCTATTTTGAATATACAATAGGTCTGTACATATCTCAGGATATAAGATACAATATTCTCAGATATTCCCTTAGAAATCACATTAGATAAGGAATATGAAATAAATAAGAAAGAAAGGAAAAGAACAACGAAAGGTGAGAGTTATATAATGGAAATCGTATGGTGTCTGCGACTATATGGGATTCTTTATCAACAGCCATATCACTGTTGCAGTCACATACAAATATTTCCACCAGGTACGCTGCTCTTGGAAGTTGAATCCAAAATACATATGATTAAATCAGTCAATTAATAACAAAGTGTGTGTGTGTGTGTGTGTGTGTCCCTACTATGATTTCTTGTCACTGACGGGATTGGAAGGAAAGGGTATACGGGTGACTTCAAGGAGAGCAGGTGTAAATCCCACCAATAGCTTCTGTCCCAAAATAGGGTGGGGGTCAGCATCCCAATAGTTTGGGCTTGGACTTGTAAACCTTGAGGGAGCCTATTGGGAATGGTTTCTAAGCGCCTCGATCACATCCTAAAGCTATCCTATCCAATTCAACAGGGTAATAAGTTAAGACATGGGACCATCAATATAGTCATAAGAGTGAACATAAATTCTATTTAAATTGTATTTTCATTTCATTAAGTTGAAATACTAAATAGATCTATATGAATGATAAGTAGACTAGAGAGATCCAAAGTTACAGACTAACAAGGATCATTACAATCTTAGGACATACAATGTAGAATTTGTGTTAGATATGTAATAATTATGTCTAAACCTATCAGGGGACATTACAGGTTATGAATCTTCAATGTCGTCAATGTCAATCATTATTAATGCACGGTAATCAAAAACACCCTAACCTTCTATCATTGAGCTTAACCCATACTTGCATCAGGATTTGCCTCAAAAGTTGTGAAGTGATTAATCATTTACATTATCTGATATGATAAACTTGACAATTCATTCATACTGTAAATCTCATTAATGTTGTGTGGGCTAATTGGGATCATCCTCAATATATGGCAGCATGTCTTCAGCCGATATGTTGACTCATCTTTCTTAAACATTATGGTTCAAACATGAACAGTTAGGTCATAAAGCAAGATATGAAAATGCAACGAAATTTCAGGAAGGGATTCCATCTCTATCCTAGGAAGGGAAAATAGAAAAGATTTCTTTTGTCAATCATACTTTAAATGTTTTTAACAACGGTAAACAATTGGGAAGGGAGACCCTATAGATTGGTCATTAATCTTGGAAACAATATGTTAAATTTAATTTCAGATCTAGCAATTAATAGACAACTTAAAACTAAATGCAATGACAGATAAATAGGACACAAAATATATCCTGGGAAACCTCCCTTGTGGAGGTAAAAACCCAGCAAATGGATGTATCTATTAAGTCCAGATGTAGCTTACAATTTTCAGCTTCAATGATAGATCAGACCTGGAGATGTAATTGACAGTGATTCCTGTAGAGATGTATATATCAATCAGAAGTTGTAGACTCAGCCTCTACAATAGTTGTTGCAGCAGTAGATCATAAGGAGATGGTTCAACTGTTGCAGTCTGCCCCAGCCTTTATATCAGTTGTTGTGTGACGGATACAGTAGGAGCAGCATTCGCAATGGACTAGAACAGGAGCAGCAATTCGTCTGCCCCAGCCTTTATATCAGTCGTTGTGTGAAGGATACAACAGGAGCAGCATTCGCAATGAACTAGCTTGATCACAGTCAAGGCAGAGCAGGAATTCGCAGGTATCTTCCTATAGTTTGCACCTTAACAGCAGCAGATATGAATTGTGTTTTGATGCCTCTGCACCACCCATATAAATATGCGATCATAAGGTAATTCTTTGTGGGCCGACCTAGGAGAAACAATTAATATGAGGGCAGACCTAGGTAGAATAATTAATAATGTGGGCCGACTCACTTAGGAAACAATTAGGCACCAAGAAAAGAGGGCCCGAGTTTGCAAGCCATACAATTTGCGATTTTTATTTAAATTAAATTAAAGATATAATTTAAATAATTAGATCCGGAAATAGCTATGAAATTAACACAATAAAGGTTCTGCTTATGCCAATATGTATCACTCTTGGGTCAATGGAACATTTATTTTGCTTGAAAGGAACGACAAGTCCTAAATGGGTCGTGGAGACCTTAATGAATCTAAAGGACTCAATATACGAGTTTGGTGGTGACAATGACTGCACAAAGTACAATGCTTGCACCTGTGAAACCTTGGCCAAGGTGGTACTTTGCTACGGGTAGTAACTGTCAATCACTAGAACTAGTAGGGCAATGTCTAGCTAGGAAGGTCACCCTGGTAGGCAAAGATGTCTATAGGTTGGTTGGCTACGACAGTTGTGGGTTCTACAACAATTCTCGGATGGGAAAAGAAAATTGAAGCCGTGTTCACATGCCCTTGGGAAGGGCCAGGCCACTTCTGTGTGAAAGTTGTGTGGGTGACCGTTAAGTCATGATCAAAGGTTGGGTGTCAAAAACCCCTACCAATACTCTTTCGTCGTATGGAGGTCGAAAGCTTAAAAGAGTACAACAAAGATTGAACCAACAAGTTCAAGTTCTATGAATTAATCATTGGTAGTTAAGTTATGTTATTTACGTTTCATAAACAATCTTTGAATAAAGCACTATTAGTTTCTTTTCATATGAAAGTTATTGTTATTTTCTTATAAAGCTTCTTATATTGTTAAAGTAACTAAATAAGTTTGTTAATCTGATTCATGTGAAGTTAGTTGAAAATTTCCATTTAGTTAGTTAATGAAAATTCTTATTCATGTTCATAGGAAATGGAAGGCAGTTATTTCAGTTATTGTTGTTAAAGCATATTTTCTTTCCTCACAAGAGAATTTTTGTTTTCCTGTTTATTTTAGGATAGTATAGCATGTTACAAAATGATTGGTAAGTGATGATGTAAAGAGTGCTGATTTGATATATTGGTGGATTGAATGTATGCTGATTTGATAGAGTGATTTTCTTATTGATTGTTACTTGATTTAATTAATTGCTTTTGTGGATCCGTGACTGATGAGTGATAAGAGATCCTTCAATGCTTGGAACGAATTCCCCTTTATATTTTATTGGTAAAAGAGTCTCCACCTTTCATATGAATTGAGTCACCACTTTTCATTGTTTCCTTGAGAATAATATATTATTCCCAAATTGATCTCCCTTGAATGTCCTCAAATGAAACCTTCTCCCCTTTATATCTTGCAATGTGGGGGAGAGTAACACCTCTTTATCATGTCTGCCCTTTTGCAATGGTCGCAACCTTTCACAATTACCACCCTTTGGACGAGCCACAATCCTTCATAACTTTAGCCTTTTGGAGTCGCTTCCTTATTTTCTTCTCCATTTTATCTTTCTTGATTTACATCTTCAAACAATGTCTTCTCTTTATACTTCTCCTTTAAGTCTACATATACTTTCCTTCTCAATTTGCATCAGCATATATCTCTGTATATACATTTCTTTTATATCTACATATATTCCTCTTTTATATCTGCATACTCTTCTTACAATTCTGTTATAAACTCCTCTTACAATAAACCTTCAACCTTTATTTGACGATATTCCCTTTTATCTTCTCATTCACAGATCTGCAAATGTTAGTCTGATATAAACTCTTGCTCCCCTCAAATGCACTCTCCAATTCCAACCTGATAATTCCATATTTCATTTTCCAATTTTCCTCGCTCCATCCATGTCCCCTTTCAAATGAGCTGTTCTCCCTTTTATACCTTATGTTAAGGGAGTCACAACTCTTCATTACATGCCCCTTGACCATTCATCAAACTTAATTAACTTGTAATTATATTTTATTCTTTTTTTTCTTTTTTTTTTATATTGTAAGTTTATTGAGTGTTATCTATTATTAAATCCTATTTCAGAAAGGAGGCATTACAATATATTTAACTAGCTTGAGTTTGTGTGGGTACTTCTTGTAAATTGACACTACCTTTTCAATTTACATCACAATATAAATTAGAAAGTTTGTTGCATTGACTTGTAAAAACTAAGTCTATGCTAGTAAGTAAATTCAAGAGCAATCTTTGCTCATCATCCCATTGATGAATATTTCAGTGATATTCCAGTCATCTAAAATGAATTTTGTGACTGAAAAGTTTATGCAAAAAAAGAAAGATCTGTATCAGCCCAGACATGTGACTGAAAGATAAGGTAGAACAATTCCTGCAATAAAGACCTGAGTTTAAATCCTCCCCTGAAACCACTAGGCCAATCTCCAGTGATAATGTGGTTATGATAAAGCAGGCCAAAAAGTGTGTGCACACTATGAAATGGGACCCCTGTTTATTTCCACATTTGGCTTAGGCCTAGTGCTTTTCTAGATTTACCAATCAAGAAAAGAAAGAAAGAATCTCAACTAACCTATATCCATCTGTAATATGTATAATGCTAATCAGCTACCACATTGCTGAAGATGTCAGCGAATAGAAAGTAATGGCTTAATGTTAATTAAGGCTTCAGAATTGGATTGGAAATCACATAAAACATGGAAACTCATTGTATTCATTCTCAATCAAAATGACTTTTCTATGATGTTATGGAACTAAAACTTGAGTTTATTTTACATATAAAGCCTTCACAGGTTCAAAACAAAAGGCAATTTAAAAAGTGAGTATCGTTCCCACTACAACATCAAATTCAAGCTAAGCTATTGATTGGGATGGTTTCCCAATTTCCCTTAACTATATCATCTCTCATACATTTCCTCTCTGTATTTAAGAAAAATATTATTTCCCACAAATGTATCATCATATATTTGGAAGATTATGGTTGACTAATATTTTAATTTGGGAAATATAATTTTAAAAACTTCTGGTGGACATCAACGATAGAGCAGCACCCTTTAGACATATCTGATAGGATTTCTGCTCTATTCAGTACTCCTAATCCTTTCTACCCAGCCTCTTTTGATCTGTTCAAAATTTCAAATCCAAGAATCCTCCTCAAGTGGCTGCTTCTTCAACCTCCTCTCAATTATCTACCTCCAAATTGAATACCTTCATTCCTATGTTCCACCAAGTTTCGGGGACAGGGACGACAGGGAACAAAGAGATGTGTTTCCAATACAAGGTACTTTTCGGCCATTTTTTAGGGGACAACAAGGGACAGCTGTTAAAAAAATTGGGGAATTTTTAAAAATATAGAGAAATTTCAAATATGCATAACATTGATAAAGCATTCATCATAGGCATTGTAGAAGCTTAATACACTTAGAAGGATTTGGAAAAGTGATTCACCATTGTAGAAACTTTCATTGTCAATTTGCATACATATTATATTCAAATTATAACAAAAAAGCCCAAAGGCTCCAGTGGTCGTCGGTTGTGCAAGTCTCTCTCCTATTTGCGGCAACTGGTCCTTCCTTTCTTCCAGCCGCTACAGGCTCGGGGTTCTGTTTTCTCTTCTTGCCTTCTGGTTGGCCTCATTCCATTGGGCTTGTTGCTGGGCGAGAGTGTTGGTGTTGGAGAGGGTGTTTTTGTCTGTCGCTGGCAAGGATGGTTGGGTCTTTCTCACATGGTTGAGTAGCCCTGTTGTGGGTACCATTTCTGCTGACCTCATGGTTGGTCCTAGGATCTCTTGGCTCGGGCGCTTTGGCAGGGAATTGGTTGTGTGCCGTATGCGGAATGTTATTCGCTGGTCGTTGCTGCCCCTTTGTTCCCAGGGTGTGGTTTTCGGCGGTGTTCTTTGTGTTTTGGGGCTTGGATCTTCTTTGCCCTGTTCTTTTTGCGAAGACTCTTGCCTTTCTGGAGATTGGGTTTATTCTGGATTTTGAAGTGGCTTTGCGAGACATCTAGTGTGCCCCTATGCTGGTCTGAGTTATTTTTAGCGGTTGTTGCCGCTAGGAGGGCTTGTCCTGTAGTGTTTCTTCTCTAGTCTCTCTTGAATGTGCCCCTCTACCTTGGTGTTACTAGTTGGAGTTATTTGAAGTATTTTGGTAAGAACCGGGGCAGTCTTTTGAAGTTTCTTGGTTGGATCCTTGTGCGTTGGTGACTCAAGTGTTAAGGTTTTGTACATTTCCAGGCACGGGGAAGCCCTATGGGGGATTGATGCAAAGTTTTGGGTGCTTTATTGCAAGCCAATGTACATTCTTGATTCATCGATTGCGGTGTAGCTGACAGGTTGGCCTTGGATAAAGCCTGCTTTGCTTTGCTCCTCTTTGTGTGGCCTATCTCTCATGGAACTGTCTTTTCCTTGCAGTCGGGTGGTTTTTTGGTTTGGCATGGTTCTAGCTCCCTTTGTGGCTTTGGTCCTGCAAAGCTTGGTGATGTGGGGCCCATGAGGTTCCTTTCTTTTGCAGGTCTCTTTGTTGTTCTCTTGTTTGTGAGTTCAACTTGGTTTTGTGGTGGAGAGGAGCTCACTCCCTTCTTTGGTTGTTTATTTTTTGTGTTTGTGGCCAATTGGAAGCTGAAAATTTCAAGGGTACCTCTTGGCCTTTGGCTAATTTTGGTTAAGGAGGAGTTCAGGTTTTGGGATTGCTCAAACCTATGATGGAGTCTGGCACTTTTCTCTTCTTATGATTCAATGGGCTCTTAAGGGCATTCTTTGGTCTCTTTCTTTTGAGACTTCTATAGAGGTGAGGTCTCCACTCATTTTTACAAGGTGCCTTCCTGCGGCTTGGTGGGGGGCTTGGCTCTCCTTGTTGCTATCTTCCTTACTCTCATTTCCTATTGAGGTGGATCTGTCATCTATGGACGTGGTGATGTGTTTTGCGGGTGAGGTTGGTTGTGGCATGGAGGGGCTCTCTTTCTGCTAGTTGTGGGGATGTGGGGTGGATTCGGAAGTGGTTTCCGAGAAGGATTGCTCTTTCTTCAAACTTTCCTATAGAGGTGGGATCCCCTTCTATTGAGGTGGAGGGGAGTTTTGTTTGGGGAAAGATTCCTTTTTTCTGGGATATCTTTATTGCCTTGAATTGGATGGTGTTGGGTTCCATGTTTATATCCAAACTTCTAGCTGGTTCTGAAGATTTCTTCTTCAGAATGCTAGCGATGGTTCATGGAGCATTTCTCTTCCCTGTCATGGTTTTGGGAGCTATCTTAAAACCCAAGCTGGTCGTGGGAGCCAAGATAAAACCCTTGATGGTTCGGGGTGTTTGGCTTTCCCCCATAGTTTGAGCCGGTTCTTTAGGTTTAACATTTTATGGCAGTTTCTGAAGATGGTTTTGGGAGCCATGTTAAAACCCAATGTTATGGTTTGGGGAGCCTTCAAAACCCCAAGGATCTCCTTGCCTTGGAGATTTGTTCTTTAATGTAAGGCTTTGGCCTTTTTTAGTGGTTTTTTGGGCACCTGGAGTTTTGCTTGATCTACCTTATCAGGTTGTATGTTTGTTGGCTTTGGGCTGTTGTTTAGCTCTATCTTATATTTTGCAGCTTTTCTTCTTTGTGGGGTTCCAAATCCCCCTCAAAATCTGATTGTACTAGCTTTCAAGGCCCCATCAAAAATTGCTTTTTCCTTAATGAAAAACTATGAAATGACATAAATTGTAAACAATAAACATAGAACAAAGAAAATATAATAATATATCGTTGTCAATAATCAGTAGATGGTAGGTACAAGAGAATAAATCAAGTAGATTTGATGCCCTAACCTCCTCTTTAAACTGTTGTTCACTTCTTGACCAGTTGCTCCTTCTCTTGCTACTCTTCTCCTTCTTTGCAAATGTGAAAATGAATTTCTTTTTCTTCTTTTTGGTTATTGTATGCTTAGATTAGGTCTTTGCATTGTTTAATGTGGTTTAGGTGTCCTTGCAAGCTCGACTAGGCATTTTTTGTAGGGGACGCCTAGACCTAGCCGTCCCAAGGACTTCATCGTCCCCTACATCCTCAACCACTCTCAAAGTCATCCCAGAAATGTACTTACCACCTCCAACACTCAATCCTCGCTCTCTCCTCCAATGCTTTGATTGGCCATTTCTTTATGCTTTGGCCAAGTCCCATTGACTGAGAAGTGAATAACAGACACTTGGGCTAAATAAACCTTTATTCAAGCTCTATTTGTAAGTGCATGGCTACTTTCTCGTTATTTTTTTACTCAAGTGAACAAAGTGACTCAATCTTCCAAGGCAAACCATGGTTTATGGACTCTAGACCCCCTATTTGTCAACCATTGGACTACACTTTCAATTGTCAAGTGGACACATCAAAAGAGATCTTGATCTAGGTAAGGCTTCCCATCCTCCATTTGCACCTTTGAATAAACTAATTCTTGAACAAACAAGTAATCAAACAAATAAATTTATTGATTGGATCCCTCCTAAAGCCCATAATGCATGTTGCACTAGGATTTGCATTCAAGTCAAACTTAAAAAAGGTCTCCCTGAAGCAATAGGAATTGAATTATGAGCACATTCTCTTCAAATGTCTCATGTGTCACACCTATGGGCACTTTTCCAAGAATTGCTCTAATAATTTGGCATATGTTCAACTAACTAAGAACAACAAAGAAGACGATTTTATTCCTACCCAAAACAGAAGGAACAAATGATCTAGAAGCAACCACCCCCACCAAAAGAGAGCTTAATACTCCACTGTATGAAGATTCTAACCCCTTTCAAATTCTTGAGTCAGACCATGAAGCTAATCCTATTTGGAGGTTAACCTAGTTACTAAAGATCTTGATGACTTGGGGGTCGAATCTTCCCATCAACACTCCCTACAAGAATATTTATGGTGGTGAACCTCGCGCCACTTTGGAGGATACTTAGCAAGATAGTGACTTTGAACTTATAAACGAAGGCCCTATCCCAGGACTGATCTCTAATCACCCTCACACAAGATTTGTTGCCAGAGTGGTTGAGAAGTTGAAATGGAGGAAAATGGAGTCTAGTCTAAGAATGCCAATAAGGACTGTCATGCCAAATCATAATATGTCAGTGGCACAGAGCAGCATTAATTTAAATGATTTTTTTATGTATGGTTGAATGGACTATGATAGACAAGGATTCAGATTATCTCCTTGTCTACAAAGCCTATGCAAAACAGCCTGATTTGAAGGAGGGCTTCAAACCCCGTTGCATGATGCCAATAAGGACTGTTGTTCCAAATCACAAAGCACCAGTGGCACAAAGCAGCATCAATTTTGATGATTTTTTATCGCTTTGTTGGGGAATAGATCTCAACCATTCATTTTCAACAATTGAATCATTTCCTAAAGCCTTTTCAACCAAATCTGCTTACCTTGAGTACAATTATTGGCATTGCAATTAAAACCGCCAAGAACCATAGACTACTACAAGATCTTTAAGAGGAACTATGTCCTATTGTAAATGCAAATGACTGAGCACTCCACACAAGCCCTTCAAAACTTTTCCGAGTATAAGGAAACCAAATGAGGTTACCAAGAAGATGAGCAACGGGTAATGCAGAACTTGGGCAATCAGAAGATAGTTTGAGGCCTAACTCTTCCTCGGGAGAAGACTAGCCCATCAAAATTGGTACTGCGAAGCCTATATTCATGCAGTTACGAAGACGATGAGCACGCTCCATGATCAATATCAAGGTGCTCACCAACTCAAATTTCTTGATCATCAGTCAGGTGATATATTGTATTATAACTTATAAGTATTCAAAATGTTACAAGTACAAGTATCATAACAAATTTATGTATAGTAAACACAATAGTTGTTATAAAAGGGCATGCGAGTGTAAGCATGATAACATATACACATGATTCTACACACATGTTTTCAGAATCATATGAAATTGAAACTATATATTGTTTGGATTATAATATTTATGCGTGGACATGTACTTACAATGGGCATACCATACAAACTTGTGTATGTACCATGTATATTTCTATACACCATGTCAAGAGGTAATAGCTGGGTTCTGTCAGCTTATACGATAAAACATATTGAATTGAGCACCCAATAACATATTTGAGGGAAAGGCCAAAAAAAGTGTATAATAGCAACTTAAACATCATCCAGTTTGACAATTTATAGAATTTTTGAAATGAGAAAATGAGTGACTTCACTGGAGATCTCTAACTCCAAAGATGACAGCTCTACTAATCCCACTATCACCTTGCACACATGATATATAATCTATCCTATTTTTAGAAGGAAAAAAATTGTACTTGATCATTGGGCCAAAAAGCATATGATTTCTATGGGTGACATGTAAATAAAGTGGAATACATTGCCAACTATGATATATTGTTAAAATATTTATGTGCAGACAAGTACTTACTATTAGCATATTATACAAACTTGTATATGTATTATATATGTGATATATACACAAGGCGTGTCTGTAGAGAAGATTGCCAACTCTATTATACTGTTATTATAATATCTATGTCCAAAGTCGACAAATACTTACTGTTAGAAAATTATACAAACTTGTATATGTATTATGTATATGATATATCCAAAGGCGTGTGTATATATATACATACATGAAAGCGAATGAAAGCGTATTTATATATCAAGCATAGCATGCACTTAACTTGGTATTAAGTTCAATTCAATTAGACGACAGAAAAGGGCAGCGTAAATATAGCAGAAAAAAATAGCTCGTGCGCACTTTTCTCCCCCACTATATTGTTGTAGTATTCATATATAGACAAATACTTACTTTAGGCATATTGCACAAACTTGTTATGTATGCCGGGTATGTATACAAATATATACACGCAAAAGTGCATATTCAACAAACATGACATGAACTTAGGGCCCGTTTGGACGCAGGCATATCAGCCGATATACCGGAATTTCGTATGCTGAAGACGGTATCCATTGTTTGTGGTCGACAGCGAAGGATGGAATTGGAATTTCGATATTCCAATTTTACCAAAAAAATGGGCATATCGTCTTCCACTTGAAAAGGTGGAATTGGAATATCGGGCTCGCATTCCGGTTTCCAAATGCCAATTTTGAAATGTCGTCGGGTCCGCGTGGGTGTTATAATTTTTGACATTTGCGTTTTAACCTTGTTTTTGACATCCGCAACGGCATTATTTTCGTTCATCCGCATTTTAACCTTGTTCGAAGCCCTCTTTGCTTGGAAGCTGCATCTGGTTCGAAGCCCTCTGGTTGTTTTTGACATCCACAACGACATTATTTTGTGGTTCGAAGCTGCATCTAGTTCAAAGCCCTCTGCAACGCCGGCGGGAGGTCCACAGTTTTGAAACCCTAACCCCTGCTGAAACACAAGTAACTAGCTACTGACAAAATGCTTCTCGTCTGTAAAACTAAAAAGAGGATTTATGAGTGTCCAGAGTGCAATAGATGCATTACTAGCAATTTCTACGGTTGTGGAGGTGTTGTGGCACTTGAAAAATAGGGTCATTTTCTCGTTTGTTAATGAGATTTGTTAATGAGGCTTTCTTTGATCTTGAAAGATGGTATCATGTGAATAAGCTTAGAAATATGCCAGGTTTTTGTTGTCCCTCAGTCTACTAGGGTTTTGTGTATTTTGTTGTCAACATGTCCACACATTCCTATAGAAACTAGAACATAATGCTTTCTCAGCCAATTTCTAATATATATGCTCTATTTGACCTAAAAATTCGATGATAGCTCATTTTTATTGGGCATGAACATGTCTTCAAAAAGCCAGTTTTATTGCTGTTGTTAATTATTGAGTTTTCAGGCTGTGTATGAAGTTGATTTTGTAATAAACTCCTTACTTGTACTGTACTGCATTTTATGTTGTGAAACTGGCTTATGTTAATGTAGTTTGTCACATCCTCATATCACTGTGCATGTTACTATATAGATATTTTTTACTGGGTCGTTCACTACTCGAGGAACTGAAGTTATCATTTTAAATTCTGCTTAGTTTGGTGTCAGAGAGAGCATGCAGTTTGGAACATCTTCAGGTGGTCCTAGTTTTTCATCTACCCCCTTGGCCCATGTTTGCAATTCTGATGCTAATGAAAAAATTGCTTGTAGAAGTGAATCTGATGGTAGTTGCTTAGGACTTGTAGTGATGATGCTGCCATCTGATCTAATACTTGAATCAGATCTTTAAACACCTTGTCTTTTTGTGGCTATTCAAACAATTGATACTTCGATATATTGTTACTGAGTAGATGGGCCATCAAAAGACGTGTGTTACTTTCTCGTTTGTTAATGAGATTTGTTAATGAGAGGCTTTCTTTGATCTTGAAAGATGGTATCATGTGAATAAGCTTAGAAAGAAAGGTCAAGCCTTTTCAATGTTGTGGCAGTTGACCCTGATGCCAATGGCACCAATCCCCTGTCAATCACCATTTTACATCCTTTCAATACAAGAACTTCCAAGCCCACATTGCCTAAGCCCTTTCTCCTTTTCAAGTACACATTTCTCAAGTTCCTACAGCCATTAGCTATTGAACAGAGTCCTACATCAGAGGGTGTGTCTAAAGGGAAAAATTCTGGAAATGTACCACCATTATAATTCATAGTTTTCAATATATCAAAATTCAAATTCATGTTTTGAAGAGTAGGGCAAGTTTTGAAGAGTATGCTAAACATCTTATCTGTAGGTTTTGATGCACTAACATTCGGTTTATGTTTATAAGCTGTTACTTATAGGTTCAAATATATTACACTATTGAGGAATCCTCTGATTCAAGATTGCCATGCAGTCTCCATCTACCGAATGTTAGTGCATCAAAACCTACAGATAAGATGTTTATAAGCTGTTACTTATAGGTTCAAATATATTACACTATTGAGGTTTCCTCTGATTCAAGATTGCCATGCAGTCTCCATCTACCGAATGTTAGTGCATCAAAACCTACAGATAAGATGTTTATAAGCTGTTACTTATGGGTTCAAATATATTACACTGTTACTTGATCTCAAGTGGCAATTACACAAGGGACAGTCACTGTGAGAACTTCTCATTTTGTGAAATTACACAAGGTACTTTCTTGTCTACATATGTTGTATACTCAACCTGCAACTCTATTCTTATGCATAATAGTTGGGTGTTTTCTTATGTTGTTTCGTGATTGTTTTGTTGGTATTTTTAGGTAATTCAATGGATCTCATTGATGATATTGATGATGAAGATGATATTGAAATAGAAGGAGAGATTAGGAGGAGGACAAGAGTCTTGCCTGTTGTTGTAATTGTTCTTGCCACCCTTGTCGTGTCCATAGCGGAGTGTATAAAAGTAGTCAAAATATGTGTAAGCGCACAAGAGATGCAATTCCTTTTTATAAGCGTGTTATCAACTCCAATGAGACGGATTGCCATGACCAAATACGCATGACTAGACGATCCTTCTTTAAACTAGCCAATATTTTAAGGCAAAAAGGAAGCATCAGAGATACAGAATTCCTCACGTTAGAAGAACAATTAGTCATGTTCCTCCATACTCTTGGCCACAATCTGAGGAATCGTAAGATTGCCCATAACTTTGGGCACTCTGGAGAAACGGTAAGCCGATACTTCCACAAGGTCTTGAGGGCTATCTTGGTGCTCCATTCGGATTATTTTATACCCCCTGGTCCAAACACTCCTCGGGAAATCAGTGGGAAGACCCATTTTGATCCATTCTTCAAGGTATATCTCCCAGTTGTTTAATTTTGTTTAGAGTTGTAATCCTATTATTGCGTGTTCATTAGACCTATGATTTATCTGACTACAGGACTGTGTGGGAGCAATGGATGGATCGCATATACCAGTCACTGTCGATGTCAACCTGCAAGCTAAATATCGTGATAGAAAAGGCAACTTGTCGCAAAATGTTATGGGAGTGTGTTCATTTGATTATAAGTTTCAATACATCCTTGCTGGTTGGGAAGGGTCTGCTGCAAATAGCCGTGTTCTAGCTTCGGCTCTATCTAGAGCCGATCCATTGGTAGTTCCCCCAGGTTTGTAAAATATGATTATATTATTGAAGCATATGAAAAATAAGACAACGTTATGACAATGACATTTTGTTTTGTTTAGGTAAATATTATTTGGTCGATGTTGGATATCCAAACGTACCAGGATTTCTCACACCTTATCAGTGCACACGCTACCACCTAAAGAAGTTTTCAAGAGCAAACCCAATAAACACCCCACAAGAGTTGTTTAATCATCGACACTCCTCACTTAGGAATGTAATAGAGCGTACATTTGGGATTTTGAAGCAGTGTTTTCCTATATTGAAGCATGCGACATCTTATCAAATCAAGACACAAACACATATTGTTTTGGCATGTTGCATACTTCACAACTTCATTACAATAGAAGACGGCCTTCCATCTGAGGTAGAATTTGAAGAGGAAGATGGTCGTGATGGGATAGATGTACCAGTGCTTGAGACATATGGGTTGAGCCAGTGTGAAAGAGATGATTGGGCCAATTTTCGAGATGAAATAGCAAGAAGGATGTGGGAAGACTATAGATCCCGATCTTAGTCGGTTGAATAACTATTATGGCAATGTTTAAACTAATGTCAGATTTCATAAATTTCACAAACTGATACTATACATTAATAAAAGTCGTTATGCCATATTTAGTGTTGTCATGTTATATTCAATGTTGTTATATTTAATGTTGTCATATTATATTTAATATTCTCATGTTATGTTTAATGTTGCTATATTTTATATTTAATGTTGTCATGGTATATTTAATATTGTCATGTTATGTTTAATGCTGCTATATTTAATGTTGTCATGTTATATTTAATATTGTCATGTTATGTTTAATGTTGCTATATTTAATGTTTACATCAGGTATGTCTAGGGATGTAAACAAGGACAGTCACAAATGAGGACATCTCACAGTGACTGTCCCTTGTGTAATTGCCACTTGAATGTATTGCTATTGAACCACATTAATGCTTTTCTTCTTCAACAAATGAGAACAGTCACACAAGGGACAGTCACTGTGAGATGTCCTCATTTGTGACAAGGACAATCACACATGAGGACAGTCACTGTAAAGACAACATGATAATGTACACTCACTGTAAGATGTCCTCATTTGTGACTGTCCTTACAGTGAGTGTACATTATCATGTTGTCTTTAGAGTGACTGTCCTCATTTCTGACTGTCCTTACAGTGACTGTACATTATCATGTTGTCTTTAGAGTGACTGTCCTCATTTGTGATTGTCCTTACAGTGAGTGTACATTATCATGTTGTGTGTGCATCAGGTATGTCTATGGATGGTGATGTTCAAGTTATCCAGGCAACTTCTTCTTCCAAGAAGGTGCTCTGGACAAAAGAGATAGAACGCAAGTTGCTAGACTTGCTACAGGAGCAAGTGCAGCGTGGAAAGAAAGCTGAAGGGGGTTTCAAGAAAGAGGCTTGGACAGCCATCGAAAGGAGGTTCAATAATGAGATGAAAATGAAGCTATCGAAGGAAAACTTCAAGAACAAGCTGAAAACTTGGAAACAAGGGTATAGAGTTATGAAAGACTTGAGGAATACAAGTGGCTTAACCTAAAATGAGACTACCCAAACTATGGATGCTGATGATAGTGTTTGGGATGAGTTGTTGAAGGTAACATGGTCTTCAAATCTCCTTTTAAGTTGAATATATCTTTTTAAGTAATGAAGGACCAATAATGAATTCAATTGTTATGCCATGATACAGAGAAAGGAATTTAAAAATGTCAGAATGTATAAGAGGCAGCCATTTCAATACTACAATGAATTATCCTATATTGTTGGGAATGACATAGCTGGGGGCACTGCAGCTGCAACAGCTCAAGAGACGGAGGAGGATTTCATTGATGATGAAGATTTCAGTTATCATGGTATGGATAATGCACGTTTTGAAACTGCTGCTGATTTGGCTAATGATGATAACGAATCTATTGATACACCTACATCGAACCAATCTACTGCAAGCGGCAAAGATAACCCTTCAACATCATCAAGGAGGCCAAAGAGGAGGAGGGGAACATTGGCAGGTTCGTTGGATTCGATTTGTGAAGTGATCAAAGATCTGTCTGCAGGCCTTGCACAGCCTCTGAAAGTGGATAAATCATCTAGTTTGAGAAATGAGGCAGCGGAGTTGTATAAAGCACTTAAAGCAATCCCTGGCCTTCGCAACTCTACTATAATTGAAGCATACGAAAAGTTAATGCATGATCCACAATCAGCCACATTGTTCTTGACAATGGATGAAGGGGAGAGAATCCAATATATGATATTGAAGTTTGGACTTTAGTTGATCGATGTTTATTAGGTCTTCTGTTTAAAATCAAAACTAACTAATGTTTCTTAACAGTTTGTGAAATCTGCCATGTTGCTAAACAGATTGTGAAATCTGCAGTTACAATCTCAATGTTGCTAAACAGTTTGTGAAATCTGCCATTTATTATCTCATTTGTGAAATGTTGCTTTTTGATACCATTTCACTTTTTCGGGCAATGCTTGAAGTGCCTTTATTATTTTTGTATGTAATTACCGATTGTTAACTGTTTCAGGATCATTTACACATTAGGTTATAAATAATTTGTATTCTCTGCTGTGGATTAAATGGCTGCATAGAATATAGTTTTGAGTTCTCTGCTCTGGATTAATTTGTATTCTCTGCTGTGGGTTAAATGGACTTGATTTGCTATGGTTTTGAGTAGGCCCTAGGACTGCAGTACTAATCACAGTGAATAACAGGGCAGTTTGATGGATTCGCGCATTTAGTTGTTGAAAACTTGATCTCATGATGTTGTAAAGGGATTGAGGATGTTTGGCAATGGTCATTGAAACCTTCTACAGTATTGGAATGCAAGGAAAGGAGTTTTGAGTCTTGTTTTGACCACTGTTCTGTCATAAATCAGTGATCCATTGTATTATATGCCTTGTAAATGTTTTAGATCATTTCCAATAGTAGGTATCAAGAGGATCGGTGGAATAGCAACTGTTTGTATGAATTATTGTAATGTTGTATGGCAGTCAGTAGATAATAAATGTCTGTCCCTATAGATTGAACACTAATGTTTGAGTCTTCCTTGACAAGAAAATGCTTGAGAAGTATAATATTTACTTATCTATTGTCAAGGCATCTAGAAGAAACTAATTCCCTGAAGATCTTAAGGTGATTTATCAGATGACTGTGACCAGGCAGATGGTATGTTGACAGTCCACAGATGGAAGTGTCTTGTTCAATGATCTTTCTCTCCATTAAGACTATGTAATGCAGTATGAAGATGTTTGATAGAATGAATGGAATGTCATTGGTTTAAGTTGAACTACTAATCCCTTTTCAAGTGTTGAGAGTTGTGTTGAAGGGTTGTGATCAGTCACTTGTTGACAGAACCTAATAGACTTTTGGAGCATGATGTGTATCAGTTTAGAGTCTTAGACAGTGGAAAGACCACTGACATAAAGATATTGTGAGTTGAGCCTAATGAACAAGTGAAGCTATTGTCATCATTGATAGTGATTGTCAAAAGAAGAGAGATTAATATTGTTAGATGCCTCTTGAGTTAAGTTGAAGTTCTTGAACTTAGTTTGGGTCAATAGCACCCTTGAATGGTTACAATAGATTCCACAATCTCCTTGACAGCTAGCAGCTAGTTCCATATTAAATTTCAGAATATTCTTCATTGTTACAGAGGTCCATTTCTTCTCTTGCTGATGCATATTAAATTTCAGAATATACATTTTATTGGGAGGATCCATGTTGCCCACTTCTTTTGTCATAACGCATTGTTGACATGACAATATTACATATAACATGACAACATTAAATATAACACGACAACACTACAATATGTCATAACTCATTATGATTGATTCAGCCTTGCAACTTTTTGTTTTTCTCAATGAATTTTGTTTAATTTTGGGATTGTTGATATAGGTGCATTATTGAAATCGGTTTGATGGCTCTTCTCAATGTGCCAAGCTGTCCATGTGGTGGTGGGCAGTGCCAGTTGAAGATTTCACGGACAGTGGACAACCCTGGACGACAATATTGGTGCTGTCCAAACAGAAAAAAGGTTGCTAATGTGTATATATTTAATGTTTGTAATGTAAATACCATTTATTATATTTAATGTTTGTAATGTAAATACTATTCATTATATTATAAAAACTAATGTAGATTGGGCATCACAGGGCTATCATAATTGTGGATACTTTAGGTGGGTCGATGACAACCCATCTACATCTATCCGCCCATCTCCAGTCATCCACGATCCAGACATCCGCCCATCTCCACTCATCCACAATCCAGGATTTGAGTGCAAAAGTTGTCAAGCTAGGGCAAATGAAATTATATTTTTACGATGCCTTCTCTGTATTGTAATCGCATATCTTTTTTGCGACCATATGCAAAGATGAGCTCAAGAATTAGTCAATTTTGTATTTTGATATTGTAATATGCGGAGATGAGCTCAGGAATTAGTCAGTTTTGTATTTTGATATTGTAATATGCGGAGATGAGCTCAGGAATTAGTCAATTTTGTATTTTGATATTGTAACTAAATATTTTAATATGGATATGGCGTAACTCCTCTTTGCCCCAAGTGCGCATATATATGGTCCACATATTTTTTCACAATAATTTTTCATGTTTATGGCTTAGGTGAGCCCAAATCTACTATCAGTCACATGATTTAACGTTGTTTTCGTGGTTATTGCTTTGTAGAATTCTAACCTAGGTTTGTAGAGGAATTTTGAGGTTAACAGAGATATATCATGTATAAACTCATTTAATTGGTCGTGTTTTGATCTTGACAAGCGTGGATCATTCAGGTAAGAATCAAAGGAGGTCATAGAAGGTAATAATAATTAATAAGATTTTTTTTTTAAAACTCATACAAAAGTGAGCAACTGAATGTACTTCATTGGTGTACTAACAAAAGCACAAAGTAGTTGTATGTTCTATGTATGCAGTGCCTAGAGACAAAAACAAGAATTCGGGCATGACAGAGTGTCAAAGACTCATCAGACTAAATTATAACATTGTATCTGCATTATGTAAAATGAGGAATGCCTCATTCAAGTTGTAACACTGTATCTGCATTATGTAAAATGAGGAATGCCTCATTCAAGTTGTAATTTTATATCAGCTCATGACTTTGTGGGGCTAGACCGGAAGTTTTCTCCACCCGGCTCTTTCCTACCAGTGCTCCTATTGAGCTGGGTTGGCAACATTTTGTAAAAAATAAATAATAAAATAAATGACTTGTTTATAAATTTGTGTATTTTGGGTCTACATATTTTATAAATTTGTATAGGATTTTTTTTTTTTATAAAAAAGTTATACAAAATGTTAAAATTTTTATAAATTTATAAACATAATTTTATTTCAAAATATTATAAATATTCAAAATCGCATACAAATGAAATAAAATAAAATAAAATAAGTATTCAAAAACAAAATAAAATATTATAATATTATTTTATTGCAAAAATAAAATAAATATTCAAAAACACGAACAACATGTGAAAAACATCATAACATTTGAAAAAATCACAAATTGTTATAAAGAAATTAAAAACAAATTCTCATTCAGTGCATATTCCAATTCCAAAATGTGGCACCCAAACGCGGAAAATACATCTTCTCGGTCATCTTACAGGTGCGTCCAAACGGGTCGAACATATATTCTGGATATCATTTTGAGGATATGATATTCCAGAATTGCAGCATATTCCAGAATTGACTATATCCGGCATTCCGTATGCCTGCGTCCAAACGGGCCCTTAACTTACTGTTGATTTCAATTCAATTTGATGACAGAAAGGGCAAGCTAAAATGAAAGATATTTGGTGTGGTCTAAGGGGTTGAGCTCTATTGATTAAAATGGCAGGTTTTCATTGTAGAAAATTTTAAGTTCAAATTTTTAAAGGAGTATCTATTGTACGATTCCAAGTTGTGACTCTTGATCTTCTATTGTTAATTCTTAATATGTATATATATAAGTAATGATTCTTGATATTCTACGATTGACCTCTAATATAGATATCTAAATAGTTATATAATATTAACGTTCATAAGAAACTAAATATTAATCTTTTAATATTGTAGGAAACTATGCATTAGCCTCATCAATAATTGTAAAACCTAAATTGTATTATCACTTGTAACAAATTGCTCTCATGAACCGTATTTGTAAACTTTTTCAATAAAAAAACAAACATACCTGCAGTGGTAGACTTTCCCACTCCCCCTTTCCCAGAGGCAACGGCAATAATATCATTAACTCCTTCAATGCTAAGCTTGTGCAGCGGCATTCGTCCTTTGTCAGAAATGGGCTCCCATGAAAAAGGGCTACCGCTAATCCCTCTTTTTATACTCATTTGCCACAACCTCTGCACCTCATGAAATTTCATAACTAAATTCAGAAACCTAAAACGCAGAAAATAAAACAACTTGTCGCAAAAACAACCGCAAAATAAAAACTGCAAATGCGCACCTCGCGATTTACAGATCTGCAAAATGTGATGCTGTTCATAGAAGGGAACTTCATTGGGTTTTCTAATCGTATTTCCAAATTTGTGTATATGGGGAAAGAAAGAACTAAACAGAGTACTCGGAGTTGGTACTTCCTCGATCATGTCAGCTGTCATCTGTGAAGAGAGCGAGGGACCAATAAGCTAAAAACTAGCAATTGCGCCATTCGAAAGTAAGATTTTAAATATTTTTATTATTCCTATTCCTCTCAAACGCAGGAATATTTGTGTATTCATTGTATTTAATTTTCTTCATCAATTTACTCTATTATTAAAATTTGAATAAAAATTTTAAAATTATATTTGATTGATATTAAAATTTAGAAACATTTTAAAGGAAAAAAATAATATTTTTTTAATAAAATAATATGTCATAAAGTATTTGATTCATTAAATCAAATAGCAATTATATTAATGGCTTAATAACACGATCACTATTGTATATGTGTAATATTTTAATCTTATTGTCTATTTTTTATTGATTGATCTAAAAATAAGGTCTTAGAGAATCATGGTGTGAACTATAGGTTCACTACGTATAGGCTGACCTCCCATAGCTTTATCTTTGGCTTCAACCTTTCAATTTCTGACAACTTTTTTGAAAATATCCCCAAAATAAATCTAATAATGGAAAATTTCATGTGAAACTTAGCAATTTCTGCAAATACTTACATAACGCTTCCTGCAACTTCTTGAACCCTCTTGTAATTGCTTTGTAAAAATTTTGCACTACCGCCAAGACAAAGACTCATCTAATTCCTTCCATTTTAGCATAATTATGTTAACGAAATTCATTAAAGGCTAGATGTACTAAAATCCACTGAAATACACCAAAATCTAATTCCTTCCTAATAGTTGTTTGTTATTGCAACCTGTAATGCCCAAAAACTAGGACAAATGTGCCCTTTCTCCAAGAGCTCCTCCAACTAAATCTTGAGCTCGCTGAGCTCATGGGTAGTCATCCTATAGGGTGCTCGAGATACGGGCTCTCCTCCTGGCACAGATCAATGTGAAAATCCACTGCTCTAGGTGGTGGCATACCAGGTAGCTCTGACGAAAATACATCTGCAAACTCCTGTAAAATGGGGTGGTCATCGAGGGAAGTCTCCTTCTTGACATCCTCCTCTCTGTCACTGATGGTGATGGCAAACAACTAACAACCCTTTCGCATGCACCACTTAAGCTGCATAGCGGAAATCATACGAAGAGATATAGGTCTCTGAACTCCTGAGATAACTGACATCCCCTCACCAAGGAACTAACTGACACCCTAGCGCCTAAGGCTAACTCAACCTCCTAACTGACATCTTGCCTAGCTACCACTAGCCTGCAACACTCCACTATAAAAGGTGTAATAAAAGAGTTAGTAGCTCTTGAATCAAAAAGAATAGAAATGCTACTACCTCTGATCATGCATGCGGCCTCAATAATCATGGCCTGATGCTCAGCCTGGCGGTTATCAACCTCTGCAAATACTCGATGGGATCTGCCCATGTCTCCTACGGTAGGCTCTGAAGCTATCACCCTCTGACTGTCTTCTGGACGACCCGTAGGACAATCCTTAGCAATGTGCCCCATAGCACCACATGTGTAGCACAAACCTCTAGCCTGGATCTAAATCCCCTGAGGTCTGGACAGATGTTGTCCACCTATCATACTAGATCCATTGTAGTCACCTTTGAATGACTATGTCAGAGCTCTCTGATCACGTCAAGAACCTTGTGAATGCCACTGCTTGGGCTTAGAGCCCTGTTGTCCCTATGGAGGTCTATGTCTCTGGCTCTGCTAAGACTATTACTACTGCTGAGGTGCCTTGGTAGACCCTGAGGAGCTCTTTCGATTTCCCTTCTAGTGGGATTTCTGGAAACTAGAAGACTGTGGTGCAAAACTACAATTTTGTGACATGTCTTATGCATCGTGAGACCTATTATGGATCTCCTCAGCAATCATGGCCCTCTCTACAGTATCGTGTAAATCTCCTAAAGGTACCATTCGCACCCTATCAGCTATAGCATAGTTCAACCCCTTAATAAAGTGGTTGACCTAAAGTTTCTCATCCTTCATATAATCCACATAGGGAAGGAGCTCGAGGAACTTACTCTCATATTGTGCTACAGATAGACCTCTTTGTTGTAGGTCATGAAACTCGTCGATGTGACAGTGTATGAAGTGCTCTGACATATACTGAGCTCAGAATCTCTCAAGGAAGGTCTCCCATGTGAGGGTGTCTATGACTAGGTGGCTCTTATACGACTACAGCCACCACCCTTTTCAAGATCCACGGGTGGAACAGAGGCTGAGGCTTGGCTTTTGAGCCTCAAGCGTTGCTTTGGGTTGCATCCTTATGAGAGCAACCTTAAGGCACGATTTGCAGTACACATGCTGAGAGGGACCGCCTCTACTTGGTGGAGGCCACTGTGTGTGGGAGGGTCGAGGGTTGGGCTGAGGACGGCTATGGTTGTCAGTCCAAGCCCATAACAGGGTTTTTCCCTTGCTTGCAAACAAAAAAAATGAAACCCTAGTTATTATTAAAAAAAAAATATTTCAAAACATACCATTGATATATATATATATATATATATATATATATATATATATATATATATATATATATATATATATATATATATATATATATATATATATATATATATATATATATATATATATATACAGTAGTGTTAGTATTAAACTAATTCTATACACATGAGTGTATATGTGTGAATATACACACCATAGGTGTGTATATGTGTGAATATACACACCATAGGTGTGTATATGTGTGAATATACACACCATAGGTATGTATATGCACACATGTACACATGTGTGTACAGAAGACTGAACATTTTCACATCCCCAGGCTCTCTGCTTCATCCCTGCACACAAAAATGAGAAAATTAGGATTTTGGGTGAGTTATAAATTTGGTCCTAACCCTAAATCCGAATTAGGGTTAGGGATGCCACTTAGGCATTTATCCTTTTTCATTTACTTATTTATTTATTTTTATTTGAATTTGGTCGCACTTTATTTCATAAGTTTTCTTGGGATTTATTTTAGTTATTATGTTAAGTGACTTTATGAATATCACTTTTAATTTTTAAATAAATATTTAATTTGAAATATTCTATTAGTGAATTGTATTGTTGGGAAATTAAATAGTGATGTTTATTTTGATCGAGTACTAAATAAATTTTATTAAATTTGTCAAATAGAACATTATTAAATTTAATTAAGATGTTATTGTTGAATAGATTATTTAATCTAATCTCTATATTATTTTTGTGTTAATTTGAGATTAGTGGATTAGGAATGGAAATATATTTATTTATTTTAAAATATGGGAAATGTTATTTTATTTTTATTTATTTATTGACCTTATTATCTCCTTAGATTAATTGGGTTATAAGGGATAAAAAATAAACAATTGAGGTGATTATAACAATATTATAATATTTTGGATGGCTCTGCTCGTGAAAAAGTAGGCTCAGCCCACGAAAAAGCAGGAGCACCTTTTGAATTACTCGGATGTCAATAGGATTAAAGTCTGTAATGTTGAATCTCTGGACAAGCAATTTGACTTCTTTCGGCTAACGAAATATGCCGCCTCAAAACAATATGGCAACAGAGAAAGGTTTAGGAATCGGCTGAGCCCTAGTTCTTCTTCTCAGAACAACCAAAGTTTTCAAAGAATTCCCATCTCATAAGAATGGAAACCAGCATTTCTTCGAAATGCTAAAAGAGCAAGGAACAAGAAAAATCATCAAATCCACAATCTTAATATTCCCTCTATTAATGCCCATCCATTCCAGATCCCTCTTAGGAATCATTTTGTTCATCTTCATGCTAACGATCTAGAGCAGAGTGCCACATGCCAGAACAATCCCCTATATTCTCCTCTGCATCGGCACCCGAACTATCTAGGGTTTAAGAATGAGCATAGGGTAGAAATGAATCCCATACACATCGCTCAGCCTTATACTCCACCTCACAGGAGAAATCAAAATGAGAGCGACAAAATTTGATGCCCATTACGTTATAAAGAATCATCAGATAAATACTCACCGCCACATTGTAGACCTAATCCTTCTCACACGGAGGGAGTAAAAACCATTAAAGGGCTTCGAATCTTTACAGAAGGTTTGTGGAATCAATGCAAGTCTTTTGGGCTTTTTGGTAAATGGTTCAGATCTGGGAAAGCTTTCACAGGTATTAAAGATTGGCTTCAAGCGGCCTGTAAATCACAGGTGAGTATAACTTTTCTCTCAAATTATTATTTGTATATTGAATGCAAGGATTTATTCATTAGACATAAACTTTTAAATGAAGAACACATTCTCTATTTAGGGCATGTTGTCAAATTTTTAAAATGGGTACCCAACTTTACTGAGAATATCTTCAATAACATTGTTACTCTGAAATGGGTTAAGATTCTAAATATGCCTGTAGAATTATTACATAGTAGAATCATTTATCAAATTGGTGAAATCTTTGGTAAAGTTGTAGGTCTCGAGGAGAACTATTTGGATTCCTCCGAAGTTATAATCATGGTAAAAACCTCAGACTTATCTCAAAATCCAATAGCTATAAACTTTATTAGCAATAAAACTTCTTATCATCTACTATTGGACATTTTAGAGAAGATATTACAGATAACATCCTCTTCTTCTCACATAAGGAATTAAATCGGAAGATATGCTCAAACACATCAAACCTTAATAGAATTCTAGAACAGAAACCAATAAAATTTGTTAAATTGGGTAAGGCTATGATATCAAATATAGAAGAAGATAAGGGCTACCCTAGGTTCCCGATTTCAACAGCAGAGCTGCCCAAAATAAGGTTTAATAAGGTCCTAGGAGGTTTCTGCTTTATCAACCCCACCAGTAAACAGGTTAAGGATCATTTAAATATAAGATGTTCCCATATAAAAACAAACTGCAAACATGGAACAAATAAACAAAATAGTTTAACTTCAATCAACAAAGAAAATAAAGAGCTGGTTTTAAAAGGTTTAAAAGTAGATCAAGTCATAGGAAGGGGATCCATAATTAATAAAGGCTCAAAAGCAAGATCTTCAGGGTGGTTATCAAAAGCTAATAGGTCCTTAGCAACAAATAACCAAGAAAAAAAGAAATCAAGCTCCAATTTGGTCCAGGATAACATCGATTTCTCACTTTCATCAGATGATGAGTCTAGCGATCCTGAAGAAACCAATAGGAGGAAGGATATATTAATTAAAGAAATAATGAAAGTGGATACATCCTTATCACTCTCTGATATCTTAGAAAAAGAAGCAATATCCCCAGAGAAGGGATGTAATGTAGTAACTGAATATTATGCCACAGACGAAGCATGGTCCAATGAACACCAAGACCTGATTCTCAATCCAATACCCTTAAATAGCATAAAACCAAACTCATAAGAGTTCAAGAATCAGCACAAAGTAAGCATTAGTTATGAGGAGGAAGTTGATATCAAGGATTTTTTGGGTTTTAACATAGGAAATTCAAAGAAGCTGAAGGAAACCACAGACATAAATTCTGGGTACATACCTCAAACTTATGGCACAAATACTATGGAGTTGGATGAAGTTCCCACAAAAATCCCCTCTAAGAGCAAGATAGTGGTCAGTGATTGCTTATCTCCAAATACTAAGAACATCCACAATAAGGATTAGATAGAAAATTCAGAAAACTCACAATCTGAAAAAGAAAAAATTGAAGAAAAAGTCAATATAATAACAAATTACATAAGGGAAACATTACCAGAAGAACTGATGGAAGAATTGTTGGATGAGATTTGGGACCCAGAGGATTGTAAGTATCAAAGGAAACTCCTTGTTGAGGATTTCAATTTGAACGATGACAACTTAGAAGTTTCTATAGAAGAATTGTTAATTAATTTGGAAGAAAAAGAAACGAAGGAGCAGGTATCTCTAGGCATAGCTCAAACTATTGAAAGTAATATTTCCCCGGATTTTGCAAAAAAACCAAAGAAAAGAGGAAGAAGACCTAATGCAGAATTAAGGGGCTTGGCAGGGGAAGCCGTTGGACAGATCAAGATAACTTCTATTCTGAATGCTGGGAAGGGGAAGAGCCTTCCCAAAGCACCATGAATGTCCTTTCATGGAATGTTAGGGGCATGAACGCCCCTAACAAGCAATGTTTAAATAAATGTTGCATCAAAATTCACAATCCAGAGATTATGTTAATTCAAGAAACTAAGCTAGATAATTTAGAAATAGAAAACTTCAAAAAAAAATTAGGGATAAGGGAAATTGAAGCCTCGCCAGCTAAAGGAGCTTCTGGGGGCTTGGCTATTATTTGGGATCCTCAAAATATTTCAATAAATATTTTAGAAAGACGACAATACTGGATGAGTGGAATGGTCAGAAACTTTAGACTTAATCTAACTTTTAATCTAATTAATGTGTATGGTCCTATTCAAAATAAAGATAAACTTATAGTTTGGAATGAGATAGGTTCATACCTGGATCAAACAAAGGATACATTTTGCTTTCTAGGAGGGGACTTCAATGTAATTACTAAGATTTTTGAGAAAAGAGGAGGAGCGAATTTCCTGCCATCAGCAGCTAGGGACTTCACACAATGGAGAGATAGCAATTCCCTCCTCGAAATTCCAACAGAAGATAATTCCTTCACATGGAATAATAGAAGACTGGGCTTCTACAACATTGTAGAGAAATTAGATAGATTCTTCTTTAGAGGAAGCTTATCCAACTTTGAAAGCTCACTTACAACAAACAACATTCCTCTATCAGGATCAGACCATTACCCAATTATCCTCAATATCTTAACACAAACTAGACCAAAAAAAAGTGCTTTTAAATTCAAACAAGTATGGTTAAGGGACCCTGAACTCCTAAATCTCATCGAGACTTGATGGTCAGAACCTCAGATTGAGGGTTCTAAGATGTATAGATTAGTAAACAAACTCAAATGGGTTAAAAGAAAACGACTAGAATGGAATTCGTCTAAGTTTGGCAACATCTTCGAAAAGAAATTAGAACTTGAAACTAAACTGGAAAAAGTTAATTCTCAAGTTATTAAGGAAGGGATGAATGGTGACTTATACCATACGGAGAAAGGTTTACTAAAGAATTGCAAGGAAATCCTAGCTAGAGAAGAAATTTTTTGGAAACAAAAATCAAGAGAAACTTGGTTGGAGGCAAGGGATAGAAATACTAAATTTTTTCACAATAGCACCAAACATAGGAGAATTGCAAATAGGATTTCCTGTATTAAGAATGAGGAAGGAAAAATTATAGAATATCCCAAAGACATAGCAAATGAAGCAGTAAACTACTTTGATAACATTTTAAATAATAGGGACACATCAAATCTAGGATGTCAAAGAGAACTACTCAAAAATATACCTAAAGTCATAACTAAACAACATAACCAAATGCTAACATGTAAATTTTCAATAAATGAAATACATTCTGCCTTAATGCAAATGAATCCAAATAAATCTCTGAGACCAGATGGATTCTCTGCAATTTTCTTTCAAAAGTGCTAGCATTTTATAGGTAAGGAAGTCACGAAATCTTTAGAGGGGGTTAGAAATTCAAGAAAAATTCTTAAAGAAGTAAACAATACTTTTATTGCTCTCATACCCAAAAAAGAGAAACCCACGAGCCTTGATGATTTTAGACCAATAGCATTATGTAGTACTTTATACAAATTGTTCACCAAAACAATGGCCCTTAGACTACAAAAACTCCTCCGTTTAATTATTAGCGAAGAACAGACCGATTTTGTTTCGGGAAGATCCATCTATGATGGGGTGATCATAGCTCAAGAAGCCATTCACTCCATCCTTAAAAATAAAAACCCTAGTATGCTTATCAAACTGGATATTAAAAAAGCATATGACAAGGTGGACTGGAGGTTTCTATGCAAATGCATGGAAGCGTTTGACTTTACCAAGAGTTGGATTAACTTAATATTTGAGTGTATATCTACTCCTATGATTTCGGTCTTAGTAAATGGAATCCCAGAAGGTTTTTTTGGCATATCTAGAGGACTTAGACAGGGAGATCCAATATCCCCATTCCTCTTTATAATCATGGCCAAAGCTTTAGGAAGGGCCATATCAAAAGAGAGGAATAATGAGATAATCGAGGAAATCTCCATTACCAGTGACTTGGAACCTACCACTCATCAACATTTTGTTGATGACACTCTTTTATACGGAGCAAGTAATCGGAGGGAGGCAAGAACCTTTAAAAGAATTTTGGAAACATACTCAAAAGCTTCTAGACAAGAAATCACTCCAGATAAATCAAAAATATTCTTTTTTCATATCGATACAGGAACTAAAGATGATATATGTAGAATCCTCAACTTCAAGGAAGGTAAGCTTCCATGTAAATATCTAGGTCTTCCCTTAGTCAAGGACAATAGGGTTACAAATGTTTGGGATCCCATTATAGATAAGATTAAAAACAAAATGAGTTCATGGAAAGGAAGATGGTTGTCCTCAGTCGATAGAACTACCATGGTTAAATCTGTATTGGCTGCAATTCCAATATATCATTTATCTTGTATGCACTTGCCTTCAAACAAAAAATAAAAAATCACAAAGCATTTAAGGACATTTTTGGCAAGGAAGTAATGAAAATAAGAAAATTTTGCTAATATCATGGGAAAACATCTGTAAACCTAAAGTGGAAGGAGGAGTGGGCCTTAAAAACTTAGGAGATCAAGGGAAGGCCCTTTTGTGCCAAATTACTATGGAGGCTCTTTAGGAACCCTGAAGCAAAATGGGCAAAAATACTTATTCACAAGTACTTGAAAGATTATTCACCCATTAACATCTTTAGAGAATCAAATCCCCCAAAAGGATCGAGAATTTGGAATTTTATGATGGAATGCAGATTTATTATTTTGGAAAAATTAACTTGGTGCCCAGGATTGGGGGAGGACATTTTGTTCTAGGATGACTCATGGGGAGGTTATGAGGTAATATCTAGGAAATTAAATAACTCGACCCTTATCAATTCATTAAAGCAAAGGATTGGTATCTATCTCAAGGATTACCTCATTTACAAAGAAGGGAATTGGGTTTGGAAATCCTTGAAAGAATTTGGATTTCGGCTTCTGAAGAATCAGCAATCAAAGATATTCTCAAAAATAGAAAAATATCATCAAAGAACTCAAAAGACAAATTAGTTTGAGACAGATCAAAAATAAGCGAATACAACACAAAGGATGGGTACAAAATCATCTCCCAAAGTTATAACAGACCTAAAACCTCTCTTCCAATTCACCTTTGTTGGGGCAAGGAATGCTCACCAAAAGTAGGCTTTTGTACATGGCTAGCTCTGAACTACAAACTTTTAACAACTGATCATTTCAGAAGATTAGGTTTCTCAGGACCAAGCAGATACCCACTATGTGAAGAGGATGAAGAAGATGGAGATCACTTATTTTTGAATTGTCCCTTCACAAATCAGTGTTGGAAATGGCTACAAGGGAACTTAGGGTGGTCCTCTACCTTTCCCCAATCCCTTAAGGCCATGCTGCAAGCATGGCCAATAATTAAACAAAAGAGCATTTTTGCAAACTTATGGACAATTTCCCCATCTATATTAATATGGGAAGTTTGGAAAGAATGTAATAGAAGAATTTTTAGAGCAGAAAAATTGGAGTGGGAACAACTATGCAACAAAATCAAAGCAGCAATCATAGAAAAAATGAATAGTAATACAATCAAAATCCTTAAAACAAATCTGAGAATGAGTTAGTGGGATGGAAGAATGCAGGAAAAATGGGAAGGTTTAGTCTTACCACCTTTTATAGGTTCAAATCCTTAGAATAAATCATCAAAAAGAAATGAATGCATGTGGAGACCTCTAAAAAATGATTGGCACAAGCTTAATTTTGATGGAGCTTCCAAAAGTAACCCGGGGATTTCAGGCATCGGCTGCTGCATACACAACCATGAAGGTAAGGAATTAGCAACGCTTGCTACTCCTATTGGAGAGGAAACAAATAATTGGGCATAACTTTATGCTTTAATAAAGGGTCTTCAAAAATGTGTTTCCTTGGGATTAAAGCACTTAGAAATTGAAGGCGATTCTGCAATAATTATTAATGCACTTAGGAAAAAAGTGACTCCAAATTGGAGATTAAACTCCCTCCTTTCCTAGGCATTGACCCTATGCGATTTCTTTCAGGAAATATCAATTAATCACATTTACAGGGAAGGTAACAAGAGAGCAGACAAACTAGCTAACCTAGGGGCAGATGGGGTTACTCTGACATAATTCAACAATGCTGGTAAAAAAAAAGAAAAAAAAGTAAATGTGGGATACAATCCTTATAAAGTTTTAGAAATCTAGTTTCCTATTAGCTTAACAACGTTAGAATTTTTACCAAGGCTATAGTTTTCTCAAGACTCTTTATGTCAGTTAGTGAGTTTATGAGTCGAGTCTCCTTTAGAATTAGTTGAGGATAGCTTAGAATAGTAAGGACAGTTTCTTTAACATAGTTTTATCATTTATAGTAGTCTTTATAGGACATTATTTTGGATACACAACTCTTTGGATAATATTATTAACTATAAAGATCTTCATGTCGTTAGCCATTAGATAGCCTTGTTTTTTTTCAGGTATCATAGGCTCATAGATTTCTACATGTCTCTTATTAACTGCACTAGGTAAGTTTTTAATTTTTTCTCAATTTCTAGAAGTCGGTAGAACTATTATTTAAATCCTCTTGCTCCTGATCTTAGTCATATATTCTAGGAGACATTACTTAAATCTCATTCCACCTCCCCTTCATCATTTGATGGAGTGAATTTTGTCTTTTAGGGGGCATTGGATATTAGGGTCGAGCTAATTTTGTCATTTAGGTGGAACCAGAATTAATAAGAGTTTACGACTTCCTTAAGAATAGTAAGCATTTGAGATTCTCATTCCTTCTACTCCTTGGAGAAGCTCTTTAAACGAAAGCGAGGATAACATAGTTTTTATCCTGCAGCCTCTCTTAAGCTAGGAAAAATGTCTACCCCTATTAAATTGAGATGCTTTCATAAACAAACAACCTTCGATGAGGTTATCTCTTCAAGCAGGATCAAAAAGATCTTAATGATCGAATTCAGTATTGTAGTCAGAGCAGTTTCA
The DNA here is from genome assembly GCA_027943335.1 of Chamaecyparis obtusa. Taxonomy (NCBI): domain Eukaryota; kingdom Viridiplantae; phylum Streptophyta; class Pinopsida; order Cupressales; family Cupressaceae; genus Chamaecyparis; species Chamaecyparis obtusa. The sequence continues at coordinate 8,451 of BSBK01008307.1, read as the reverse complement.
GTGATTCTGGGAAGTGAATTTAAGGAAAATTCAAATAAGTACCGAGTCAATACTGATATCCCAGCAATGTTCCTAGCTTCAGCCCTCCAAGTAGATCCTGATATAGAGACTATTGGGAACCTTTGCAGAAGGATCTTCAAGAGACAATATCTAAGGGATTTGGATAAAGTTTTAAAAAGCATCAGAATAGATTTAACTATTCCAAAACCTAACAAATATGAAAGGAGCATTGTGTCCACCTTTCCCATTCTCGAACTAGAGGATTGGGATAGATACATTGAAGAAACTCCCTCCATTAGAAGGAATCTGGATTTTTTGTTTTTCTTCACTCATCTTTGCTCCCCTCCTGAAGAGAATTGGATGAATGGTTTTATCGTTGAGGATGGAATAGGGCTTAAATTGGTAAGAGAAGATAAACACTCTTCAACGTCATCATGCTCTTCTGGCTAGGCCAAGATAGATCAAGTCACAGGGAAAATGTATGGCTTTTTCGTTCAAACAATGAAAGCTTCTCAAATAAGAAATTAGCCTTATTTTTTTGCATATGTTCAAATAAGGCATAAGGGATAAGCCTGGGGTTTTATAATAGAAAATACAAGGATATGTTCAAATATGCTTAACAGGAAATTTGTGTCTACCTTGCTCAACTTACTTCCATACTTCTGATTAGAGATTACTAAAATATTTTAATAGAAATCTTCTTCCATTAAATCTTCTTACAAAAACTGTAACCCTTGTTTTAATTTAGCAATTAACACTTTACATTTGTTTGAATTATCTCTAGAAATTATAAGTCTCTTGATCAATAGAAACATCATAAAATTAAAAAACAAGATTAATAGGATATCACATACAACTCGCCAAGCTTTATGCTTTACATACTCTAGTTAACTAGGTTCAACTGAATTGTATTTAGAAGAGAATATGGTACTCTAAGCAAACTAAAAATAA